>OY744476.1:120877458-121194958 GCA_963556175.1 Tipula confusa
ACGACTGAATGCATGGGCAAATTTACTTTTGTCATCAGTATATGGGTGGGAAACCGAGAGCAAAATAATCCATCATGGAGAAAACAGATAAGGACGGTACAACCAATTTCTGAGAGGTAACAAAATCTTGAGATCTCCAACAATTAAAAAAGCTAATTCAATAGGAGATATTAGAAAGAATAATCCATATCCATCAAGAAAAGAGAGTAAAGATAAAACTTCGTCAAACATAGAGAGTGAAAACCGGCATCTCTATGCAAATCTGAAGACTAAAAGAAATGGTGTCAAAGTTGAATAACGAAGTTATTTTACTAAAACAAGAAAATGAAAACCTAAAACGATCCATTCAAGCTAGTGGACATTCAAACAATAAGGATACCATCGAATACCACACAGATGAAGCAGAACTCAAGCGGGAAATTCATCCGAATAAGAAATCTTAAAGTGATTCTCAGTGGGCACTCGTGACAAAAAAACCTAAAAAAAGAGTAACAATAAATATGGAAGTTACTGACGAAGACGAGCCACCAAGAGAAACTGCTTGGGCATTGAAAAAAAGCAAGCCCACAAAGAAAAGAAAAGCAGAATAATCGCCAGAATATATTGGACAAGCAGCACCTAACACGAGTAATGATAAAACTCAACAGAAAGAAAACCAAAAGCAACCAGAAAATATTGAGCAAGTAACCCGGACATCTGTATCGGGTAATGCAACTACTCAAAGCAATAAAAATCCTAAACCACAGAAAATAATTCAGCCCCCACCTATTAATATAGTTGGTGTCAAAGACTACCCTACTATCAATGCCTTGATGAAAAATATCACGGATAAAGATTACAAGCTGGTAGCATTAAACAACGATGTCTAGAAGGTAAATGTACCAGACTCAGAAAAATACCGTACACTTACCATGAAGCTCAACGCTGACAAATTTCAGTAGTATACTTATGAAGACAAGCAAGCTAGACCAAATAAGGTTATGGCTAAAGGGCTACACCATACCTGTGAAAGCAATGATATAATAGCTGAGTTCCAGAATAAAGGTTTAGATATTCAGGATGCTGTCAATATGATCAAAAAAGACAGAACTGAAAGCGATAAAGGAAGCCGCAAACTGGTGAGAAGGGAACTACCGCTCTTTATGCTTACGTTTGGCAATAAAGAAAACATCCAAAATATATATAATATTCGGGCAATTCAACACATGAAAGTTAGAATAGAGTCAATTAGGAAGCATACTTCAAAAATAGTCCAATGCAGAAAATGTCAAAGCTATAAACATACCCAGAAATATTGCGGCCGTGACGCATGATGTGTCAAATGTGCTGGTAAGCATCTTACGAACATGTGTACATTAGACAGAAACACTACAGCAACATGCATAAATTGTAAAGGAAACACCCTGCAAACTATCGTGGTTGTGAAGTAGCTAAAGAATTGCAAAAAATTAGAAACCGTGCAAGAAATTCTAAGCAAAATCAAAGAAACCCTGGTACAACAAACCAACCGAATAATAAGGGATTATACAATCTGCGAGGTAACGCATCATATGCAGAAGTTGCTAAAAATCAAGAATCAACCACAAAAGTAAATAATACTGGCCAAGTTCAAATAGATTTCATCAAAACCTTAAAAGCTTTAAGTAAAAAACTAGAACGAGCAAGCTGAAATAAATAAACTTATATTTGACCAATTGAAAACTCTATCATCGCAGTATTCCAACGTGAATAAAAAAAAATTAATTTACAAACGCTGAGAATAGTAATATGGAATGCAAATGGGCTAATCCATCATATTCCTGAGCTAGAAATATTTTTAAACATGCAAAAAATTGACATATGTTTAATCTCTGAAAGCCACTTTAATAGATCTTCATATTGCAAAATACGTGGGTACAGTTTCTACCATGCTATTCATCTAGCAGAAATAACAAGAGGAGGATCTGCTATTTTCATTAAAAATAATATAAAACACCATGAAGAAATGAATGTTGAAACTGAGTCCATGCAAGTGACAACAATCACAATTCAAACTAAGAACAAAGATGTAAGTATCTCAGCTATATACTATCCACCACGCTATAACTTAAAAAAAGAAGAATACGAAGAACTTTTTCACTCTTTGGGACGATGGTTCATTATTGGCGGTGACGAATGCAAAAAACTATTTTTCGGGCTCCAAAATTACAACACCAAAAGGAAGAGGAGTGTTTAAAGCAGCAAAAAAAATGTAAATGCGACTTTCAATCTCGTGGTAAGAGAACTGGTGGCTAAAAAACGTACAGCACGTAAGCTCTGGCAAATAAATCGAACTGCAGCTAATAAAACCGAGCCTAATAACTTATGTAAAAAACTGAAATCTATTATCAGGAAAGTTAAAAACGAAACAATAGGATCATATGTACGTTCGCTTACTGATCAAAAAGACACTGAATACTCCCTATGGAAAGCAACAAAATCGATCAAGAGACCAAAAAATTCAACAGCACCTATTAGAAATGATAATGGTACGTGGCCTCGTAATAGTAAGCAAAAAGCGGAGCTGTTTGCGAGACACCTCGAAGAAACGTTTCAACCACTACCCAGACAATCTGCGAATGAAAATGTTAATTTTGTACACAGATCAAATGAGCTTCAAATACAAACTGTAATGCTCCGTGAGTTAAAAGAAGAAATAAAAAATTTAAACCTATTTAAAAATTTAAATGAAAAAAGCTTCTGGATATGATTTAATAACTGGGCAAATTATAAAAGAACTACCAGACAAAGCAATACACAAACGTCTGCACATAATGCTGTGTTTAGATTAAGATACGTTCAAAGGCAGTGGAAGGTAGCCGAAGTGATCATGATTTTAAAACCAAACCAAAACAGTAACGATAAAAAGTCATTTAGACCAATATCTTTACTTCCTACTATATCGAAGATATTTGAAAAACTACTTGTGAAGAGACTAAAGTCTATAATAAAGGATAAAGATCTTATACCAGTTTGGCTTATCAGTTTGGATACAGAAAAAAATATTCGACCCTAGAGCAAGTTCACAGAATCACAGGTATTATAGAACGTACTCTAGAAACGAAAAAGATATGTTCAAGCCTCTTCTTGGATGTAGCAGTGCCGCAAGGAAGCGTTTTGGGCCCCATCTTTTACCTCCTGTACACGCAAGACATACTACTAATGAATGAAACAATTATAGCTACATTTTTTACAAGAAATGGAGAATTAAGCTCAATGAAACAAAATCGGTTCATGTGAATTTTACTAATAAAACAAACTATGTCAGTATACCAATCATAATAAACTATAAACGAGTTCCTTATGCAAATACAGCAAAATATCTAGGGATGACGCTAGATGCCAAACTTAAATGGAAAGAACATGTCAAAAAGAAAAAGAACGAATTAAACATCAAATACAGGAAAATGTATTGGCTCATAGGTAAAGACTCAGAACTATCTATACATAATAAATTGCTCCTATATTGGCAAACTCTGAAACCTGTGTGGACTTACGGAATACAGCTTTGGGGCTGTACTAAGAAAACAAACGTTAAGATAGTTCAGACGTTCCAAAATAAAGTACTTCGGATTATTGTAAATGCCCCGTGGTACATTCGAAATGAAGACCTGCTCCGTGACATAAAGATGGAAGGCATCAATGAAATAATTGCAGTTTATGCTGCCAAACATGATTCACGCCTTCAACATGAGAATATCGAAATACGTCGTATGCTGGACTGCCCAATAACAATACGACGCCTACAAAGAACCAAACCAATGGATCTAGTGATTGCAAATTAACGGGAGGTACCGGGTTCGAATCCCAACGGGGGAGAGTTGCAAAAGGGATTTTTCATCACTTGATTACGATCGGTGATGACGATGAACACAACTATGACCCCCCGTTGGAGTGCAGAATTCATGGGCCGAACCATCGTCCATGCCAGTACAGGCTGGATGGAGCAATGCAATGTGCAGAAGAATATTTGAAAACGCGAACCTGTATTCGCGCGTCCTCAATTTGGCTAGTAATGGCGTAAAGTAGGACGTTAATTAACCACGAAAGAGTTGGGAGAGCTTCGGCCCCAAAACAGATTGCATAGAAATAAACAAACAAACAAACAAATATTTATTTAAATAAATAATTATATTTATCTTTGGGACTAGCCATTGGTCTTTATCATATTTAAATGTGAATTAAATTAAGATAGAAAAATTGCTAGATGACTTATATAATAAGTCAGTTGCAATAATAATAAATAAACAAAAAAATAAAATAAATAAAAAAAAAACCTGTTGTTCGGCAAAATGCAGTTATTGCTGAAAACGATAATGATTTGCGGCTACAAAACATAGAAAATAAAATTAGTCAAATATTTATTTTAATGTTACAAACAGAAAAAAAACTAGATTGCATTTATGAGATGCAGACTGCACTCGTATTGCTAGTAAAAAAGCAATTTCCAAAGAATTCGGCTTTGATAAAAGATGTTAAATACGTCATGCCGAGTTTCCCAATAACTTAAGTAAGCGGGATTATAGAGTTCAATAAAAAATTATTAGCGAAAACTGAGTTCATGGAACAATTAGTAAGTTCATTATATCATTTTCTTCGCCATTTAAAAGAGTGTAGTAAAAACATTATCATAATATATTATAATTATATATCCCGTTTATAGCTTATAAGACTCAAAAAAATGGTTTTAAGCCGTCAATAAATGACAGCGTAAAAAATATCATAGAAGATATTTTTACGTATTCGTTGTTGAAAAAATTTACCTGGACAGGGCGAAGTGGACTCGAAAGAAGTATATAAATTACTCGCATTATTTTATTATTTTGTTCTAATTTAATTATCTAAACAATAATTTCAGATATAACCAATATCCTTAATTATAAAAGACATGAAATTTCTAATATCCTTAATTATAAAAGACATGATGAAATTATAATATCCTTAATTATAAAAGACATGATCGCCGATCATAATCCACAAATCAATTAAAGAATTTTTTAAAAGAATTAATCTAAGGATTAACCGGCAAACACTGAATGCTACTTGCTAAATATAATTTAAATATTTACTAAAATACCTATATGTAATATCGTTATTTTTGTATACACAAGTAAGACTAAAGACCCAAGTCCCAACCATAAATACATACTTTAAAACAAATTAAAAAACTTGACGAAACTTATTGCTTTTGACATTCCAACCACAAATGAATTAGGAATCTTAATTTTCGTGCATCTTTTTGTGAATCTTGTTGTGAAATTAAGTTGGAAGTTATTATAGTATTTTGTTATTTGGTTATTTGATAAATTAGTTTAAATAAGTATAATAAATTACTAAATATTTTAATAATGTTAGTTTAGAGTTTTATAGTTTATAAATTGTTTATAGAAAAGCTTTTATATAGTATTAGCAAATTAAATTTAGTATTAGGTTAACATTTTTAAAGGGTAGATTGCGTTGATTACATTAGTATAATAGGTGTTAAGAAATATAAACAGAAATGAATTACGAAATCTAGTTGAATCAACTAAAAACCATACTTCAATTACTTTCATTTTTAAAAAAATTAAAAGAACTGAGAAAAAAAATAGTAAGAGGTCTTGTAGTGTGCGCAAGATCAACAGATCTAGGAACGAACCTGGCTATTTTAGAGTAACTTTCCTAAAAATGAAGGAGGTTGATCCGGGCCAATTCTTTATACACACTAGAATGACAAAAGAATTATTCTATATGCTACTGCAGTTGGTCCGGCTATCGATGCAAACTACCAGAAAAGTGAGGTTAAACACCGAGTTTCGTTTGGCTTTCACATTATTGTAAGTTGAATTTGACTGTTGTAACCAACAATAGCTTGTATTTATTTCAAATTATTTCTAGATACCGATCACAAGGCGCTATCCAAATATTAGCTTGGAGCTGGAAGATAATCAAGGAAACGGCACGTCTAATCATATTAGAAACAATTTAGATAGTTTTAGGCTCATTATACGTGTGTCGAAGCCAAATATGTCCGATTATAAAATAATAATAAAAGAATTCTGGCAATTATGGAATTTGCCGAATTACTTAGGGGCAATTGATGGCAAACATGTTGCAATACAGTCCCCACCTGGATCTGGCAGTCAGTTTTATAATTATAAAAAAATACTTTAGCATAGTATTAATAGCTACCATAAACCGTACACCTTCATCAATATTGACGTAGGCGCATATGGATCACAAAGATTATTTTTAAATAATCATAAAATTGATTGATTGATTGATTGATTAGAGTGTACGGCCAAGGACGAACCAGGAACTCCCGGAATGCCGGGCACCACCGTACACCCGTGTTACATATAACAAAACCGAAGGAATGGAAGGAATGTTAGTTGTGACAGACTCGACCCGGTTGCAGACACCTAAGCGATCGATAGTTAGTGTTTTTTTTGTGGTGTAAGGAAAGGAAGGGCATGTTAGTAATGACAGATTTGACCCGGTTTTCCGGAAGCCAATATCAACTAATGTTAGCACAAGACAATCACAATTTTGACGAGCTGCTCTGCATTATTTCATTTTGTATCATCAACTGCAGTGTGCCCCCATTCAGGTGTATCAGCAAACGTTTCTTAAAAGCAAAATCTATTAATGAAATAATCGCTCTTAGCCGTAGACTGTAATAAACAGGATTAGTTTTCCCTGAAAATACAAATATATTAATTTGTCTCATAAGAATAATAATATATTAGTGTAATATAAATATATGAATACCTAAATATATAAATACATAAATATATAAATATATAAATATATAAACATATACATACATATATACATAAATATATAAATACATAATAGCAATTACACAAAGTACTTGCATCAAAATCCACTTTATATTTACTTTAAAACCAAAAACACTACAAATCGAATTTTATTAAAATAATTAAACAATTGAACTCGATCGAATCCACCGTTTTTTAGCAATTACACAATGTACTTGCATTAAAATCCTATTTATATTTACTTTAAAACCGAAAACACTACAAATCGAATTTTATTAAAATAATTAAACAATTGAATTCGATCGAATCCACCGTTTTTTTAGCAATTACACAATGTACTTGCATTAAAATCCTATTTATATTATTTTTAAATAATCATAAAATAAATAATAATTGTATCTTTAGGCATCTTCAATATCAGCGAAGTCGGGAAACAAATTTGCAAGAATTTATTAGAAGTTCCACCTGCTAAAGTTTTGCCCAGCACTACCACCAGACTAACTAATTTTTTCGTGGCTGATGCAGCTTTTACTTTAAATAAAAGTTTGATGAAACCATACCCAGGAAATGGTTTATCTAGTGAAAAGGAGTTATTTAATAAAAGACTATCTCGAGCACGTCGAGTATTCGAGAACGCATTCGGTATCCTTGTAAGCAGATGGCGAATATTATTAACAACGCTACATATGTTTCCGGGTAATGCTGAAAAAGTTGTGTTGCACTTCATAATTTTTTACGGCTCAGTAAGGATATTGCTGACAGCTACGTTCCTACTAATTATGTAGATTGGGAGGATTCGTCGCATAAAATTCACGAAGGATAATGGCGTAGTGAAGTAAGCCGAATTTTAGGATCGATAGGTCCATCTCAAAGCATTCACGTGTTGGGCGATAGACCTGCATTGGAAATGCGCGATAAGTTATGTGCCTTTTTGAATAATGAAGGCAGATTACCGTGGATGTCATAAATTTATACAAATTTATATAAAATATAAAATACACAAATATTATATAAAAATTAAATAAAGCATTTATTATTTTAATTTAAAAATTCACAG
This sequence comes from Tipula confusa, assembly GCA_963556175.1. Classification (NCBI taxonomy): domain Eukaryota; kingdom Metazoa; phylum Arthropoda; class Insecta; order Diptera; family Tipulidae; genus Tipula; species Tipula confusa. Next base: position 120,885,295 of record OY744476.1, read on the forward strand.
CAATTCAGTCTATTTGTAAAATAATTCAGATCATAAAAGTAAATATAAAAACATTCATTCACAGTCAAAAAATTCATATATAGTAAAAATTTAGTAAAAAAAATTATATAGTAAAAATATAGTAAAAAAATTCATATAGTTAAATAATAATAAAAAACATAATAAAAATTCAATAAAAATAACAGTTCAGTAAACTTCACTTCAGTATCTTATTACTAACTATTAATAATGGAGCTCTTGTAGCCGATCTCGTTGCAAGTCCACATCAAAGTTCGTTATTTGGACTATGGCGTAGTCTTGGTCAAAAACAGACAGAGGTTCCAGCATCATTACGAACGATTTTAAAAATGTCTCATTTATTAATTGTCTTCCAGACATGGCTGGTTGAGACGGAACCGTACTATTTAAGAGCGTTATGGATTCACTTGCCATTTTGATACACGCACACACCTCTTCAAAAGCAGTACAATTTTCACGTTTCGTTTTTTTAGCGGAACTGTTTTTTTAGCGTCTCTTCGGGATCCGGCAAGTCTTCGAATATGTTTTTTCTTGTTCTAAAAATATCGTCTATAGAAACAATAAAGAAAATATATAACTATAACACTATAAAACTTACTTTCTCGACTGCACGAAATCCTTAAGAAAAAGCATACTTTAATAGTATGGCCAATCATCAAAAGACACGGCCCCACTTCATGATGAAATATTTCTCTTTTTTATGTCTTTATTGAATCGTTCCCTTAGAACGATCCACTTTCGACTGCATTCCTCCACTATAGAAGTTTGAAAATTTAAATATTACTTATGTACAATATAAGTGAATGGAGCCAACGGGATTGTAAGGATACTTACTTGGTAAGCCAGTTGACCGAGCTACCTCATTCCATGCATTTGTTTTCGCTACTTTATTTTTAAAATTTTTGCAGGTTTTATTTATCATAAATGCCTTTATGATTTTTAACAGTTTCGATAATGCATCATAAATGTTTTGCATCTAAAAAGAATTTAGGACATTTTAAATTAATTGATACAATACATTATTTGTTGTAGTATCATAGACAACTAGTTGTCTATGGTAGTATACCATATGTAGTAAATTAACTATGTGCAATAAAATTATTAAATTAGAAATTCTTGCGGTTGAATTCAAGTGTGCAAGTATTCATTGTTGAATTTTATTTTATACTGTACCACTTCTTTTCTATTTTAAATTAATAAACATATAAGAACACTACATATTTTATAAATATTTTTTCTGAATTGACAGCTGAAATTGAACGAAGTTTCGTTAAATTTTGTAAGTTAATATTTTTTCATGGTTGGTTACATTGAAATGCTAATTAAAGTTAAGTTTGTAATTTTTATAAATTTATATATGGTTACCACTTAACTAACCCTACGCACAGAAAAAAACGAATAAAATTTTGTATAGTTCTTTTCTGGGGTTATGATGTTCATATGGGGTTATAATCGCAAAATGCGAGAGTAAAAATTTTAGATTATTTTTTTTTTACTCTTGAGATCGCTCTTTTAAATTCTTGCATTTTATATAATTTAGCAGCTTTGTATGTATATGTGATAATATAACTTAATATAAATCAAAAGTGGTGTATACTAAAGAGAAACGAAGAATCGAGGATCGAAAAATATATATTTGTATATATATATATATATATATATATATATATATATATATATATATATATATATATATATATATATATATATATATATATATATATATATATATATATATATATATATATATATATATATATATATATATATATATATATATATATAAGATTTGCAGACGGCATTGTTGTTGGTTTTGCGATAATATAATATAATATTATGTGTCTACTGTCTGCTTAAGTGTTTGTTAAAATGTTATATGTATTTAACCAAATAGAAATAGAAAGGGTTATCAACCGTATTTTTAAATTTGTTTCGATTTTTGAATTAACACAGTTGAAACGAACGTGTGGTATTTTCCTTAATAATATGGACATAGAAAAACTAAAATAAGTACAATCAAATTGATTTTTAAAATAATTAATTATATTTATTATGTCTTATCTTAGTTGAATAAGTTTCATTTTATTTTCAACTTTCTTGTCATAAAAAGTTTCTTGTCATCCATTTGTTGTGCTTTCTTAAAAGCACTAATATTAAGAAATATAGTAACTTATAATTATGTTTAGAAGAAGGATTTGATAAACTAAACCAATTTTTATAATTTGGATTTCCGTTGGAGGAATCAATACCTCTTTGTCTTTGGAGCTGGGATTGTTACACAAATTACTTAATTGCATATTTTCAATAGAAGCTGTCAATTAGGGATGTCTCTTTTACTTTTTAAGGAGGTTGGAAGTGCACAAACAATTCCAGACGACCTAGGATCGCTCATCATATACTATTATCAGTAATTAATATAGTTTTAATTAAGTTTAGTATTTTCACATGAACTGTGTTTATATCCTATAAGTACGTTTTCATTTACACTTCCCTATTTTAATATGGGTGATTTATTTTGAGGTATTTTTTCAAAAATTAAAATTAAATTCAATTTTATCGAGTAATCTTTAAAAGAACTATTCTTTACATTTATTTTTTACGATTATTTCTTTCAAATGTTGCCCGTACCATGGGTAATTCTGAAGTTCAAATTTTCGATGATGCATTCGAGCATTTCGAGTGGTATTTGGCCAATGACGCGAGTAATGTTGGCTTCTAATTCCTCAATCGTAACCGGCTTATCCATGTAGACCTTGAACTTTACGTAGCCCCAAAGGAAAAAAGTCTAAAGGTGTGATATCACATGATCTAGGTGGCCAAATCACAATCAGTTACGTTCCGGCCTTATTTTTGAAAAAATATAAACTGATGATTCTACCAGCCCATAAACCGCACCAAACCGTGTTTTTTGGATATAATGGTAGCTCTTAAATAAACCTCTTCGGGTTACTCTTCAGCCCAAATACGGCAATTTTGCTTATTAATGTAGCCATTAAGTCAGAAATGGGCCTCATCACCGAACAACATTTTGAAAAAATTATTTTAAATACGGCTGAATAATTTGTAGAGCTGTGCCGGGTTAAGTCTTTCCATGATGAAATGTCAAACAATACTGACCATAAATACCATATCTGTTTGACACAACTCACACATGATCTGTCATAAAATCCCTACTGAAAAAATAACCTCTAAATAAATCACCGGTACATCTGTTGAGTGGCATTTGATTGTGCTATTACATATCGATGAGAAAAATGTGGTATTCATTTGTGGAATCAAGTTATGTGCAAAATCCTACTTTTCCTTGCTGGTTTTCCATTTTTGAATAGATAATGCTTTATTAACAAAAATGAAAAAATCAACTCGCCAGCCCTACTTAAATGCTATGGAAAAATTTAAATTTCTAGGCGACATTGTACACATTTGTTTCTTTTTTCGGAATACTGTTGAGTTATAAAGTTAAAGTTAAAGTTTAAAAATAGTTGTAAAATAAACCCATTCTTAGTTAAAACAAAAGATTATTAATAATTATAACTAAATATTATTAATTTATGAAATATATTTCTTATAATATTAAAAATTAAAAAAAGGGTTTTTGTCAAAATCCTTTACATTAAAGAAAATTATAGCCAGTTGCCATTCTTAAAAATACAGTACGATAAATCTGACATTTTGGAATCATTCGTGACAATGAGTATTTATTAAGTACATAACCTTGATATACTCACTAGATACTGATTGTATTCATAGAAATTTTATAATTTTAATATATGTTTGCTTTTTATTTTTAAATTGGGTTTAAAAAATCACGCATAACACAAAGTTACAACGTAAAATCATAATGATGCCATTTTAAAAATAAAGAAATGTCATAATTTTGTATACCATAAGTCTGCCATCAAGTTATACCATAATGGTATAACTTGATGGAAGACATATGGCAATATTATGTTAATTGCGAGTCTCCACTACAAAACTGTTATAATATTAATGGTATAACTTGATGTTAATGGCAGGTCGAGAGCTTATGTAAGCCATATATATCTAAAAGCAAATCAACACGAATACTATTGGTTACATCTACATTTCGTTTATAAATTTCATTTAAAATCTGTGCCTATTTGCAACAAGGTAAATTAAATAGCTTAGGGATGGATCATTTTATATTAGCTAAACATTGGATGAACGAATCAAATTCACAATTGCACAGGTACGCTTGTAAAATGAATTCTTGTTAAGGCTACAATTTTTGAGGCAAAGCGGATTGATACTTGAATTGATTTTTGCCAAAGTCATCAATATGGAAGGTTTTGCGATTTTAATTTTACACTTTGGTTTTTAATGATTAGTTTGGCCGACGTTTTGAATTTCATAGTTGCATTTAGTTTTTTAATGTTTTTTGATATGCTTTAATTGAAAATAATTATGCTTTGGGCTGGAAATATTCTTTTTCATCCATATTTCTGGAAGAGTTTTAGATTCAGAGATTGTCATAAATTCTTTTGTATCTTTCACTGGCACTATTTGAGAAAGCCGTTTTAATTTTTTCGGTATATCGCAATGTAGTCTCTTATTTATATATAAATTTCGAATACGTAGTTTCTAAATAATTTGAATAGCTTTGGTTTGAAGTTTTCCTATATATGCGGAGTATTGCGGCATCTATGTTTAATGGTGGCAAAATAATGTTCAAAATGACTATTACTTCTTCGAACACCGTTATTTAATAACCCAGCCCACATTGGAAAATAAGTAACGTATTTTTTTAAAAATTTATTAATAAATTTTGGATTATAAAAAGCATTAATTTTTGTTGCATTCTTACCAGGTTCCGTTTCGCTTTGTTGGGAAATTATACTAAACTCGCGGTTAAAAAAAACTCTCGGTTGGGCTCTGCTCAAATATAGATTTTCCAATTATTTCGGGATATTTGGCTGATTCTTCTCCTTCCGTACCTGAATATTTGATATTTTTGGAATCGGTAAACAACAAAGTATTGTTTAATGCATTTACCGACTTTGTGGTCATATATTTTGAGTGTAATAAAATAGAAAATTGCGCAAAAATTTTTTTGATTTCCTCTAAATTATCAATGAGAAATAATGAAGATACAATTTCTTTTATTAATTTATGGGCATTTGACGAAATAGCAAAATGACTGTTAACGTCACGCGTAATATCTAATTAAATGTGAGCAACATAATTGTACTCTGGTTAATTTAAAAACGCATGTATCATCAGTACTAGTAATAAAATTATAATAGTAATTTAAATATTCCACCATATTCATTCCATTAAAAATATCTAAAATTGAATTTATTTGTACATAGCTGAAATCCGATATAATTGCATCAAAACCGGGCCACATATTAATTTCCCTTTGGGCGAAAATTTTAAATATTCGAAACCAATTTCCTATGCTTTCAAAAGAATGACTTGCACTTATGAAATCGGTAACAGGGAATGAATCACTTATATCAAAATAAGCTAGAATTACTGGGATAATAATGGCATAATAATAGATAGGTGGAGATATGGAGTGCGAACTAGTCCTCCTGTAGCATCGATGTATGCAATCAACTCATTTTCTCTTAATCTATTTTTTATCAACTTCAAAACGTCCATTTGTATTGTACTATGCGTGATTACATAAAATGGGTCATGTGACAAATTTTGAATAAATTTCTCACCTCTCTCTGATTTTTTTTTACAATAAATATATCAATGATATCATCAGACGAATTATCTTGATGATGAATAGCTTTAGATTTTATTTTGTGTAACACATCGATTGACTTACATTTTAATTACGTTTTGTGTGTTGTAGCAAAATATTTGTCTTCCTCTTTAAAAAGAAGTTCAGTGGCTTCCTCAGCAGTACAATCAAGAAGCATGTTTTTTAAATTTTGCCTGTCTGCTTTAGAAACTGCTTTAGCTAAGAACCGGATTAAGGTTGTATGCCTGATTTCAGTATTAGAGTAAAATATTTTCGAAATATTCGGCACAGGGTATGGTCAAAACTTCAATGAATGTGCTCGTTAATCGCATGTATTAAAATATTCAAACGACTATATTCCAAAAATTCCAGATACAATTTTTCTGAAACACGCACAGGATATGGTCAAAATCACAATGAACCTAACCCTATATGACTAGTGCTTGTTAATCGCCAGTATTTGTACGATTTGGGTGAAAATTTAATGTAGTAAACGGCTTTGAATTTAAATAATTAAGTATAATTTTATATTGATATATTATTGTATTGTTGTATTTTTATTTTTTATATTTTATATTTTCATATTATATTATTCTAATTTGTATTAATTCGACACTGAACCTCAAAGTGTCAAGTGGAGTATATATAAATTAGGGATGTATTTGTCATTAGACGGTTGACTCGGTTGATTTGTAATGTTTAATCAATTTTTTAAAAATCTAATTTGTATTAATTTTAAAGTTTTGTGTCAAATAAAATGTTTTATAAATTTTAGCAGCATGAAAGTGAAATAATAAAATTGTGATTTACAGGTAAACCTAATGCCTACGGCTTGGAGAAATTAGCTCATTAATAGATTTTGTTCTTAGGGAAGTTTTTTCAGATTACAGTTGAATGGTAGCACACTGGAGTTGCTGATAAGAGACGTCAGAATGCAGAGCAGTTCAGAAAAATTGTGATTGTCTTGTGCTAATAATAGTTAAATATTGGCTACCGGGAAACCGGACCAATTCTGTCACTACAAATTTACTTTTCCTTTTCCTACACCACAAAAAATACTAATTATCGATTGCTTAGGTGTCAGTAACCTGGTCGAGTCTGTCATATTCCTTCCATTCCTTCGGTTTTGTTATATTTAACACGGGTGTACGGTGGTGCCCGGCATTCCGGGAGTTCGTTCTTGGCCGTACATTATAATCAATCAATCAATAATCATCTTCAATTGAACTACCTTCTGGTGATGTTATTCATTCACCAGAACTGATATTACCCAAAAAAGTTCAACCAAATAAGGCCATGAAAATTTGTCACCTCTAGTCATAAAAAGTCTCCCAAAAAGGCATAATGTATCTATTAGCAATATCAAATGCATGCATTGGCCTTTCTTACTTTTCTTTAGTATGGAAACATGCTTAAGTTATACCAAGCCACAAACATAATAAGCCATTGTCAGATGTGTCCAGCTATAGGCCGAAATCATTTGATTCAGTCTAGTATTATGGACTCCTTTGCAAACTCCACAGGATAAACTTTCCAATCTTCACACTTCAAATAATCCTACATTCCTGCATAAGCGCTCCATATTTTTCCATGCTTCATATTTTTCTTCAATCTCTTTACCAACGACCTACTTTTTGCTATTTTTGAGGACGATAAGCAATATTTTTTTCAATCACCAAAGAAATGTTTTCGTCTACTATCCAAAAGATTGGTAACGAGACTTCTAGAAATTCTACAGTTTTATAAACTTCGGAAAATGAAGTTTAACACTACCTGAACCCAAGCTGCAATATTCACTGCATGGACATTGCACTGCATATTGTTTATCCCTATATCGCTTTTTAGCGATTCACAAAGCGCTAGACAAAAATACCGCTTTTTATCTAAAATATATTATCTACTGAACTCTTAACTTCGTAATTAAAAATATATTTTTTTTCCTCGTTATCCCTTTTTAGATAAATACGATTCATCAGATTTACGTGATAGTTCTCCTTAGTTCCATCTAAAGATAGGCTCTATAAGAATTTCGAATCCCTGAAAAGTTTTTGTTGTCATCAAAATCTTGCCCGCGAATTTTAACTGATTTTTTTCCTACGAACTAGCCTAAGCGTATCTAGGATTAATTTCTAATGTAGGATCACTAATACAGACTATAATTGAAAAATTAGGAGCGGATGGTCTTATGGCAGTTGAACTTTTTACCTTAATAAATAATTAAGGAAATTCTTTAAAAATTAAATTAAACGAAAACTTTTACAAAACCATCGCCAGACAGAAGTTGTTGTATAACCAATACAACAGAAATTTACTTATTTCGTAATAGAGATAACAAGTTTTAAAAATGAAAGTATTAAGGCGATGCCACATGGTGAACGTTAACCGTCAATTTCGAAACCGTCAAATCCAATTTTTGGGAGAATTATTATGTTTATAATATAAAACTAGATAATAAATAAATGAAATTTATTTAGTCTACCATTTCAGAAAGAAAAATGATTAAAATTAATATAATTTTATTAAAAAACTTCAATTTTGTATTTTGCCGTCCGCCAAATTGAAATCCGATCGTCAAATTTCTAAATGGTATAATTTTTGAAATTAACGAACGCTCTCTCGTTTTCCAAAATCATGACTGAGTTTTTTTTGCCGGTGGTGATATAACCTCACTTATTTGAATTTTATTTATGTTTTTTTTTTGCTGTCAATTTGAAAAATTTAAAATGAATCTGGTAAATATGGGAAAATATTTATTTTTACATTATAATTTATTTTACTTTATAGTATGATAATACTATAAACGTTATATAAAAATATAATAAAAAGGTTCATACAATTTTAGGAAGAATTTGAATCGAACCTCATTATTAAGGTAGAGGCTCATCCGTGCCTGTATAACAAACTAGAATAAAACGAATATAAGTGTACGTTTCCACCAAAAAGTTCGTTGTTTTTTTTACATCGCACCTCACACGGATAGTATACATTCTCAAAAAAATTGCGTCTCAACACAAAATTTATTACCTACACATGCAATCAAAAAACAACCGATTTGTAGAAAAAACAACCGATTTGTACTAATAAAGAGAACTTTTGCTGTTGTTTTTTTTATATTGGTACTAAAATATAAAATTTCTTCTAGGAAATTTTATGGACAACCCTTCATTTATTTGAAAAATGTCATTCTCATGTATTTTTGTTGCGATTCAAATTTAAATAAAAGTTATTTATTTCATTAAAACACTAATAGCCATATATTTTTTATTAAATTTCAAACATTTTAGATTTGCAACCATTTACAATAAATTTTTATGAAAAAAATTAACGTTAAAATTTAAATATTTAAATTTATAATTCTAATACATAGAATTTCAATACACATACATAAAAAAAATTAAAATATTTCTCTTTGTAAAAAAACCAACCGATTTTTTGGTCGAAACTAAGAGTAAGAATAAAAATAACAAAGCCAATTCTTAGTAACAAATTTTTACCATTTTAAGCAAACCTGGTATATGAAAACATTTTAATTATAATATATCCTTAAGAATAGTATTAAAATTTTAGTTGTTGATTGCCAGAAAAAATGGGCCAGCTTGAGGGATTCAATTTCCAAGCTTCTAAAAAAAGGACAAAGTGTTCCAAGTGATTCAGGAGCGGTCGCTGAGGTTAAGTTGAAGCATTTTAATAGCTTGAAGTTTTTAAGTGAATTCATGACTATTCCTAAGTAAGTAATTTATCCAGTTTTAGTAGTTTTATGCAGTGGGCTTAAGGTAAATGTTCAAATATAAATATATATTTATTACAGTACAATGAGTATTTTCCAACAGAACGGAATTACCTCGAAATCGAATACGGAAATCATCCAAATTAATATCAATGACGATACTTTGTTCGACGACATCATTGAAATTGATCATAGTTTATTGGAATGTCAAGCAGCTTCAGCCCCAGAAAAAACATAAACGGGAAATTGACAAGAATGATAAAATATTTAATGTTATTTCCTCGTCGACACCTCCGGAACAGTTTTTTCATAGTTATGCTCGCCAAGCAGAACATTTCTCAAAGGAGAAACAAATGGAGCTCAAATTAAAATGTATGGCAATTATGCTAGAATTTGTAACGATTCAACATTTTTTTATTTTTTTTTTGTTAAATATTATGGTTTAAATATTAGGTACTTAGCTCTAACTTGTTTACGCACTGTTTTTTTTATGATGAATTATGGCAAAAGACAGGTATAATGTGATGGAAAGCAAAAAGAAGGAGATAGATGGATGGATAATGTGGGAACCGCTCAGAACTGGACATTTTAAAACTGGATATTTCAAAATAGGATTTGACAAAACGAAATAAGGTACAAAACTGGATCTTTCAAAACTGGATATTTCAAAATGAGATAAGGTACAAAACGAGATATGGTACAAAACTGGATATTTCAAAACTGGATATTTTAAAACGAGATAAGGTACAAAACGAGATATGGTACAAAACTGGATATTTCAAAAACTGGATATTTTAAAACGAGATAAGGTTCAAAAAGAGATATGGTACAAAACTGGATATTTCAAAACAGGATATTTCGACATGTGATTTAAGCTTAAAATGATTTTTTAGGAAAGTTCTGGAATATGGCCAAGGAAGGAACTCGGCGAGTTCTTAACCGATTATGATGTAATTCGATATGTAGAATGATAATGAAATTTTGAAATGATTTTTTGGGAAAGTTCTGGACTATGGCCAATTAGAAAGGAACTCGGTGAGTTCTTAACCGATTTTGATGAAATTCGATATGCAGGAAGAAAATGGGATTTTAAAATTATTTTTTGGAAAAGTTTTGGAATATGGCCAGTTAGGAAAGAACTCGGTGATTTCTAAACCAATTTTGATGAAATTCGATATGTAAGATGAAAATGGGATCTTAAAATGTTTTTTTTGGAAAGTTCTGGAATATGGCCAGTAAGAACACTAAATGTTTTTTTTTCTTTAATTGTATAATTAAATCTGATTTTAAAACCTTTTTTGGGGAAACCTCTGGAATATGGCCAGTAAGGTTTCATACTTGAATAATTTTAAGCAGAGATAGAATTTTCCTTCACTTATGTTTTTTTTTAATTGCTGCTTTTCTCATCTTATTAAAATAATCATTGACTTGATCGAGTTTACTGTCAGTAAAATTTATCTTCATCTATTTTTATTTTTCTACTTAATATATTTTAATATATTTTATTAATATTTTTCTTCTCTTTAGAGAATCTATGGGAGAAAAATTAATTAAAAATTAAAGAAGAAGAAAATAAATTATAAAATCATTTTCAGTTAAAAGCGGGATTATTTGATTATTTAATATAAACAAGATCGAGCTCTATAATGAACATTACACTAAAAATCATGTACATAATATAATACATACATATTGTTATTTAGTAGCGATAGAAAAATTCCAATCTTGAACAGTTAAAAAAAGTAATTATTTACGATTTGGAAATTCCTTATTTTTTCACTGTTCGATAGCACAGTTCGATAGCACATATCGAATTTCATCAAAATCGGTTAAAAACTCACCGAGTTCCTTCCTAACTGGCCATATTCCAGAATTTTCCTAAAAAATCATTTTAAAGTCCCATTTTCTTCCTATATATCAAATTTCATCATAATCGGTTAAGAACTCGCCAAGTTCCTTCGTAATTCGCCATATTCCAGAACTTTTACAAAAAATCATTTTAAAATCACATTCTCATCCTACATTTAAAATTTCATCATAATCGGTTAAGAACTCACCGAGCTTCTCCCTAATTGGCCATATTACCAAACTTTCCCAAAAAATTATTTAAAAATTTCATTTTCATCCTACGTATCGAATTTCATCATAATCGGTTAAGAACTCGCCGAGTTCCTTCCTAATTGGCCGTATTCCAGAACTTTCCTAAAAAATCATTTTAAGTTTAAATCACATGTCGAAATATCCTGTTTTAAAATATCCAGTTTTGAAATATCCAGTTTTGAAATATCCAGTTTTGTACCATATCTCGTTTTGTACCTTATCTCGTTTTAAAATATCCAGTTTTGTACCATATCTCGTATTGTACCTTATTTCGTTTTAAAATATCCAGTTTTGAATTATCCTGTTTCGTCAAATCCACTTGTAAAATATCCAGTTTCGACCGGTACCCGGATTATGTGTATATAAAGCAATGATGGTGGGCAGTGGGGGTAAAAAAAAAAAAAAATGGAAAAATTTTGTTTGAAGAGAATTATTAATTATTAAAATAATTAATAGTAATTAAGAAAACTTAGAATTTTTGTTTGGGAAAAAAAAAACAAATAAATAAAATAAAAATATGTTGTAACCATATGTATATAGGTTAAAAATATAATAAAAGTATATCAATGAAATTAAACAAATAAAAATGTTAAAGGAATTTGAAGTAAATTAAGTAATTCGGCAATGTTAAGTTCGTAATATTTGTTTTGGGAATTTTGTTTAAATTTATATTTATATTAGATATAAAAAAAAACATTATTGCTAAACATTTGTTGAAAAAAAAAATATGAAAGAGGAAAATTTGTGTTTTTTTTTTTTTGGTTTTGACGGAATAGGCTTGTTAAGCCCGAACTATTTTTTTTTTTAAATTTCTTGTTGAAATTTAAATTACCATGAGTTATGAAAAAAAACAACTAAAACCAAATTAATACTGTGAATTTGTGAAAAAAAATATATATGTAAATATGTTTTTTTAAACACTTGAATAAAGTTTAAAATTGTTTTTTTGTTGTTTTGACCAAAATAGCCGCCATGCTGCTCGAATAATTTTATTTAATATTGTGCAAAATTAAAATTGTACAAGGAAAAAGAAAAGAGTCGGCCATGTTGGGCTAGAAAGTTTTTATGTATTGAATTGTTGAAATAAAATCAAATATAAATATGTTGAACAATATTTCAAAATCATCCATTTGCGCGTTCAAATGAATTATGAGGGTTAGGCAGACGAAAAAACGAACCACATGAAGACATCACCGGAGAAGGCAATTGAAGTTGGATCATATTGGTTTGGGTTGTTTTTTTAAAAATGAATAAATATTTTTTTTTTTTTTATATAAGCAAAGAAATTCAACTAGTTGGGAGCGCAGTGAGTGTGTTGTGGTTGGTGTTTAATAAATATGTATATTACACCTTAATTTTGTTTAATTGCACATGATTTTAGAAAATTTGTAGTAGACCTCAGTGGGTGTGGGGAGGCGAACCTCCCAGTAAGGCTACCGGAAAAAAAACTAGCAAGTGCGCCCGTACCCATTGAGGACCAAGGTCTACGTTACAAATTGGAGAGAGAAAGCAATAACAATAAATGAATTTATGGTATACTTTAAATATAAAACTTCTTAAAATTAATATATAAAGTTTGGTTTTAAATCATATTGTATTGGAATGATACATCTCTCTCATTGAAACACCAATTCGCAAACTGCTACCTAACATCATATCCACGCGGAGCAGGAATCGGAGATCTTCGGCCAGTGTTTTCAATTGTATCTACATTTACAGGTTTTCTAGGTACTCTACGTCTGTTTTTACTATATTATGTAGAATAACGCAGACAATATTATTCATCTTGTCATGATGTTTCACCTCCAACCTTTTTAATAAAATTCTCCATTTACAATCTCTACAATCCTTCGTGCTCGTGATAGTCTAAAAATAATTAATTTTACAAGAATGATTACAAAAGGTTTATGTACCAGATTATATAATTTTCAATTACCTATAGTTAAAAATCCGACGAGTTTGTGGCAAATTAGTTCCTGAGTATGGAGTGAGAAGAGTCGGTTTCAAGCAAAAAACTTCGTCTCCTACTCGTACTTGGGTGCTTTAATATTTGTTCTAGGCAAACGAGCATCGTCAGGAATATCTATTTTTTCTGGATTGTTCACATTTTTGCAAATTCGGAGTTCTTAAATATTGACGAATCCACATTGGAACCATACGCTCAGAAATCGACGCTTATAAATTTATACTTAGCATCAACGACGGCCATTAAAACTGTAGAAAAACTTTTTTTATAGTTAAATAATAAGCTTCCGGAATTGTTTGATGCAAAACCCTCGATATGTTTGCCATCTACGACCCACAAAAAATTAGGAAAATTCCATCTATTGTAAAAACCGTTTGAGATCCGGATCCAATCATTACTGTTTGGTTTCGGTAATGCAATAAATGTAAATTTTTTATTGGTGGCCAGAATAGTTTGGTAGATGCTAAAAATCTAGTTGCTAAAAATCTACAAATATGTTAAGAAGATTATATATTTTGATTTTGATACATAAATGTATAATAAACTGTTAATTGAAAAAATAAGAGAAGCATACCTAAAGTAAGTACCAATTTTTGTTTGGCTGTGATGGCATCTTTTCGGCAACCATTCCTTGATGGTTTAATTTCCTTTGAAATTATATTATATATGTATTCAAAATGTGTTTTTGACATTCTGAAATAGTTACAATATTTTTCTGGAAAATCTAAAATCAGTTTTACCACGGTGTAGTATTCTCCAAATTGGTATCCAAACTAAATGTCAATTTTTTGTTGTGTTTTTTCTATTTTTGTTTAGTAGTGGTATGGTGACGCCATTTGCCGTCGCTGTTTTTTTCTATTCAAGTGAAAAACCGGACGGATTTGACGGTTGACGTTCTTCATGTGGCATCGCCTTTAATTGCAATGAGAAAGATTTAGTTTCGAAAATAATAATAAGCATAATCACAAATTTTTAAATGAAATGCCTAAGTTTGAAGGTTTCCTAAAAGTTTTAAATTTATATCTAAGTAAACAAAATAACTGCGATGCGCTTTTCGAATTGGCTCTTCTTAATTCAAGTATGAGTGAGTGAATATTTTACCTTATGTTACAAGCATGGTGTAAAGATTGAACCAGATTAAATTTAAAAAATGTAGATGGTGAACTCCTAGTCATATTTAATTTTATATTTTGCTATCGGTTTCCAATCTACCGCTTTCTTATTAAAAATGTCTGGAAAACCTGTTCACCACATAAAAGAAATATTACATGATGTAAGTTATGGAATACTGTTGAAATACATTGGGCAAAGTTAGTTCTACTAGAGAAACTGCCCAATATATAACTTAGGCCGGCTAATATTAAAAGATGGCCATTTTTGTGTCAGTCTATCATTGATATTACCTTTAATACGCCAATGAAACAGTCAATAATTTTGAATAATACTTGTCGGTAATAATTTTTCGTTTTCACTCACTAAAAATTTTGTTAAATTTAACTAATCTTAACTAAAAAATGCTCCCAACAGTTTATTTATTTATTTATTTGTGTTTATAATTTAGATTTAAGAGGAAAAACACATATGGAAGCAAATATAAAAACATCATAACCGACATTTGCTTCCATTAGGCATAAAAACCTCTTAAATTTTTCCAAAACAAATTCACCCCATACAGCACACCTCATTTTGAGCTAGAGCTCATTTATAATGAAATGCGTTACACGAGATGAAGTAATAATAATAATTTTAAAATAACAAGTAACATAAAAAATTTAAAAAAAAAACTACGTATTGCAAATCAGCCACGCCACTCTAAAAAATTTGACTTAAATAATTTGGACGAACCTAGTCTTTTAATTACAAGTGGAATTGAATTCCAGAGAGAAATTCCTCTAACAAAAAAGGATTTGTTTAACGATCTACACAAAGTTTTTGGTGGAAGTAACCGTAAGTTATCCGAATAAAACCTACTAAATAACAACTTCCTATACAAATAAATTAGCTGCTTAAGAAGTTTGAAAATAAAAAGGTAAACGCGAAGTTCAAAAAAGGTAGGTAAACTACATCCTAAAACAACATTAGAATAAGGAGAAATATGATCGAATTTCGTAATACCAAAAATAAACCTAGTACAAGCATTGAAACCACTTTGGAGAATACTCATATTCTCCTGAAGTAATCTAAACAAAATTACATCACCATAAATAAACTGAGGGAGAATATAAGACATAAACATTATTTTCTTAAAATGACTATCCGTAAACCCTACCACTTTGTACAAACAACTAAGCATACCAAACACCCTTCTACTAATATTAACTAGGTGGACACCCCATGTAAGAGCTTTATTGAAAACTAACCCTAAATCTTTAACAGTATTTGAAAATGGAATAAGAGAATCGCTTAGATAAACTCCAGGAAAAGACGAAGTATCAAGAGGTTTCTTATAAATTATAAAGTCCATTCAATACCGACCAATCAACTATACTACATAAATCATCATTTATCAGAGAAGTATTCCTAACTACAGAGTCTTGATCTAAACGACTGTTTCTATATATTTGGACATCATCAGAATAATATGTAAAGAGCAATGGTGAATAGAGGATTCTATGTCATTAACATACATAGAAAACAATAAGGGACCCAGCCCTGGACCTTGAGGTACGCCGGAAGTAACTGGAAGGAAATCAGATAAGCTATTACCGAAATAAACCGCCTGAGTACGATTAGAAAGGTAATTGAGAACTAATTTGGCGGCGGAAATCGAAAATCTAAATTGATAAATAAGCTTATTGAATAAAATACCGTGATTAATAGAATCGAAAGCCTTGGAAAAAACTAACAAAGTTAAAGAGGTCAACTTCCTATTACTCATATTACACCTAATATCGTCACATATGTTTAATAACGCAGTGGTAGTACTATGATATTTTCTAAACCCAGATTGAACACAGCTAACTAAACTATTACTATTAAGGTGTACCTGAATTTGATTCTTAACTACTATCTCAAAGGCTTTAGAAAGAGAACTTAACATACTTATTGGTCGAAAATGAGATAGTTCAGAAGGATTGCTAACTTTTGGGATAGGAATAATTTTACTAAGCTTCCACTGGTCAAGAAAGGAAGAGGACGTAAGGATAAAATTAAAAATATGTAACAAGCACTTTGAAACGAAAGGGAAAACTCGTTTTACGAATTTTAAACTGATATTATCCAAACCAGAGGATTCCGACTTAACCTTCCAAATAGGAAAATGTAACTCATCGAGCGAAATATTTGAGAACGAAAATGAATTAAAGGACTTGTCAGATAGTAATTCGACTGTATTACTACCAGAGTTCAGATTGGAGCTAAAAAAACTATTTAATTCATTTGGCTTGAAAACCTCATGAATGATACTCCTGCATCTACCAAGTCCCAAATTACAAACATTACGCCACAAAGATCTTGGGAGGAAGAGAGGGATCTATCTTACCTTAAAAACCGTATATTTAGATAAACTAATTAACTCTATAACCCTATTAAACCCACAAAGTGGGACTGGAAATTAGGGAACTTTTTCCATAAACGATATTTGCTAATCCTAACACAAATAGCATTAGAAATTTCCTGACACCACCAAGGTGGAGATTTTGGTTTTAGAGTAATGGTTTTCAACGGAATACAAGACTTAAAAACGAAAATAAGATAAGCGTTGAAAATTTGGATTTGTCTAGTAGAAGAACAAACAGAAAAGACATCCTCCCAAGGAACCGAGGTACAAGCTAAATAAAGACAGAAATCATCTAACCTAGAATAATCTCTAAAGCTAAAGCTTCTAGACTTTGGCGGAGAATAACAATTAACAGAAACAATTAAAAGATCATGATGGGAGCCTATACCGAGGGACAACTGATTGAAAAAACAAATAGGGCTATTACTAAAGGAAACAATATGGTCAATAAGAGAATAAGAAATACCACTTGCGGTTGGACAACACAAAGTTGGTGCCACAGTGTTTAAAATGGATAAATTAAGACTATTTAAAAGATTCAAATAATCTCTAGAAAATGTGGAATTTTGGAGGATATTGAAATTAAAATCACCCGCTATATATATTTCATCGAACCTACAAGAGAAATAACTAAATAAACCTTCTATATCTACAAGGGATTTTTTAAATTGAGCATACGACCTCTTACTAGTTTTTGGAGGATTGTAGACCGTACCGAATAATAATATGCGATGCATACAGCCCCTACACCACACTCACTTTTCTTCTCCATTTATTCGTTTTACCATATTGGAAATTTTAATATTAAAAAATGTTAAATTAATTTAATTAATAAAAAAGTGTTTGTTTATTAATTTTAATTTAAAATCTTTAATACGATTAAATTGTGTTGTACTTGAATTATGTACTTACATAATAATATGAAACAAACAGAATAATATGTGAATATTATTATTATGCCCCAAAATGTGTTCACATAATTTAAATTATTTTCAATCACTTAATATTATTTTTAATATCAATAATAAAAACAACGGAAAAACCGTCAATTATAAAATAATAAATTTTTATATTTAACATTTTTTGCGTGTATTTTTTAATTAAATTAAAAATATTTTAAAAAATAATAAATTTTAACATTTTTTGCTGTTTTAATTACCAATTTTCCAACTACCTTTATAATATGATGGTAAAAAATTTAATAACAAATTAAATTGATACATTTTTTTTTTTAAATTTGAATAATTAATAATGAAATTATTTATTATTATTTTTCATTATACGTAAAAATTTAAAACTAATATTTATTACTTTTAAGCCGCAATCCTTTAAGATTCTTTATGCATATACCGAACCTGTTTTGCCGTCTATGGCAAAAACCGAATTGCCGGTACTCGTATTGATGACTGAAGCGAATGTAAGTTTATATTAGCAATCTTAACGAATATAAGTTTGGCCACAGCCCGCCGGCTTGATGAAGAATAATCCTGATAACGATGGATAGCTTCTAGCGCTATTTCCCGTTGTTCTGGACTCGTACTTTGCATCAAAACGCAGTACTTCTGTTTTTCCATTACGTTGAATTGCTTACGCATATAGCTAAAATATACCGGTGAGCATCTCGATTTAATCTATGTCGTCCAAGTTTCAACCTCATCTTCACCCAGCAGCTAAGCTACAAATTCTTTCGTATCTCTCCTTTTGTTATCTCCGGACTTTCTGTTTCAGGTTTTTCTGTCTTATTCCTTCAGAATACTCAGAGCACGCAGTTAGTCTATCATCTTGTCTATGTTCACGTTAGCCTAGGACAGGCGATGCCGCTGCATGATGAGCCGCTCGTTGTTATCGTATAGATTTTAAAATCGGATTCTGTCTAAAGTCTCGACGACTTTAGTCTCGCCACATTACTCCCCGCTAGTGTTCAGGTCATCAAAATCTGGAAGGAATCTGAACACGTCGTCCAGTTCTCGTGGTAGTGGCAGATTTGGTAGGTTGTTCGTCGTTTTGCTGCTTCTTTACCGGAACTTCGATATTCTGTTCGTCTATGGGCAGAAATTTATTTTGGCTTTAAAGTATTTCTCAAATCGCTGTGCGACTTCGTATGGACCATCGTAAGATGGTTGAAGTGGAACCTTTACCATGTCGTTACGCACAAAAACGTGGGAGCAATCCGCCAGCTGCTTCTGGACAAAAAACCTCGATCGATCATGATAACTTGCAGGTCTAAGCCTAACATTGTTCATCGTTCTTCTCAGATTTTTTAGGAATTCATCCTCGTTCTCTGACTTTTGAATTTCGTGAAAAAACACGCCGGGTAACCTTAATGACACACCATATACCAACTTTGCTGGGGTCGCCTTGATGTCTTCTTTGAAAGTTGACCATAGCCCCAGCAAGATTGTAGATAGCACGTCGATCCAGTCGTTTGTTTGGT
This sequence comes from Tipula confusa, assembly GCA_963556175.1. NCBI lineage: Eukaryota > Metazoa > Arthropoda > Insecta > Diptera > Tipulidae > Tipula > Tipula confusa. Next base: position 120,904,755 of record OY744476.1, read on the forward strand.
AGCTTTTTATTGATGGCTTGAGAGTCCTATGCCACTTCTCGATCATCCCATTCGACTGAGGATGGTACGATATCGTCTTAAGGTGACTAATACATAAACGTCTTGTTAACTCTCTGAAGATGTCGGATTCGAATTGTCGGCTTAAATCTGTGGTGATTCGTGAATGAGTTGTATCAAAACGTGATACCCAATTTTCCACAAATTCTCTTGCAATCGTCTCACCAGTCATGTCGGTAATCGGATAAGCCTCTGGCCACCACGTGAATCGGTCGGTACATGTTAAAATGTAACGTTTGCCTAGACTGATTGGTAATGGGCCCACGATATCCATATTAATGTGTTGAAACCTGCTATCCGGTACGATGAAATCGGAAACTGGCGCTTTATTGTGTCGATATACTTTAAATCGTTGACAAGATAAACAAGTTTGAACAAAGCTGCTGCAATCTTTGTTCATCGACGGCCAAAAGAAAAACTTCTGCCGTAACAATTTGCTCGTGGCTCTGACTTCTGCATGAGCCAAACCATGAAGCTTAGTTAACACCAGGTTCCTAAACCTCTTGGGTACAAATGGCCTGATTAACTGATAGGTTGCTTCATAACACAGTGTTTCTTTTGATTTTGGAACGACAAAATATTTTAGAACACTATTTGGATTATTACCTGTTAATAAAGTTTTTAATTCGGCATCGTCTTTTTGTTCCTTTGCCATCTCGTCGAAATTTAAAATATCGTTACTATCGATTACTTCAATTCTAGACAGTAGATCCGCTACTGTATTGTCTCTGCCAGCCACGTGCAGAATTTTGGTTGTGAACTGCCCAATATAGTCCATATGTCGGATCTGTCGTGGCGACGTTTTCTCAAATTTTTGACGGATCATGAAGGTCAGCGGTTTATGGTCCGTATAAATGCTGAAATCTCTTCCTTCAATCATGTGCTGAAAATGTTTAACTGCCTGGTACATCGCGAGCAACTCACGGTCGTATGTAGAATACTTATGCTGCGGCTCTCTGTAAATTTCTTTGAATAGAAGTCCAGCGGTTGATAATTCCTTTTTCATTTTGTTGCTGAAGTACAGCCCCTGCAGATACATCAGATGCGTCAACGTAAAGTGACAACCAGAAATTTGGTTTCGAGTTTACAAGTAATGTTGCATTTCGAAGATCATTGTTACAGTCTTGGAATGCGGTAATTGATTCGTCTGACCATATAATTTCAGTCTTGTTGTTCTTCTTGTTGCCTACTATCAGCTTCTGGAGCGTCATTTGATTCTTGACGGCGTGTGGTATAAATCTCCCATAGAAATTTATGATTGCCAAAAATCTTTTGAGCTGTTGAGCTGTCTTCGGCCTTGTGAAGTTTTCAATGGCTTGTACTTTCTCTGGTAATGGCTTGATGCCGTTAGGTGTCACCATTGACACTTTGCCGTATTTATACATAACCCATATTCTGACAATCGTTGAAGCACCATCCTGACGAGACTTCTATGTTCCTGTAGCGTCTTTGAAGCAATGAAAATATCGTTAAAATATGAAAAAACGAATCTCAGCCCCAGCAAAACCTCGTGCATCAACCTTTGGAATGTCTGACCCGCGTTACATAAACCAAAAGTCATGTAATTATACTCGTATAATCCGAAGGTTGTTATTTCGGCTGTCTTGGGGATATCACAAGCCTCGATTGGAATTTTTTTATAGGGACGTTTTAAGTCCAGCACGGTGAAAATCGCTGTTGTATTGATGAAATGCGTAAAACCCTGCATTAAACCTATAGGATAGTTATCTCGTATCGTTCTCGAGTTCAACGCTCTGTAATCTTCGCAAACCCTGAATTCACCATTCTTTTCGAGCACCATGTGTAGAGGGCTAAACCAATTAATTTTGGAAGGACGGATTATCCCCTGATCCATTAGAAATTGAAACTCGTCTTGAGGTGCTTTAAGTTTTTCGGATGACAATTTTCGTGCTTTAGCGCTGACCGGCTGACCTGTTGTGTGATGTGGTTAGTCCTTGTACAAATTTTACGTTTTTTAGAATTCGCGCAATAAATCTGCAAGCTCTAAATTAATATTAAAAGTTTTCAAAGTTTGCTGACTGGTTGTTCGTTGTATTGTCTTGACTGACAAGTTCGTGAGGTTGTCGATCTACCGTCCGTTCTTAATGTCCAATAAAAGTTCGAAGTGGCGCAAAAAATCGGCTCCGATGATCGATGAACTAACATCTGCTATAATAAAGTCCCTTTATCCTCCAATAAAGTGAACTTCCTTCGCAAACCCAATGAAAGTGTTAGTCGCTTAGTGCCATATGTTTTAATTCCCGTGCCGTTAGCCGCAAATAGTTTTGTCGTTCACTAATCGTAGGTGGAAGCACTGAAACGTCAGCGCCTGTGTCCACTAAAAACTTTGATTTTGTTACGTTATCAACAGCCATCAGTCGCCAGCCACCAGCCACCATTGTGTAGCCCGCGTCGCCTGCAATATGCGAGTGGCTTATTGCTTTTTTGAAGGGGTTGCTTGAGATGCCTGTCTTTTGGAACAAGGATCTCGACATTTAGTTGCGTTTTCTCCGTAAGACCGATGATACCAGCACAAATCATCACGCCAGGAGTTCCAGAACGCCCTCGTGACTGTCGACGATTTCGCGAATCACCTTGTAACGGGTGGCGGCACTTCATGGCCTCGTTCCAAGCTAAATTCATTTAACCCAAAACTTCTTTACCAATTTGGTCATTTTTAATTTTTTTTTTCGTTCATTGCAAAACAATTAAATTATGTTGTTTCGCAATAATTTTTATTTTTTTTTTTTTTTTTTTTTTTATTACGACTAAGTTGTTACAACTCATTTAGCATGTTTTTCTTTCTTATTTTAATTCTCTGTCAGTTGGGCTATAACACAGTAGTTACTCCCAATGGGCACAGTTCTTCCGGTTACATCAGCAACTTTCAGTCCTTAGGTACTAAATCAATTCTTTTTAGCCGTCTTGTATCTACGCTGTCGACGTCGTTGACAATATGTTGAATATCCGTGTTTTCATGGAGTTGTAAACGCTAGATATATTTTTTGGCATTTTTTGTGATTTCTTCGTTGACAGTTTGCATTTTTAGATCTCTATGCGTATTATTATTTCAAATAAACCAAGGAGCATTGTAGAACTTTGTTCTGGAATGTTTGTGTAATCTTAACATTAGTTTTCTTTGTGCGTCCCCAGAGCTGGATGCCATAGGTCCACACAGGCTTAAGTATTTGCCTGTATAAAAGCAGCTTATTGTGAATTGGAAACTCACTGTTTCTTCCAATGAGCTAATACATTTTACTGAACTTTATATCCAGTTCTTGCCGTTTTTTCTTGACATACTCTTTCCAAAAAGAGGCGTCAAGCGTCATACCCAGGTATTTTGCCGTGTTTGCATGTAGTATTTCCTGCTTATTTATGATCTACTTTTAGATAGGTAAAGGTTGTGTGAACTGATTTTAGCTCATTCAATTTTATTCTCCATTTGTTTGTCCAGTGGACAATCTCATTTACAGTTTGCTGTAATTTGCTGGTTGTCTCTTCGATTGTACTTCCAACCGCCAAAATTGCTGTATCATCCGCAAAGGTTACAATATCTGTTTCTCCAGTAAAAGATATGCCATTCGTATAAAGCAAATACAATAATGGTCCCAGCACGCTCTCTTGTGGTACTCCTGCTTCAATTTTCTTGAGTGATGAGAACTCTCCTTCATATTTTACTCTGAAATATCTCCCTTCATTGTATGATTCTAATGTCTCATAGAACTGCTTTGGGAGGTCGCGATGTAATTTATATTCCAGTCCTCGATGCCAGACTCGATCAAAGGTCTGGCAACATCAAGGAAAACTCCAGAACATACCTTTTTGTTTCCAAGTATCTTCTCAATCACGTTAGTGACTCTGTGTACCTGCTCTATGGTGAAATATTTCTCTCTGAAGCCAAATTGGTGGGTAATAGTTGTCTTTCTTCAATCAGAGGTTTCATCCTTTTGAGGAGTAATTTTTCAAACAGCTTGGACAATGATGGTAATTCAGATATAGGTCTGTAAGACGTTTTCTCATTAGGTGGCTTATTAGGCTTGGGTTCATAATAACTTCTGCTAGTATTTTCATCTGCTGTTTGTCTAATCGAAGGTTTAAACGTTTCTTCCAAATGTTGAGCAAAAAGATCAGCTTTATCTTTCGGGCTTTTGGCCCAAGTACAATCTGCTTTTTTTATTGGTGGCATCTGCGCTTTTGGTTTTTTTTTTGTCCTTTTGTAGCTTTCCATAAAGAATACTCACTTTCTTTGTGGCCAGACAGACTTATTAAATATTTGTTGAAGCTTACTACTTTGATTTCTTGTATTAACTTCTTGTTTTTGAGCTGATTGAAAATAGTTTTGCTCTCTGGTACTCGATTTATATGCCAGATTTTGCGAGCTTTCCACTTTTCTCTGACCAAGTTACTTATTTCCTGTGTATATGTTTCATTCTTGTGAGGTTTATTTTTGGCAGGAGGAGTGCTTTCCCATGCTGCGATCTGAATATTGTTTATGAGCAGCTCTACTTCTTTTTCAAGTTGTGTTTGGTTTTTGATTGGGACTTGAAGATCAATACTTTGCTCAATTAACAGTGCGAAGGTTTCCCAATTGGTCATTCTGTTTGTTAACCTTGGTGGTTTTTTTTCAATTACTGTTTCACTAATCGTAAGTATGATTGGAGAATGATCCGAAGATAAACCTTCATTATTTTCAATATGGATATAATTTTCTGAAATACCTTTAGTTATGAAGAAGTCAACCACGTCTGGTATTTTGTTTGTATCCGTTGGCCAATAAGTAGGAATACCACTTGAATGAAAACAGCAGTTTATGTGATATCCAGCTTCCAAAAGTTTTCTACCTTTAGGTGATATTAGTTTTGAACCCCAATGGGTATGTTTGGTATTGAAGTCTTCTCCTATGATAAAATTTGAGCCCATCATTTTAAACATTAAGAGGTAATTATCCTTTTTAAGTTGATGCCTTGGCAATAGTTTATAAAATCAACTTGTAATAGGAAATAACAAAAAATGTTTTTTCAAGTAATAACAAGTTTATGGTAAGAGCAGTGTACTTGTTAATTCACCTTTTTATGCATTTATGGAATAATGTTTTTCCCCTCTTAACTGACCTAACTCAATAATTCTTATTGAGTTAGAATATAACGACCCCACCATAAATTATTGATATTTGTTTTAATACATTTGTTTTTGGTGGGATGCTTTTTGAGTTTTTGAAAACTCAGTCTTCGAGTGATGACTTTTGGACGGGCAGGACCGCTGAGGAAGTAATAAATGTAAGTTTTTTGCTTGTAATTTTCTTTCTAATTTTAATAAATTTTAATTTTAATTTAATTTTTATTTCTTTTTTATTTCACGCTGGGGTATAGGGATATATATAGCTGCGGTGGAGAGCGCATTGGACAATCTATGTAATTGTCAGGACTTAAGTTTGCGCCTGATTCCTGTTCATTATAACCTCGTGATCTGTTTCGGGATTGCGGAAGTGTAAATCTATCTTACGATTCGTTTTTCCAGTCTTTTCTACTTGATTTGAAGCTTTTGGCGTCAGTGCATCTTCGTTTACTATTGAAACTGTCAAAAAACCAGTTCCGTCCATGATACGGTCTGTCAATGTTGCCATTGTCTTAAGTGGTACCTCACTGGTTGACAAAATAGCCCGAACCTGTTGTGGAAGTCGTTCTAGCCAGATGGTTCGAAGGAAATCTTCCCCAATATTTGCGCCACCTAGCTTCGTTAACTCGTTCAACAGATGTAAAGGTTTTCCATCACCCAGTTCAACACCTGATAATAGCTTTCTCATTTTCCTTTGCTTGGAGACACCAAATACTACCAACACACATCTTTTAAAATTTTAGTATTTTTCCACGACTGGTGGATTTTAAACTGCTTCCGATACCTGCGATAGTACATGACTTTCGATTCCACCAAGAATTACGTTGAATTTCGTATTATCGCCCGTAACTTTACATGTTTCGAATTGTGGCTCTACTTGGGCGAACCAAATTTCAGAGCACTCCACCCAAAATGGTGGTACTTTAATAGACACACGTGCCATCTCACCGTTTACTAGTGGCTGTACACTGGCTTTATTGTCACCATGTGGTTCATCGTCTCCAGCCATACTATAATTTCAATAGAACGGTTCAAATTCATTTTGTGTATAAAACGTAATTTGTAGCAATGCGGTTTGTGCAACAACAATACAATGATAAAATATTGGTTGATAACTGAGACGGACGGTTTTCACTTGTATAACGGTTCTCACTTGAATAACTGTTTTCACTTGATTTCACTACCATGCGTCTTTACAGTAATCTATTTCGTTAATGCGGGATTAATTTACCGAATAAAAATAGAAATGATGTTTCACACTAAGAATCAGATTGAATTAGATCGATTCAGTGACCGCGTGCTTGCGCTACAAACTAGCCACTTTGTATTACAAAAACAACTATCGTGCAATGTCGAATCTACTGACAACAATAATTTAATAATTAACTTAATATTTTCACTTGAAAATACACGTCGGGTTCACCAATTGTGGTAATCTGTAATTATTGGTAGTTCAATATATGAATAAAAACGGGAACTTATTGTTTTAACATCGTAATGTCTCTATTCCATTATGAAAAATTGTTGTACAACAAATTTTTGTTGGAAAATTTTTTATAGTTACATTTGGTAGATAAACTTAGTTAGCTTTGATTATTATTATTATTTTTTTATGAAAATTTATTATTTTACAGATAAATTTAGCTCAATCATTACTTTTATGCTGTAATATATACGAGAATACATGTAATTTATTACATTTCTTTAAAATAAAAAATAAATATTTTTTATTGTGTGTGTGAAACATATTACTATATACTATATATGTAATAAATGTTGCCATAAAAACTACTCTACTCGATACTTTTGTATAGCAACCTATAGCAAAATTTCCCCGACATTTACATTTCTCCTTTTGATTTTGCTAACAAAATTATGTTGGAAAAGTTGGCGAACTCATTCACTCATCCATCGAAACTATACATAAATTTTTTGTCTCGTTCTGGTTCTCCAACAAAAATTTATTGTACAACAATTTTTCATAATGAAATATAGACAAGTAACTTTATTCATTATTTTTAGTAGTTTCACTACGTACATTATTTTATACTTCTGTTCTTTTTGAATATCGTTGACCAACTGAATTTTATATCATTATGTGACGCCGAAATAACGATGCGATAGAAAGAGACGGATAATATAATCTTCGTCAAATACGTTTTATCTTTCGTATAGTTCGACGGACGAAAGAATCATACCAAAATTGAATCAACTAATCAAATTGGCGTTGCCGGTTGGCACAACTTCGTTACGAAACGACAAATCCAGCAGCACCATCTCTCTCTCTCTCTCTCCCTCTCTCTTGTAGTAAACTGTGACGTTAGCTCGTAGTGGGGATGTCTGATAACTCGTGGTTTTGCTTGTCTTCTGGCCACCAGACTACGAATTCGGCTAGACAGACAGATTTGTTATCTGAAAGCCCACTCGAAAACAAATCCAAGATACTGTAGCGGCAGTAAAGCTGGCACCAACAGCAGCATATTCATTAAGCCTATAGCCCACGAGTTTGTAGAAATAGATGAAGCAGATAACTGGGGCTCCGCTCACCAGCGACCATCGTTGCGATCGACTCACCGGCCACGCGGGGAAACCACTTGCCCAGTTTATGCACTGAATAATTTGAGATTCAAAGTTGGAAAAGTAAATACGTCTTCGAATCTCGTGTGTCTCCATCATGTAAGGTGTAAGTTGTAACCGAGATATTCAAGTTGTATCGGCGCGGCTCGCCGAAGTTTATACTTAGAAATGAACGCTCCTCCGCGTGTCTGTCGTATTCAACGGTATGGCTCGGTGCCTTTGCGCTATAGTCAAGCAGTCTTTTTCGTTCGATACCATTGTATACTCCCTAAACACAAACACCTCCGATTTTGATAATGCGTTCGGGTGCATCTCCTCGAAATTTATAGACTCTTGTTTCTCGATTTGTAAACCATCACCCGCGGCTAGTGAATTTAATCCACGCTCTTATTTTCCGATTGTTCACGTAGCCGCTTAGATATACCGACTTGTGCGCTAGGTTGTGCCTTATGTTTACATTTATTGACTGATCTTCATTGAAATTCCTAGGAAAACAGTGCACTATAGCCAAAACATCTAAGGGGACGTGTATTGCTTGGTCCCAATTCCGAATGCGAAATGGTACTTTACGCGATCTACAGTAAACGTGGAGATAGTTTTGCAGTGACTTGAAGGGATCCCAAATGGTACACTCGAAGCCGTACAAGTTTTCAGTAAATGGTACGTTGTTTCATTTCCATTTTGTTAATGTTTGTTGCTGCAGTCACTACAGTAGTTGGCTGAGCCGCTTCCGTTGATGTCGTTAGAAACGTGCTGGCCGAGACGCCTCTGTATAGTGTGTATTGTTACGTATTGTTGGTTTGAGCTACTGCCGCTCTCTTACCGTTCCATTTTGCTGTGGAATAAGTAAACTATTTTAACAAACACTGTTTTAAATTTCATTTTGTTTTTTTTAGTAAAGATTTTTCTTTATGTTATTTTAGTTTTTATTTTCTTTTCTTTTTTAAAAATTTTAAATTTGGTACGGTCCTGTCATAACGAGCGGTACAGAGAACGATTCTTGTATTTCAGTGAAATTACGATGAGGTGGGAAGTGACATCTATTACAAATAATATAAGCTACTTTTTTTAATTTTTTATTTGTCACATGTTTGTATGTAATTCGCCTTAATGTATGTATGATATAATACTAATTATCAAAGAAAAAACAAAATGTAAATATGTTAGAAACACATTCAGGCCAACACGTTCTTGTATAAATTATTAGTTTTTCTTAATTATAATGTAAATGGAGATTAATTATTTTAATTTTAAATGTATTAACACGCACTGTTTCTTTGCGCAAAATTTGACACCAGAATTGGCTCGAACTATTAAAGTTTTCGTGTCATGATGAATTGTTCGAATCAGATGTTAGTGGCGCAACTTTCCCGCCCATTGACCTCAATGTGATAATATTCCAAATGAGGAATCGAGATCAAAGCAAAAATCAACCTACACAATCAAATATTTAAAATAAATTAATCCTTGATATTTAACGGGTAATTGCTGACCAAAAAAGGCCAATTTCATTCACTTTTCTGAACATGGTGAGTTATAAAACGTTATCTTATCACGTTAAAACGACATCACGAGTCACGACTGACATCAACTCGTAATTCTTCCAAATCAAAAACTCAATAGCATTTACAATTCTCGATTTACCTTTACTCCTCGGCTAACCATGCTTTACTCCTCGGCTAACCATCTACACAACCTTCACCAATTCGTAATTTGGTTCAAAAGGTCTTTTTAAAGTCGCAGTATAGGACGTTTACGGCTATATACCATAGTTTAGTTTAGTCGTGATCTACATGTGCTAGGCGGCGCCCTCACCTCTATCATCCAAATGAACCTTTAGAAGTTAGCTTAGAGTAGCTTGATCTTAATAAAGTCACCGAAATATTTGTACTAGAACCCTAATCTCGGGCTTGTAATCATCATTTAAACTCTCTTTGAATATTAATTTTCCAAAAGACGCAACGTAGCCACCAGTTTATTGCTGTTTTTTAAACTATATCCTTTCTTGATTATTTACGCATAAGGTGATGTAAATTCGTTTAAAAGGAAATAAAATATGAGACTTGAAAGAAACATACGCGTCTTCATTTAATTTTTATATAGAAAACAAAAGAACAAGAACATAATTATGAGTGCCTACCTAAGAGGCTAACAAACAAGAGTTTAGAGTCTTAAGATTCAACAGTTTAATGGAAGCACTATGAAATTGACCGAGTGAAGACGCCAGTACGCTGTACGGCTGTATTACAACATGTCCACTTTAAATTTTACTTTTTTACCAACAGTAACATAACAACTCTAAATAACGAAAATGTCTCATCCAGCAGTAGATTTTAAATTGTTATTCCGAGATGAGACATTTACATGGTTTCAGGATTTTAAAGTGCAATATAAGGGGTGCGATTATGTAAGCATTTTGAGTTTCGACTTTCGACATGCCAAAACATGTCGAAATATGTCGATAATGTGGCCAGTTTTAAGTACAAACAAATTATTTTCCCATTTCGACATGTCTGTCGCAACCTGCACAGTATTCGAGCAAAACAACAACAACTTGTGGCAATTTTGGTATGTCAATAGATCAATTTTTTTAAAAATATCGGCCATCTTGTCGAAACTCGAAATGCTTACATAATCGCACCGAAGTAAAATGTTACGTTGGTAGATTCTCGTGAATCACCCTTTATATTAGTGTTGGCAACCAAAACTGAAAATTAACAGTTCCAATACCCTTTAAACAAAAAAAGCTAACTCGCAAAAGCGGTTCATAAGCGAACTATAAACGAACTGTATATTTTTTTTTATACTTTACACATACACATGACATAGGTCTAATAAATTATGAATCGAAATGAATTATTTTTGTGAACAATATAAATAGATACCAATTTTTTTGTCAAAGGCGCTACATTATTATTTTTTAAACGGTATGTATTTGTATAGACTGAAATTCAATCTCGCCAACTACTAATATGTTATTTTAAATTTTGTTAATATATTTTCAGAAGTTACTGAAGAAATGTACGGCCTTCAAGAGTGCTGAAATTAATTTGGTTATTAAAAAATGGTTTCAGTACGCCAAGGATCGTGTAAAAAAACTAAGAAATGAATTTTATTTAAATAATTTAATTTATTTTGGTTAATTATGTAATTTGAATTTTGATTAATTATGTAATTTTATCATGTGACGGGAACATCGTAAACGGTTAGTTTTTACACCGCACCACGAATCGTTTACGAACTATTGTATGAAGAGTATTCTTCGTGTATAGTTCGTAAACGGTTCACCTTGTTCAAAGGGTATAAGAAACTGCATCTGTCAAATGTATACAATTAAAAACGTCAATTCAATAAATTGTTTGTTTGTTTTGTATGAAAAAGTTTAATAAAAATACGAAGCTTAAACATAAAATGATAAAAATTCCACTTACTCTGCTTAATAATGTGGCTCACACATTCAACCCTGATGGTACACACGCAATTTACGTTGTGTTATTATTTCCAATCACTTACATATCTTCTTATACGTTTTGAGGTTAGACTACATGAACCTGAGAATCAACTATCGCATCAAAGGTAACCTTATCGGTTGTTTACCGACCCATCCACGAAATGCAAACTTTGCGGGATTACCAGCTGTATATTCAACGTTTGAAATCCAACTTTTGCTAGAAAAAGACGTTATTGTGCTAGTAGAAAAACTGAATCTTTCGACACCGGCTAGCGATAAACAAAAGGAAGAATATCTAAGTGATGTCGAGAGAATTCACAGTGAACAAAATTATTTCGCCAAAGAAAATAAATTGGAGACGACCAAAAAATATATGAGTAAAATAATCGTTGGAAAAAGATTGAAATTACAGAAACAAGGTATTGAAGAAACAGAAATCAATGTTTTGGTTACCGAAGAAAATATACTCGAAGACGAACGGAATAAAATACCAAATTTAGAAAAGCTAAATACATTAGTGCAAGTTCCACTGCTGCATCCAGTAACATTAGAGACTATTCGAGTCGTACCGCAAACTGAATTAAAATGGGACAATTCGTTAAAATATCAAATATTCTGCGACCTATGGAATCGTGGTCGCGTTTACATCACAGAAGGAGATTCATTCGGCTGTGACTTTCTAGTATATCCCGGTGATCCAATTTACTATCATGCCTCTCATACAATACACGTGATTGAAGATACATTAGTTCAGCCCAAACTACTGATCGGCCAAGTTCGCCTCAGCGTTAATGTAAATAAAACGTGCCTGTATGCATATCTGGATGAGCAGCAGCAAATTATTTATCAAAAAATAAAATGGAAAAATAGTTTAACATAAAATTATTTTATTTATTTTATATATTATATGTATATAATAAAAATATAAATGATTTTATGTGTTGCAATATAATATAGTACATAATACATGGATTAGAAACATTTATATTTTGGTGAAGCGCCACCGTCGTTCAAACCCTTTTTAATATATTCCACTTCGATGGAATCACTCATTTATGCCAAGATACAATGCACAGCCGTAAACAACTTTTGATAACAAAAATAAAATTAACAACAAAAATATACAAATTAGAATTTGAATTATTTAAAAGGAATGCCTTTGATTGGTGTGTGGTTTCGAAGAAAATATAGCATCATAGCCGAGATAATTATGAGTACTTATCGACTTATTGTCCTTTCTTGTTAGCTAATGAATTGTAACTTGGTGGTGGTTCATAGTATGCTGGTGGTGGAACATATGCAGTTTGTGGTTGATTTGGATCATAGTATGCACTTTGAGCAGCCTCTGCTTCTTTCGAGTCTAGAAAAAAAAAACAAAATGTATTAGATTATGAAGTAATTGAAATACACTAAAATTATAAATTACTTGCTGGTGGTGCATTAGCAAAACCCATAGCATTTGGATAACCACCTGGTTGTGTTCCTGGATAACCGCCTTGTTGTTGAATTGGATAGCCGCTTGGCTGCGAAGCTGGTAATCCATTCGGATAATTCGAATACCCGCTTGAACCTTGATATCCCATGGTTGGTAAATTTGATGGATATCCGGTTGGAGATTGCGGATATCCTGGATATCCGTTGGGATAAGAGGGCGATGCGACTGGATATCCAGAAGTTGGATTAGGTGGTGGACCAGTAGGAATAATACCAGGATATGGTGGAGGATTATCGGTCATAAATACACCATCAGGTGGTGGTCCAGTTGGGAAATTTTGTGATGCTGGTGGTACCCAACCATAGTAACCCTGTTGTGGATTTGGTGTATATGCAGGAGGTGGAGCTTGATACCAAGATCCAGTCGGTGGAGTATATGGCGGTGGATCTTGGTTGTGTGCATTACGCTGAGCCATACTAGCAGCTCGAAGCATTGCTTGGCCAAAATCTATGGCACCACCACTTTTAAACAATAGCTTAAATTTTGCCTGACCCTGAAAATTACCATTTTCTTGAGCCGAAACTTTTCCTTTTATATAATTAGCTCCAAAAACAGGTTGCTCTATATCAACATCATTAAGAGATACGAATGGAAAACTAAATGATTGTAACGCATCCGATGCCGTTTTGCTGTTGAAGATCATTCGATGTGACGTTAGATAAATTCGTCCCACTTTTGTACCCTTGAAAATACCTTCATCTCGGCCAGGAAATTCCATTGTAACATTATCACTGAACAAAAGAATGCTGTAAAGAACAAGAATACGATTTTATGTATTTTTAAATTTGGCCAAATATACAATATTTCTAATTGTATTTATAGAAGGGTACGTTTATATTAGAACATAAACGTACCCTTCTAATTTAGAAATTGTTGTATTGTATCTTCGAAGTGTTATTAGGCTTTTCTAAAAAGAACTCTAACTACCATTAGAACAATATGATAAATTCAACTTTTAAAATACTTATTATGGAAAGTCCATAAGCACGTCTTCTGAGAAATGCTCTGTCATGTTGGGACATATATTAATATTTGAGAGGTTTTTTATATATATATTGCAGTAATTTATAACAACGAAAACATCTTGGAAAAGGAATAAACTTCTGGATCTCTAGAACAAATCAAAAACCTGGCACGCAATCAAGTCAATTGTTGAACCAAATTTAAATTGAAATCACCACTCTAGACCGAACAATAACTTGTTTAGAAGATCCAAATTTTCTTATCTTCGACTGGATTAGCTTTTGTAGCAAGCCTTAACGATACTTGATATCGGATCAATAATCATAATCGTATGATGCTGAAGTAGAACAATATTGTTCGGCGCCAGACTACCATTTACAAAGGTAACGAAACTAGTGGGTGGTTTTTAATTGATAATTGCATATCGAAAATACGAGACCGAATTAAACCAAATAAGAAACAACACAAATGTTTTACATAAAATACTAGTCATGCGATTAAATATTAGCCCGATAACATCATTACTAATTAACTCGTTGAGGAAATTATAATAAAATACAAGAAAAATTCATTCGTCTATCTAAAATGGCGTATTAAAATAAATGAATGACGTCATGCTAAACAATTAACTATTATGTATTTCACTGTTAACACAGTCTTAATTCAATCACTATTTTCAAAAAGAAAAGAAATTCCACAATAGGTTTAGTAATTGATTATATAAGTACTCTTTAAAATGTTTAAGAGAAAGTAGATTCACTTTTCAATTGTAAGGAAAATGGAACTTTTTTTAAACTTACTATTCGCCCGAATGAATTAACACCCCATTATTGGCATGAGCCGTATTAATCGACATTTTAAATAATTTTCACAATAATGTATGACTGTTTTTAATTATTTAACAAAATATATCAATACGATTTAATTATTACGAAATATGTGTACTATTTCTGTCGTGTTGTGTTTACAATTTAAATTTATGAATCCAGAATAATCTGTCAAGTTGTCTGTCAAAAAGTGAAAAAAAATTGTGCAATGTTGCCGGCACAGATTTTTATTATCAAAACAAAGGGGCGAGTTCGGTATACAAAAAAATATAATAGAATTTTCTTTGTATTTTCATCTAATGAATAAAAAATTAATTTAAACCAATATAATTAAACCAACTACAAATGTTTAATAAGTTAATTAATAATAAGTACACAATTATTTGAATTTTTCACTAAACATCATTCATAAAAATTACGAGACGAAAATCAATTTTATGGTTGATCATGCGCGCTGCGTGTCATTCATATAACGAAAATAAAACAATTTGCAATCTAAATTTAGGCGACATGGACATTTAAAACAAAAAATTCTGGGCATTGTCGTTTAAGAAGTAAAAATATTTATAAAATGTAATATAATAAACAAAATGCATATAATATAAAGTGATTACTAGTGATAATTATAATTAATAATCGTACATTAAACACTTAATACATTTTATAATAGTTTTAGTGGACTGAAATAAATAAATAAAATTAAGGAAAATACCTACAATAATTAAAAGATGGAGGCGCCGGAACCTACAAGTTATGAAAGACTCGAAGGACGTCATCATACAAATATAGAACCATCGGATAGTCCTGAACTAGATTCAATACCGCCAAAAGATACGCGGCACATTGTATATTTAGCACTTCTAACGGCTGGAATTGGTTTTGTTTTGCCATACAACAGGTTGGACCATATAATTCCGTTTTGATTTAATTCTCTTAAATTTTGATCATTTCTATTTTTTCAAGCTTTATTATTGCTTCCGACTATTGGCAGTCAAGATTTCCTGGACGATCCGTTGCATTAGATATGTCCATGACATATATTATTGTTGCATTTGGAACCGTATTGTTAAATAATGTATTTTTATCGCTAGCCCCATTTCGAATTCGTATTGCATTTGGATATGCCATATCATTTACGACACTGACATTTGTGGCTTTATGTGAAGTAGCATGGCATATGTTCAGCTCAACAACCGCGTATTCCGTTAATTTGGCAGCCGTATCGCTAGTCGCCATGGGATGTACTGGTAAGATAATTGACTATTTATATTTAATATTTGAACTATCAATAAATTATAGATTCCCTATATTTAATGCGTTCCAAAATTTCGAAAAGTTCAAACTAAATAAATTTTTAATATTTAGTAAGAGTGCTTTCTACATATTTTACTATGTTTAACCTAATATTGGCCGCGTTCAGAAAATACTTTAAATTTTGTATTATAACTTTTAAAAACCAAATCACGAAGATTTGCTCTCAGGATTCAATAACTTTGAGTAACTGACACTTCAAAAAATTTGAAAGATAAACGTTGTCAAACTGCCTTTTCAATTTTATTTCATCGGCAATGAAACGTAATACTCGTCTGATAAAAAGTACTGAAGTATATATAAGATGGATATGTATATAAGGAATATCTGAAAATACCAATTTTTCGTAATAAAACTCAATTGCCATGCATATGAATTTCTGTCCGGAAACATAAATTTTATCGGAGACGGTCAAAGAGGATTTTCTACAAATCATTTAGTAAATGCTCAAATTTTTTCGATGTTGATGATTCTTTCTAAATATGAAACTGAATCAAAGTTGAAGACAATTTATTGAAAATTTTCATCAGCAACCCAGAGAAATATTAAATATATGACCTCTGCCTTCTCTCTCTCTACATCCCATGAAAGGATTTTGCCGCCTCACCGTCGACCTCCCTTTAACTCGTTCCATCGCAAGTTGCCGTTTTCACACAAGAAATGAGTCAAATACCATGAGTGGCAAGTACAACGTTAGCAATTACCGCGGTAATTCGCACAATTTAATTGGTCTTCTTTTTTATGAGTGTCATCGCGGTCGTGATGGTTAAGGTGTCGGCTTCATCACACCGCGGTCGTGAGTTCGATCGCCACCGCTGACCACAATAGTAATGTTATCAAAATTTGAGGCAGCTCTTCTTGATCCTAGATAGCGAGAATTAGATAGTAGAGCTGAGTTTGCAAGGGTTGCTCTTCCGTTTTTAATGAGCTATGCCGGACTCATCGAAACTTGGGGCTTTGCCATTCTTTAACTTATCGATAGCTACTTCTTCTACCTCTTCTACTTTGGAGTGTGGAATGAAATTTTTACCCCCTGACGGCACAATGGTTCTGATCGGATGACGTGAATCCGGATCTTTTAATGCATTATTCAACCTCTACGGTACTTTGTGAATTCTTTTAACTCACTTGTTACTAACTTGATGCAAGCTCGTTTAGCTTAAGAAAGATGAAATCTTTGACATCATCTGAGTTGCCTTCGGTGGATGTATGAAAATGATGATCGTTATGTAATCTGTATATTATTGGGTGGAAACCAAATAAATAAATTGATTAAAACCGATGACAAATCCTCCTACATCGTGATGGTATTAGAGAGTGTAACCATTGATGGTGGTCTTAGCCGGCGTATTACGTTCCAAGTTTCCTTTTTTTATAGCGCTATCAGTGCATAGTTTCAGTGGTCGTTGTTGTGATGAATTCGGGGTAGTAATGCGAGACCTTCTTGTGGGGTTCATTACATTAAGAGTTTTAAGGATTCAAATTACTTTATGGACAAATAAAACCAGAGTGACAACACCCACAACCCAAGCCACCAAGTCCCAATACTTTTTAATGCCGTTTTCAAATTCCTCTTTCTTAAAACTGGACTACCTCAGAGTAACTGTTTAAGGCCCACAATTAATGCGTAATTTTTTGGCTCAGAGAACGTTGCTGGTAATGATGGCTGCTCGGCGTATAGAATGGATCGGAACACATTCTGGTTTTCTTGGATCGAACTGATTGAATCTAGTTTATATGGTTCGGGCCAGCAGTAATAAAGGATTCCTTGTTATAAACTTTGACTTTGGTATGAAATGTAGATTAATAATACTCAGTCTTATTTAGTATAATAAAACTCGATTCCCCGGACAATGGGTCTGATCAGCGCTTTCACTCCTGAGTTATTAAGGATTTTGCTTGCTAGAAATTTTGGAATACTTGTTGTACGTCAAGAGACGTTTCTTAGTATTCAGAAAGAATGCTCTTTAGCGATACAACTTGGTTATAGACACACCGATTTAAACGAAATCGTACTTGATAGTTACCTGCAATTTCATTCGCTGAAGGAGTGATTTTGTTTAATATTATATTAATACAGAATTGGCATTTTACTAGATTTACTTTGTCGAAATTAGGGTATAACGCGGTCTATTGTCATTTATCTTTCAAATAACTTCGCTATACTAATCGTATTAGGTCCAAAATTCATTCAACAAACTGTCCCTTCTGAATATTAAGATTTTCTGCACGGTGAAATTCGGTGCCTGTTAATGTTTTAGATATATCCATTTTTTTGTGTTGATATTTATATGTAACAATAACAAAAACCAGCAATCAAACCGTTTAGTCGCTTATACTACGACAAGCAAATGATACTATGGTAGAGTTACAAGAATATCATGCTCGTTCATCTTTGCTTTACGAGACATGCAATAATGTGAGAATAGTTAATTTAGTTTTGTTTCGCTAATCGATATTTAGCTAAATTAGTTTCCTGCATTGATGTAAAATTGGAATCTAGGTCAATTATGATTGTTAAGTCATACTTATTTACTACTGTGTATTCAATTTTAAGTGTTAATGTTTTGAGTTTTCCAATCGTCAATCTCATTACTATGGCGGTCAAAAAACTAAAATAATCACTCTTTCGCAAGAACTTTGATTAATTACAGTTTCAAATTTTCTACCATTTACAAAACTTGATAAGATTGTAACGTTATTCTAAGCAACACCTTGTGGTTAATAATTTTCAATATTTCAGAAAAAACCTCTAGTGGTTTAATTTGAAACAAAATAGTTTCCCAAAAACGCAAAATTATTCCTTTCAGAATTATGTGTAATGATATTGAGATTCTGACAGGTCGTTCCGATTAACTGTTCGAAAATTCAGGTCTACCTTAACAAAAGTGTTATCAGATTTCCTTGATGTCCTTGATATATCTGCCAAGTATAGGTTCTTGCTGTTATTAGCTCTATGCAAAACTCCAATCATATTCACATAGTTAAGAGAGATATATAAAGCATTCAATTTTTATTAAATTTAAATTGTAACCAACTCTTCGTTTGAATTTAGTGATTGACTAAAAAGGTAACTATGATATGGGAGCCATAAACGCCCCTTACCGAGCCTATTTAGAAACCTTCTGAATTACTTGTTATGAATTGTCTGTGCACTTTCTTAAAGGTCAGCACAACGAACGCTGATTTGCACACAAGAGGTCGCTGGTGCGAGATGTAATTATCTAATGTTAATCAACAACGAGTATCGAACTCCGAATGGCAACATGTTAAGCATGTATCTTACCATTGCTATATGGCAGAAAGAGCAACCATTGATACTTAAAAATAACGTATACTCTTGTCATTTTTGAAGTTATGAATTCTTGAAGTCACAAAACTATTTAATTTCTTTGTTAATTAGGTACAATCTCATATAATACTGATGCAAACATATTAGTAAAAGAATAGAGCTATTTTTCCTTAAAAACTACTAATATTATTTATTTTAAATATCTTTCTCTTATTAGTGCAACAATCAAGTTTTTATGGATTTGCAAGTATGCTGCCAAAGCAGTACACACAAGCGGTGATGGCTGGTGAATCATTAGCTGGTTTTTTGGTCTCTTCAAATCGTGTCCTAACTAAAGCACTAATAAAAAGTGATCGGGTATCAACAGTATTATTTTTTCTAGCATCAACTGTCTATGTTGGATTTAGTTACGTTTTACATTCGGCCACAATTCATAGCCCATTTGTACGCTATCATATGAAAGCTTGTGCAAAAATTATACTGCGGCCAGATGAGGATCGTGTATTAACGGAAGCAATAGAAAATGATATGCCGGCGACAAAATACGGTGTACTAACTTTAGAATCAAGCCCACCAGCTCATTTACCACCAGCACCTGGGTTAAGTTTTAGTAATCCTGTTTATGAACTATCGAACCCTTCAGCCGGCGAAAGTACATTAGATGGAATGGGTGAGCCTGTACATGTCTCTGCAGCTCAACCAGATTTGCCGAATGTTGCTTTTAAAGTAGAGCACGTGTTAACGCCAGGTAGTTGTACACCTGGAAGATTAGGAAATTTTAAAACAGGCTTAGAATCAAGATGTCGAGTTGCACATGCAATTTATCCATATATGGTTTGTATAGCACTTGCTTATTGTGTCACGCTATCGCTGTATCCGGGAATCGAGTCTGAAATTAAATCATGTACGCTAGGATCATGGATGCCTGTGCTTTTAATGTTTACATTTAATACGGCCGATGTTTTTGGTAAACTACTTGCCGCTATTCCATATAGTTGGTCAAGACGTCAGTTAATTTTAATGTCGGGACTAAGAGCTTTATTGATACCGATGCTATTGCTTTGCTGTGCTCCGAGACACAATCCAACAATTGCCGGTGAAACTGCACCATTTATATTTAGTGCTGCTCTAGGTGTTACAAATGGATTAGCTGGTAGCTTACCAATGATGCTAGCACCAGCAAAAGTTCCTGCTACATTAAAAGAAGTCACTGGAAATATGATGACACTTTCATATAATGTCGGGCTAACCGCTGGTTCACTCATCGGCTACGTTTTTGATTCAATGCTTGGTCCTCAAATTGAGGCTAACTGTCCAGAATTTCCGTTCGCACCCAAAACAAATATAACATTTCCAACAACAACACAACTACCCATATCATTATCATCATCTACACCATTATCAACAACGATTGCAGCATCCACGGCTGCTTCAATATTAACATCAACAATAAGTTCATTTACATCAAATTATACAACTGTAATAAATAATTTATTAACATCAGTCTCAACATTAGATGCCGGAAGTAATTTATCTATATCAACATCACTTTTGGACGATAGTCAAAAGAATCTGACCACCGCAACTATTGCAACGGTAGCTAATTTATTATTAAATTCGACAATGCCCCTAAAAACCACATCGTATGAATAAAAAATCAAATACAAAAATAAATTTATCATTACAGTTTAAATATTAATTAAATAAATTTAATTGATTACAAAAAAAATATGTAACTGTCAAGTATATCTTTAGAGATCGACTCTTTTGTGGTTCGGTCTTCCTACTAAATGCCTAAATAATTAATTTTCACTCTCTAATTACTTTAATAACTGAAAACAAAAATATTTTTAAATTAAATTAAATTATCTTTTTTATCTAAACATTATATTCCAATCGCGCCATCTATTGTAATATATAAATAACACATTGATTTTAATAAACTATTATAAACCCATAATTAATTATTATAATATATCAATAGAATATTTAAATTTTTATTGAATTTTGGTTTTTATTTGTGAACTTAAATTAATATTGTGTTAAAAAATATTTTATGTATTAGTTAAATTATTAATTTATTGATTTGTCTATTTTACATATAAAATATAAATATATATATATATATATATATATATATATATATATATATATATATATATATATATATATATATATATATATATATATATATACATATATATACATATATATATATATATATATATATATATATATATATATATATATATATATATATATATATATATATATATATATATATAACATATAATTATAAATAACTAAATTTAAACCAAAATATATGTTAATATTATTATATAAATTAATTAGTAAGTTATTTAAAAATAAAAGAAAACTTGTATAACAAACTTATAAAAGTAAAAACCAAACAAAACTGAAATACCAAAGATTAAGAAAATTATTGTAAATTACAATAAATATGAATAATAAATAAGTGAGAATAATAATAAAATAATAATAATTTAAAATGAAAATTATTTACAATAATTTTAAAATGTTTCTTTTTTTATAATATGGAATTTAGATAAGAGCAGTAGATAAAGATAAATTTAGAGTTGCATTTCTTTGTTTGTTGGGTAGTATTTTTTAACCAATAGAATTCATTGAAAATGGCAAGTTCCGTTGGTTTCTTCGAGCGGGCTGAGCGATGAATAGGTGTAAGAAATGAACTTACTTGTTGATGTGGATACATATCACCACTTGGCCGTGGATTCATTTGACCATACCGCTCGTAATGGTATTATCAGTTGAGGTTAAAAATCCACATTGTAGGACAGCGTTGCCTCACGAGGAGTTATCTAGCCTAGATGTCTCTTTATTGATTGACCGAATTACAGTATAAGATATTGGTCCAGTTTTCAATTCAATGGCTGCCCATTTTGGACCAGATAAATAATTCTAAACACACACTTTGCTACTTACGGTAAAAGACCTATAAGGTGATACATTGCTTGAATTTAGATGCCAGATGAAAAGGTACTATACACATGTCAGATCAGGTTTTTATCACAAAACCGACAAAATTCGGATGATTTGAATGCATTGCTGTTGTCTGTTAGCAATACGTCCGGCAGACCATGTGTGGCAAACAAGGAACGTAGTCTTCTCGTTACATACTTAGAAGACATTGGTTTGACTACTGCAACCTCTACCCGTTTAGAGAAGGCATCCACTATACGATAAAGAAAATATGTGATAGAAAACATGCACCAAAATTCATATGCAAACGAGACCATGGGTGCCTTGTGGTTTCTCAACGATAACTTACACACTGGCACGATTAATTTAGCCTACTTAGAAAATTCCACAACACCAGAATTCCCTAATCAACCAAACGGTCCAGCTCTGATTTGACCTATCCCTTGAATGCAAATGGCAAAAGGCGTGGTGGTAGATGAGTTTGTGGCACTGATTTGTCGAGTTAAAGAACAATATAAGAGGTCATTAAAATGGCCCATTTCATCTAAAAAAATTATAGTTAACCTTGATTTACATCCTGAATGGTTCACGGTTCGATTGAATGTACTGCTTGCAAGAATATGATAAGAGGCCCAAAACAATCACACTCAAGAGCGTTGGTGCGACATCTATCTACAACTACAAGTGGAAGGTACTCGATGATCAAAGAAAGACCTGTAAATGATTGAGGTGTCAATATAACCTCAAACGGGTATCTCCGTTAAAACGGGGTTTAATGGGTTCCGTTAAAAATCGACTAGTATTCCATTCTTCTTCTTCGTTTATGATTCTTCTTGGACGGAGAGTATGTAAATCGCTGGTTTACTCGTCCGCAGCCATTACATGTATGCTGTAATGGAGGCAGTGTTCGAGTATCTCGGGTAAAATTAATTTGATCCGAATACCGGATATCTCGAAGATCTCTTTCTTCGATTACCACTGACGTTGCTCTTTCGATAATCTAAAATTTACGTTCAATTATTGATGGCGTTTTAAAAAAATTTATAAAACGCCGCGATTTCCGATGGAAAATTTTGGGTTTATAATTTTTCTATTTCTTTTCTACACAATTTTATTTCATTTACAGTGGGGCTGCTAATGAGGTTAACAGGTCAAATAACTACGGCCCGCAAAGTGTGAGGAATAACGCACATGTTCGTTCATATAACGTTACCTCATTGGCAATTAGGTAAAATTCATACTTTGAAAAGTAACCTACCGGGTTACGGGTATTTCCGGACAAAAACTTCTTCAGCGACCCACAACTCGTCATTTCCGAACGTTTCGATTTAATTAAAACTGCTTATAGATTGATAATTTTTCCAGGAAATGTGGTAATAACCGGTTTGTTGTCCGGTTCAACTGCGGGTGTAATGGGAATAGCTTGCTATCTTCACTGATCAATAGTCAATGGTCTACTATTGTAGACATAAACCAAAAATGCACTAATCAGAAACACCTAATTATTAGATATTCATAAACTTAAATTGGATATCCTATCAACTGCGCGACTAAAGTATTAATTCAAATCCAGACCTTTAATAAATTAACCAGCTCATTCATAATTTGATAGTTTTTTCGAAGTTAGTTAACAGAAGCTTTGTAACATCTTCTGTTTTCGTTCTAGAAATTTTATCATTCTTTTATACATAAAAAATTCGAGTGGGTAAAATTAACTAAGATTCTCTTAAATATTTGTATCGTTAAACTACCATATTTACTAATCCAATTACTAATAAAAAATAATTATTCCGATTAGTAATTCGAGTATTTTATTAAAACAAAGTATTGTGCAGACACACAGATTTTAATTAGTTTTCTTGTTTTTCAATATAATTAGAATAACACAAAAAACAAAAGGGACCGCTTTTTGTAATATTATCATTTTATTAGTTGTCTATGATATTATGGTAAAATTCAACGTAAATTTATATGAAAAAATGCCTCTTAATTTTTTTTTTTTGAGTAATTTAAAAAATGTTTACGTACTAATTTTATTTATTTAACTGTTGTTAATTTATTAATGTGGAATTCGATATTGCCCTGGTTTACTAATTTTACAATATATTTACATATTTACTTATAGAAGAAAAACTATACAAAAATTCTTTGTAAACAATGTTTGGTGTTTGTCCTTCCATAGCTACAATATATAAACTATCACGGTTGGTGGGAGTAAGCGACGTAAAGTTAACTGGTTGGCGTAAGGTAAGGACGTTAAATAAACCGCGAAAGAGTAGGGTGAGCTTCGGCCCCAGAAAATTGTAGGGATTAAAATTAAAAAAAAAAAAAAAAAAGTTAACTGTGTGAGTTACTTAATTAGAGTAATGGCTTTAGCAACTCCAGTTTGTTAATTGTCATAGCAAAGCAAACGCTTAAATAAACTCTTTTTTCGTCTAAATTAAAACGTAGTATAAATATCGTTTCCCCTGCGCTGCATCTCGTTAGAATTTCTGCCTTAATTAATTTTATGTTGATATTTGACCATTTTCTATATCCCTTGTTTTAAAAATCACCAATGGAATGAAAACGTCCAAGAAGTGAGGTGCAACTATTTACAACGAGTTTATCGATTTCTACAATATTATCGGATAACTTAAGTCTTAAGGCTTGTAAGAAATGTTCTGACCGGTGATGCTAATATTTGTACCATAACTTCAGTGGATTGGAAAAACCATAAACTACTTCATTCACACCGTAGAAAGACCACTTCATCCCAGTGTTAATCACAGTTAAATAGATAATGCTGCGTAACGTGAGGTACGTTTGGAATTTTGTTTTTACAATTTTGTGGGTAATGTTTAAATAAAATAAAATCGTCTAGAATATTCCCATTTTAATGAAATCGTTTTTTCAATAGTTTTGTTACGATTTAACTGGCACTTTGATACTGAAATGAATCACTTTGATATTGAATATTGCGGATTAAGTCTTGCGCTTAAATTTTAAAGCAAACACATAGTTGACATTTCAAGCTGCTTTGTACAGTACTTTATTATATTTTTAAGACATAACATTTCGTTGAAAATTGAAATAAAACAGATTGAATTATCTTGAACTAATTTTTAGTTGAGTTTAAACTAAAAAATTCGATTTGACATACGAGTATGATTTTACAGTCAATGTTTAAAACCAATTTATTTACTAAACTTTATTTACAATTTTGTATTATTTATAGTTGATGAGGTTTCAGCAATTTTAGAATTTTTTAAATTGTTATTCGGCATAGGTCCAACAATACTTAAAATTACGGGCATTAACAACATACCATGCACAACACCAAATAGTACAACTAAGAAAAATATCTGTCAATTAAAAAATTAAATCGTTTTCATGATTTACAACAAATTAAGAATACTGTAGTTTATATATTTACCTTCACAAATAGCAGAACTAGAGGAGAAGGTGACCCAGATAGCGGTAAGATAGCCAACAAAGTAGAAGTACTACCATAAAATACAGCAGTGGCAATATTTTCAACCGTTTCCAATGTCTTTTCGAAACGATTCGCACCTTTAGTATGAATAAATGTGTGACCAATATGTGATGCATAATCAACGCATAAACCAATGCCTAGTTGTAATCCGATAAAGAATGTTGTTTCAATTTGTATTCCCATCATTTGAGCATATCCACATACATTGATCAGCGTTAAGATTACACAAATGAATATCCAAAAACAAATTTGCAGATTCAATATCAACAATACGGTACATGTCATAACGCACAAAAGTGTTAGACCAATGCTAAGTATAAAATTTCGACTAATTAAATCATCTAAGATCCATAGAGCAAATATTTTCCCCCACACTGTTGCATATCCAGTTTGACCATATTCAGTAATATTTGCGGTAGTTAACATTTGTTCGATTGTCGCTTTTGCTGCCATATATTGTACCTGGTCACCTTTTTTAAAATCGAATTCAATTTGTGAGATCGTAATTTTTGAAGGAACTACACCACATTTTAGATCATCAATAAAACGAAAATTTGCCTGGTACTTTCCACCTTCCGCACTGAACAGAAATTTTGATAGATAAAACATAAAATCGTCTTGGCTCAAATGTTCTGTCGATAAATCTGAAAATGCATTTTTAATAAAGTTGATTTTTCATAATTTGTGTGTGTATAATATTAGAGTTACCTGTTTCATAGTTGGAGGCTACGAATTTAGTAAACGGTATAACCCATGATCTGAGATCATACAGTATGTCTTCACGACGCTCTAGCTTGGCTGATAGTTCAATCAGATTTGGCATAACATTTGTATAGTTTATATTCTCCATATATATACCAGCATCATATCCAAAATTTGGATAATATCTAGATAACGCTTTTTCATAGTCATATAAATACGATTCTTTCGAGAATAAAAATTGTTGTTTAGAACCATGGCGTAATTTCAGCATACTATTAAATCCAATACTTGTATATATGGCCACAGTTATCAATATTATAATTTTCCCCGGTTTTGTTAATATCACCTTTGAATATGCAATTCTAAATGCATTTTGCATTAAATTTCGATCAAACCATCGTTTCATTGAATGTTCGGTATGCTTTAAAAATGGGAAGAAAGAATTTCGCCTACACTCAATTCGCTTTTCATCTAAAGCAAAAACAGATATGAATGCAGTTATCACAAGTAAATACATAATTAACACTCCCATCATGCTGGCAAAACAAAAAGCTTTAATTGTCGGTATATCGGTTGCGTATCCAATACAAAATGCCATAAAATCGGTAAAAGATGTTACTGTTATAGCGATTCCCGACTGTTCTAGCGTAATCCCTAATTGTACAGCAATTTTATCATCATAATTAGTTTTCTGTACCTTACGAAAGCAAGCCATAATTACAAATAAATCGTCCACACATAACCCCATCAATAAAAAGGGCAACGTAGAATGGAGAGGACCAAATGGCATATCAAAATAACCACAGACACCAGATGCCGCAATTGTTGACCACAACACACATGTTAGACCAGAGGTGCACAGTAAAAATCTCAGCTCGACCCAATTAAATTTCGATAAAATTAACAGCATGTAGATAAATATTAAGACCATACTAACGGCAACTTTATTAATTTCGGGAACAATCGCCAATTGTGCTGCATCAGCAAAACTTCGACCACTTTTTAAATACAATTTAAAATCATCATCTTCAAATTTATCTTTAAAATCCATTATGGCGGATATAAATTGTAGTTCCCATTGTAATATATTGTTGGAAACCCAATCTTCGGTTCCCGCTATATTACCAACTTCTTCATAATTGATATGAGAAAGATTAACGAATAAAAACCAATTTGTAACAATTGAAGATGCTCCTATAACTCGATTATTAGAATCACGAATTTGTTCTCCCAATAATTGCAATACATCGATTTCAAGCCCAGTAATCGATTCTTCGGTTACAGAACCTACAAGTTCTAGTTTATCGCAAATATTTTTAAAAGACAAATTTTCTAATACTTCCTCATTATAATTCCACAATTCAAGTATATTCCTTTGATAGCATTGTTGCGGTAGTCCGGCTATTAGTTCACAGAATGCTTCTTGTTCCATGTCAATACTAGGGTTCAAAAATTTTGTTGAACTATTGTTCGAAGTATCCGAAATTTTAAAATAATTTAACAATTCTTTTATGGCTGGAATCCTAAAGTATTAAGTAAATTATTAAGCACGCGATAGTATGAGTAAAATAATTCAACTTACTGAAAACAAATATCATCGTACGACAGTATATTTCCATCATCCAGTGTTACATTAAGATTTTTAATCAGTCTATGAAGCTGTGCTAATCTGAAAATGTTTTTCGGTTCCAACACATTCTTTGCCGTTATTATAATACTCTCCTCCCGGATGACTAGCTTATATTTCTCCAGTAACCAATTAGAATCATGAACAAATCTACTACTTTTTGCCACCCATAAATTTAATGGATTCTTTTCGTATCTAAACTTTGTGAGACCACCTGCTAGGATCAAAATAACAACTAAGCTTATAACTATAGTTTTGAATGGATTTGAAGCCGAGAAAAATCCAATTCTAAAAATTAAATAAAACAAATAAATTTATAAATATAAAACTAAACCTAAAGTGTAAATGATTTACCTGTTAAACATTTTTGAAATTTTTTGTTGCAGCTTTGATGCGAAATCATCCTCGCTAGTTGAAAAGCATTCGGCCATATTAAATAGCTTCATGGTTGTAAACGTTTTTTAGGTTATACGTGATGCTATTCCATTTTAACTGTTATAAATAAATCCATTTTAATATGATATCTAAATTAAAATAATGTTAAATTTATTATTAAAATTCATCTAATTATATAAATTATTTGTCTGTGACCAGCATTTTGTGGATAATAATATATTTTGTGTTGAAGGTGGCCACATGTATGGGGATAAACTATTATCCGTGGACCAACCAATCTAATCAACACATTTTAATTACATGACACGCTCAGCCATTCAAATTAATACTAAAGCACGTGTGGGGATATCAAAATTTCGGGTACCGATCGAAACTGGATATTTTACTACTGGATTTAACGAAACAACTAGATATTTTAAAACGAGATAAGGTACAAAACGAGATATGGTACAAAACTGGATATTTCAAAACAGGTTATTTCGACATGTGATTTAAACTTAAAATGATTTTTTGGGTCAGTTCTGGAATATGACCAGTTAGGAAAGAACTCGGTGAGTTCTTAACCGATTATGATGAAATTCTATATGTAGGATGAGAATGAAATTTTAAAATGATTTTTTAGGAAAGTTCTGGAATATGGCCAATAAGGAAGGAACTCGGCGAGTTCTTAATCGATATGTAGGATGAAAATGGGATTTTAAAATGATTTTTTCAAATCATTTTTTCAAATGAGTCAATGGTTATTTTAATAAGATGAAAAAAGCAGCAATAAAAAAAACCATTAAGTGAAGGAAAATTCTATCTCTCTGCTTAAAATTATGCAATTATGAAACCTTACTGGCCATATTCCCGAGGTTTTCCCAAAAAATCAAATTTAATTATACAATTAAAGAAAAAAAACATTAAGTAAAGGAAAATTATATTTCTCTCCTTAGAAATATTCAATAATGGAACCTTACTGGCCTTATTCCAGAACTTTCCCAACAAATCATTTTACAATCCCATTTTCATCCTACATATCGAATTTCATCACAATCGGTTAAGAACTCGCCGAGTTCCTTCCTAACTGACCATATTCCAGAACTTTCCCAAAAAATCATTTTTAAATCCTATTTTCATCCTACTTATCGAATTTCATCATAATCGGTTAAGAACTCACCGAGTTCCTCCCTAATTGGCCATATTCCAGAACTTTCCTAAAAAATCATTTTAAGTTTAAATCACATGTCGAAATAACCTGTTTTGAAATATCCAGTGTTGTACCATATCTCGTTTTGTACCTTCTCTCGTATTGAAATATCCAATTTGAAAATATCCAGTTTTGTACCTTTTAAAATAGGATTTGACAAAACTCTCGTTTTGTCAAATCCTATTTTAAAATATGCAGTTTTAAAATATTCAGTTCTGAGCGATTCCCCAAAATTTCGTATTTCCAAATCAAAACAAAGCAAAAACATTTTATTTTGGTTTTATTTGAATCGCGAAACATAGTTTATTCGCACACGTGCTTTATGTTGATTTTAAAAACTTGCACTGAGTGCAAAAAGTTTAAAACGGTAAAAAAAGAGTACTTTCATAACGTTCGATTGACCATTAAAAAATTACTCTGATAGCCCTCGTAGTGATGTTTTTTTGCACCAAGTGATTTTGTTTACTACACGTTTTTTGACGGAATTACCCCTCTTTTACACCAATACTAATAACTTTACTGTCATTGTGCTGCTGTTATAACCCATTGCACATTGTTATAACCCATTGCACACATAATGTAAATTTGGCAACACTATACAAATGTCATTATTGCTAGTGTGCTTCTTCTCATTGTTCGTTCAAGTCTTGTATTAACATTCGTAGAATAAAGATTATTATAATAAAGCCTTGTAAATTACGCGTGCTTTTAAATTCGAGTTCACGGCCAGAAAATACATAACAGTGGCGACGAGAGAAAAAAAAGATTAAATTACAAGATAAAAATTACACAATAAAATTCAAGGACGTAAAATTTACTTCTACAAAATGGATGCCGCACAATTTGCGCAATTGTTAGAAGCTTTCAGCAAATCACAACGTGACTTGTTAAAGCAAGTAAGTACTAGCAGCAGTCAACAACAACAACAACAACAGCAGCAGCAGCCACCATTACAGGTTATGTGTGCTCCATTTGAGAACTTTGATGAAAAAAAAGAAAACTTTAAGTTATACCATCAACGTTTCGAAAATTATTTGATCATGAAGGGTGTTATTACTAATAAAACACTTTGCCGTCAAATGCTTATAAACTCAATTGGACCTACACATTTTAAGTTGTTGGTTTCATTAATTGCCCCTAAGACAGTCAACGAAGTCGAGTACGATGACTTAATGAAAATGTTGGAAACTCATTTGTGCCCGAAAAAAAACATACTAGTAAGTCAACACCGATTTTTTTCCACATATCAAGGCGAAGAACATACAATAGCTGATTATGTGGCATTACTCCGGCGGGATACAAATGAGTGCGAGTTTGTGTCAAAGTGTGCCTGCAAGGCTGACATATCAAACATTTTACTTCGAGCCCAATTTATACGCGGCATTAACGACAACACAATCCGGGAGCAATTACTTCAATCGGAAGAAGACGATTTCGAAAAAATAGTACAAAAAGCTTTATCATTAGAAGCCTCAAAAATCGATTGTCGTGAACTGACTACAAAGCAACCCATCAATAATGCCGTAAACAAAATTCAAGCCAGAAATTCAAACCGTCAAAAAAGTCGTTCCAGGGCTCAGTCTTCAAGAGCACAAGGTCGTTCAAAATCTAGAATTAACTACGCCCAGTTGGGAATCGACAACTTGTGCATACGCTGTGGTAGAGACAACCACAAAACACAGGACTGCCGTACTAATCCACGTAATCTCAAGTGTAAATCGTGTGGGAAAAGTGGTCACATAAAACAAGTGTGCATCAAAACATTAGTCAAAACTTCAAACCATAGTTCAACTCATAGAAATGATGATCATGACGAACCAGTTCACCAAATGTATGGTATTAACCAAATCGTCGATATATTTTGCAATCAGCACAATAAAAATAACGATGCTGATAAGTACTATGCTACGGTGGAAATAAATGGACACCGTCAAAAATTTGAGGTCGACACTGGTGTTGGTTATACATTAATACCAAGGAATCAATATAATCAGCTGCAAATAAAGGCACCACTGCAACCTTCAACAATTGCTTTCCGATCATATACTAAAAATATTATATTTCCTGATGGTAAAATCGAAGTTCAAGTCAAATACAACAACTGCACAGCAAATGAGGAGTTGTACGTAGTTCCTCGCGAATACGATGCGCTCTTAGGCCGGGTATGGATTCGCCATTTAGGAATCGACCTTCATGAAGTGGACAGCCATCATTTCAACAATATCAATGCATTAGAGGAAAATAATTGTGATTCAATTTCAGATATTGTTGACAAGTTTGAGAACGTTTTTACAGAAAAAGTAGGTTGTGTTCCAAATTTTGAGGTCACACTCCAGCTTCGTCAAGGTTCGAAACCAATATTCTTCAAAGAACGAGAAGTTCCACATGCACTTCGAGAACGGGTTGAAAAGGAACTCGATGATTTAGAAGCAGCTGGGATTATTACAAAATGTGAAAGGAGTGATTGGGGATCTCCCCTAGTGATCATTACAAAACCAGACGGTGGTATTCGACTCTGCGTCGATTATAAGCCAGGCGTTAATCCTCAACTAGTTTCTGCAAATTACCCAATACGGCGTGTCGATGAAATTCTAAATAATCTCAAAGGGTCAAAATATTTCTGTCGACTTGACCTCTATAAAGCCTTCCTGCATCTTCGAGTAAATCCAGAATCCAGGGAAATCCAAACAATATCAACCCATAAGGGAACATACAACGTAAATCGTCTATCGTTTGGCATTAAAACTGCGCCAGCAGAATTTAATCGCATCATTGAGCAAATTCTATCTGGATTAAACAAAACTATGTCATATTTCGATGACATTATAATACATGGCACAACCGAGGCTGAATGTAAAAACAACTTGATAGAGTGTCTGAAACGTCTAAAACAACATGATCTACATCTAAATAAAACCAAATGCTCATTTTTGCAAACTCAGGTGGAATATCTGGGACACGTCGTACGCTATAATAAAATTTTAAAATCGCCTTCAAAAATTCAAGCAATCGAAAATATACCTCGACCGGCTACAGCAGATGATGTCCGAAGATTTTTGGGCATGATAACGTATTACACCAGATTTATACCCGAAATGTCTTCGATAACACATCCATTACGTCAACTGCTCCAGAAAGATAACCAATTTAATTGGTCCGCAAAATGTGAAGCTGCGTTTATCAAACTTAAAAATATTGTTGCCAGTGATCAAGTCCTGATGCCTTTCGATCCGGAACTGCCAGTTATAGTCGCTTGTGATGCCAGTCCTACAGGTATAGCAGGCGTACTCTCACACCTAGTCAACGGCATAGAACGTCCAGTTGCTTACGCATCAAGGTCATTAACAACAGCTGAAACAAATTATAGCCAGTTAGATCGCGAAGCATTAGCAATCATCTTTACAATAAATCACTTTTTTATGTATCTCTACGGCAGGAAATTTCAATTAGTCACCGATAATCGTCCATTAACTCGCATTTTCCATCAACACAACAAGATGCCCGCCATGACAGCAGCAAGGTTACTGCGCTACGCCGAATTTCTGTCAAGCTTTGATTACGAAATAGTCTACAAGAAGGGATCGGAACACACAAATGTTGATTGTTTATATCGTGCAACACAATTGAATGAAAAACCATCTACAGACAAAATTATCAATGAAGAGGTAAATGAAGTATGCAGTCAATCAATTTTCGAAATCTCCAGTGAAAACATAAATGCGGCGACGTTAGCAGCAGAGACAGCAAAAGATCCAGAACTTTCAACAATCGTGGCAAATCTACAAAATGGTGCGGATAACGAGGGAAGATACACGCTCGATAATGGTGTTATATTCAAGGGTCAAAGAGTTCTCATTCCAATTAGCCTCCAGCCTCAAATACTTCAAGAATTACATCACACCCATCCAGGGATTACGAAAATGAAGCAACTGGCGAGAAGATACTGTGTTTGGAAAGGAATCGATCGGGACATCGAGAGAATGGTACTTTCATGTGAAGCCTGTGTTGAAGTCCAAAATAAATCTTCAAAAGCCCCACTACACCAGTGGCAAGAACCAGATGAAAACTGGGAAAGAATTCACATCGATTACGCAGGGCCTTTCCAAGACCATAATTGTTTAATTGTCGTCGATGCCAAGTCAAAATGGT
This sequence comes from Tipula confusa, assembly GCA_963556175.1. Classification (NCBI taxonomy): domain Eukaryota; kingdom Metazoa; phylum Arthropoda; class Insecta; order Diptera; family Tipulidae; genus Tipula; species Tipula confusa. The sequence continues at coordinate 120,938,342 of OY744476.1, forward strand.
CAGAATTTAAAGTCATACGCGACTCATCTACGACACAAAGTACTATTAACCTTCTAACCGAAATTTTTTCTACGCATGGATTCCCATCAGTAATGGTATCAGACAATGCTTCAATTTTCACCAGTGAGCAATTCACATCTTTTTGCAGTAAAAATGGTATTTTCCAAAAATTAATCGCCCCGGGACATCCTAGTACAAACGGATTAGCTGAACGCAACGTGCAAACATTAAAACGCAAATTAAAAGCTATGTCATCGGAACCAGGGTCGTTACAAAATAAAGTTAACGAAATTCTTCAAAGATATAGAGCAACACCTCTCAGCTGTGGGAAGAGTCCAGCTGAACTTTACTTCAATAGACGAATACGAATTAAACTAGATGCGTTGAAGCCAACAATGAAATATAATACTACAAAACCAATACCGGGTGTTCGTCAGATAAGCGTGGGAGAAAGAGTTCAAGTCATACATCTTCGAAACAACAAAACTGTATGGAAAATAGGTACGGTACTACGGAAACTTGGACAACTCCATTATGTTGTAAAGTTAGATGATGGATATACACTTAAACGTCACATAGACCAACTTAAAGCTACGAAAGTTCAACAACGTAAAGTACGTTTTGCACCAGACATTGCTGATGGCAACATTGATTCAAGTTCCTCGTCAAGTAATTCAAATACACCTTTACATCAACAAAATCAATGTTACCGCCAGTATATTCTTGAAACTTCAAACCAACAAACACAACCTAGTCAGGATCAAGCTACACTCTCCAGGGATCCAGGAGCTGCACATATCTCAACCAACTCAACCAATTCAGGGTCAAGCTATTCGTAGGTCTACAAGACCACGCAACATGCCAACTCATCTTCGTGATTATGTTCCCTGAATAATTCATATTTCCAGTTCTCAATTAAGCGTGGGAGATTGTTATAACCCATTGCACATTGTTATAACCCATTGCACACATAATGTAAATTTGGCAACACTATACAAATGTCATTATTGCTAGTGTGCTTCTTCTCATTATTCGTTCAAGTCTTGTATTAACATTCGTAGAATAAAGATTATTATAATAAAGCCTTGTAAATTACGCGTGCTTTTAAATTCGAGTTCACGGCCAGAAAATACATAACAGCTGCCATTTTGAATTTTTGCCATTTACGATTCAATGATTGTTTGAAACATCATTGGACATTTGTGATTTAAATATTTTTTATAAAAGCGTTTTATAAATTGTGATTAAAATGGATGAAATTTTCAGAATTGTGTTTTTTTCATCATCCCCTTCATCAAATAAAACGTCATCTTATCACTAGTCATCTTTACAACTAGTTTTATTGATGCTATTTAATTGTATGTTGTATTTCTATTGTTTTAAAAAAATGGGCAAATGAACAAAATATTTAACATTTTAAAATAAAGGGAGTTCGTTTTAAAACTAAAATGAATATTAATATTTTATGATTATTTGTTCCAAATGTTAACAGACGATGTTGTTAAATTTTTGACAGAAAACACAAATACATACATAAAAAAGGGTCCTCCGGTTTTCTGTTCGATTGACACAAAATCAGATTTAAATTATGGATATCCATTTTTTATATATATGTAGTATTTTATCACTTTATTGAATTGTTATAAAATACTAAGTGATAAAATACTACACATATATAAAAAATGGATATCCATAATTTAAATATTGATAAACCAAATAAACATGTGAAAAATTACTATTACAGAATAGTATATATAACAAAACTGAAGAAGGAATTTTTCCGAAATCGATTTTTTTAATTATAATAAAATAAAACTATTATCACAAAAAGGAATATAAAATATATTTATTCAAAAAAATATAAAAATAAACAAACAATACAAAATCAGTGTACTCTGTTAAAGAGGGGAAAAAATCAATCGAAATCAACATTAATCAATAGAATTGTCAGAGTAATTTTTTAATGGTCAATCGAAAGTTATCAGAGTACTCTTTTTATAATTTTATGAAATAAAATTTATTTATCAATTATCATGAGATTTATCAATTATTTTTTAGTTATAGAATATTAAATTATTATAGAATATTAAATTATATTACGCCAAATATCTACTATATACCAAGCTTAAGTTCTCTATTTGATATATGTAAGATTGACTGAGTAAAGCTGCACGAAATTTATGATTGTTCCTTTTTTAGTTCAAATATATAATACACGCACGATCGTTCCCAATACTATCCAAGAGATGGCATCATTAACGATATAATATCTTTATGATTTTTATAACGTAGCAACCTGAACTACAGTTATTTAAGTGACGCTACTTTTGCAATTGCGAAAACAATGAAAAAAAAGAGAGTCGTATGCGTTGATAAAACATTGTTTTAACGGTAATAAACACCGTTCAAGCTCAGCAATGTCTTAAAAAGTGTTATTCGGACTCTGTTCCATCGAAACCAGTGACGCAAGAAAACATCAAGCAAGTTTTAAAAATCGTGATGAGAAAGATTGAAAAATGAAAGTACGTAAAATAGCTGAGATCATAAAGATATCCAATTAGAAGTGTGTTCAATATTTTGCAAAATAATTTCGCCATGAAACTGTTTTTACGAAATGCCGTTTGATCATAAAGTGTTTTATGTCAAACTACACAAATTGGGCTTTGGCCATCCACCGTATTCTGCTCTTAGTGATTAGATCTGGCTCTTAGTGATTACTGGCTATTTAAAGACCTCATAAATGCTCTAGTGAAAAAGATTTTGGTCAATTGATCAAATCATCGCTAAAACTAAAGGTTGTTTTGAAATCAAACTAAATCGTTCTATCACATTTGAAGAAGGTTATGTTGATGAATAAAAAAGAACTTTGCTAAAAAAGCTGTTTTAATGGTTAGTATCGGGGCTTATTGAACGATGTGTTACTTACCCAGAATTAAAAAGCACAGATACAAGGTACAGTTTCATGGATTGTTTTGGTATTCAGTTGTTATTTAAATCGTATTGTGAACAAAAGGTTAGGTTAGGTTAGAGTGGCTGCTAACGCACACTTAGACCGGTGACGGTCCATTGTGATACCAAAGGATCCTACTCCCTTGTCACCTTCATTGGAACCATTCAGAGCTACTTATGTAGCGTAAGATATCTCGCACATTGCAGTTCTCGAGATCAATAAGGCCGTCGAAACAACACTTGTACTTCCTGTAAGCTAGCGCTGGGCATGAGCAGAATCCATACAGCCAGCTTCTACAGAAGTCATTTGCCATTGACACAAACCTCCTTGCATGCTCCCCAATGAGGCAGTGTATATTTAAGTCAGGTCTACGTAGGAATCGTAGTGTTTTGGAGCGCTTTAAGTCCAGTTTCGGCCAGACCTGCCGCGCTACATTGCATATTATGGTGTTATTCTACCTCTTTTGTGCCGATTCTATTGCCTCATTTTTAAGCACCATAAAAAGCGCGGCTATAGGCCTCCCCAGATTTGCCCTTTCCGGTTTCATTTGGAGAGTTGTACCTTTCCTTGCCAGTTTGTCAGCCCTGCAGCTCCCCAGAACGTCCGAGTGACCCTGACTATCTGGATATTGAGATGTTCACTCATCTCGTTAAGAGATGAGCGGCATTTCAAGGCCACCACGGACGTCAGAGAAACTGATTCCAGCGACTTGAATGCCACCTGACTGTCCACATATATTGTTATATCCCTTGTGGATATGACATTATGCATCAACCAAGTCAGCGCTTCCTCAATCGCTACCAGCTCTGCCTGGTACACACTACAGTGATCAAGAAGATGAACGGATATATTTACATTTAATTTGTCACAATAGACTCCAGCTCCGACTTTGCCGTCTAGTTTGGAGCCGTTAATGTAGAATTATAACTTCCAGCTTCTGTTGTTGATCTGAACCCTGTAACGATTGCCTATTGGCAATCGTCAACAGAAATTACCCGGTCAGCGGTACAACACGGTCATTTTAGCCAGCTATGACTCAACGGATTTGGGGTGGGGTTTGTTGCACCTAACCGAGTCTTGTAAGACCGTTAAATTACCACACTAGCATATTCTGTCACTTACCTACTCTCCATTTTCCTGCGTGTTATATTTTTTTATCTCATTTTAAAGAAAGAGAAAGAAAAAAATCAAATATACCGAATACTTAAGTAGGAACCAATGTACATATTATATTTTAAAAAAAATTATCAATACATATATTATTAATACTAATGAATAAAATAAAATAAAAAATGAAAAGAAAAAAAACACCTTATTACCCTTATTACTACATGTGATGACGACGATGTTGATGATGATAAATGTGTTGACATCAAATAACTTATATTACTATAAGGGAAATCGCGTCGATTTTATGTGCCAACATGATATTAGTTGGGATAAAAATAGTAGATGGCACTAGAGTAGTTGAACGAAATGTTTACATTTTTTTATCTACAGTTTTTTATATTGAACGAATTATTAACGAAACAAAAATTTTAAATCTAAAAAAAAAATTTTAAATTTTATAATCGGGATTGGAGTACATGGGCTTATATTTATATACAATAATAAATAAATAAAACCAAATTTTATTTTTTTTTAATTATTTCATTTCATTAAAATGAATTAACTTCGTTAATTTTTTTCTTACACCAATTTTTTTTAAATTCTCTTGTTTTGCAAAATGAAAAAATCTTATTTTATAATATATATTTATGATAGTTTTAATTAACACGTAAAAATGATTTTCTATATCATTAATATTAAATCTAGAGTATAAGTGATTGCTATTATCTATAAAAATTAAATCGATTAAACTAATATTTTGTATTGATCGTAAAACTAACTTACTATATTCTAATTTTACATTAATATTAACACTACTTTTAAAAATTTTCTCACATTCGACTAAAATTTTGTATGTATTTAATGATGGGGTCATTAATTTACCCCATTTTTTTAAATTAAATAAACCTAGATTTAGCTCCAACCGTGCACTTTTATTTAAAATTTGGAGACATTCCTTACATTTTAAAAATTTAGGCAATTGTTTGGCTTCAATATACCCAGCTAAATACGTTATTATATCACACGAGTATTCATCCAGCTCGACTTCAATTAAATCTAATACAACATCATCATTTAAATTTAATTGATTTGTCTTTCGGCTGGATGAAATAGTTAATATTTCTGGCAAGGAAACATTACCCGTACCTTGCGCTTTTATAGATTTATTAACAACTAGCCGTTTATAGGATGCTATAAATTGTTTGCATGTTGGATTGTCGTTTCGGCCAGTTCGATAACGAATCAACCCAAAAAACAACTCTAAGTGATCCTGGCTAAACTTATATGTTAACAAATAATCTAATTTATCATTTACAATTAATTCATTGTACATAATTTTTAGACTTTCGGAATTTATTAAAAAACCTAAAAATCCTGTATTGAAATTACTTTGTATTACATTTAATTTTTGATGATATTTGTTAACATATTTTAATTCATTGATAGTTTGTTTTAAATATTCTAAATTTTTAAAAAAAGTTTCGTGAAATTTTATGAAAAAATAAAAAATAAAAAAATTGGTTGACGTGCCATCTATTGTTCTCGTTAAAAACGTTTGGTATGCCATCTAGAATTTTTATCCGAAACAAAATTGAACGAAATCATGTTGTCGTTAGCATTTACTATGGAAATGTTCACGATTTCCCTTATAGTAATATAAGTTATTTGGTTGACATGATGCAGATAATGATGACGTCATCAAAATTATATGATGATAATTGTATATTATTAATTTAAAAGATAAATTTGGGGATGAATGGAGATTATTATTACTTTTATTATTATTATTATTATGATTATTATTATTATTATGTTATTAATTAACTATTAAAACTATTATTGTTTGTTTTGTTTGTTTTTTTTTTCATTTATAAAAAATTTCACCAATAAACACAAAATGTCGCCCACAATTATATTGTTTGTAATTTTTTTTTGAGAAACAGTTTTTTTTTTATATATATACACAGAACAATTTTTATATGCACGTGTTTCTTTTCTTTAATCTTTTTATATTATATTTGGTATTAAAAACTTAAGTTTTAATTAAAGGTAACACTTCTAAATAATATAAATCTTAACACTTCTAAATAATACGAAGATACAGTTTTTTCTTGTTTTTCTTTATGACTTAATCACTATACTTTAGAATATAAACTTAATTCAACACCACTCAATATATTGGTCTATTCAGAACCCTTCTTTCAATTTTCTATTCTCTCTTTCTCTATTTTTATTTTTATTTATAATTCTTGACTTCTTCACTGTCCAAACTCAACTGACTATCTCCCCTCGCGTTTAAAAATATCTCGTTTTAATAATTTTTTTTTTCTTAACGGTTGAATCCCGTGATATGGTGTTACCGATAATATATATAAAAAAAATAATAATCCATTGTAGCGGTGTCAGATTCATCATCAATTTAGTTAGTGCATTTGTGCATAAATCTGACAACGCTACAAATCGTGGGGACGTTCCACACCCTGAAGAAGAGGTCTCAATAATCAAAGCCGGGCAAAAAGAACACAAAGTGTGCACGAAACATAAATTTACTTATTTTTCTTTTTTCCTTTTTACAACTATTATGCACAAATAAAGTTATTATTTTAAGATTTAATATCTTTAAGGTGATATACCCCTATTACCAAACCCTTATCATCAACCAATTCACAGGCCACATTGCCGATGAGTTTTTTTACGAATGCTTTTCGAAATTTTTGAGCTAATTTTGCGGTATATTTGTTTACGGCGTTACTCTGCGTAAAATTGCGCACGAAAACTTCCTGTCCAACATGAAACGTTCGAAAATTACTACGCAAATTGTATACACGAGCATTTCGTTGATAAGCTTGTTGAAGATGGTTTAGTATCCTTTCGTGAACTGAGGACAACCTATCAGAACTAGTCAAACAAACATTATTGTCATTTAAACTTTGTAATTTGCGAAGTAAAGCATAATCAGATGCGTGACCAAGGTAATGCTGGCCAAAAACCAAGAAACTAGGAGAACTTCCTGTACTATCATGAATAGCATTTCTCAAAGCCGATGCTATAGTATCCAAATTAGTGTCCCACTCTGTGTGATCTTCTCGTATAAAGGAGCGTATTGCTGCAAGTACCGATCTGTTGACTCTCTCGGACGCATTTACCTGAGGTGAGTATTTCGCAGTTAGTATATGTTTGATGCCGTATTTAGCCAAAAGATCCGAGAACAATTTGGATGTGAACTGCTTACCATTATCACTTAATATAGATTCAGGTACCGAAAAGACATTGAAGACTTTACATTCGAGAAACTTAAGGACATTCTTGCTATTAGCATCACGCATGGGTTCTAATAATACAAATTTGGAAAAGGCATCCAATACCACAAAAATAAAAGAGTAACCAGCCTTAGTGCGAGGAAACGGACCCATGAAGTCAATATATAACTTTTGCCAAGGTCGACATACTTCGACAAATTTTCCCATCGGAGGACGGGTAGTGGTGTTAGATGATTTACTAGCCTTACATACTTGACACAGTTTAATGAAATGTTGAACATCCCTTATCATAGATGGCCAATAATATAACCTTCGTAAGACTTCCAATGATTTGTGTATACCTCGATGTGCCGAATTGGGAGAACTATGAGCACGTGTTAATAGGATTTGAGTCAAAGAGTGTGGAACGTAAAGTTTCCAAGGAGGTAAATCAGAAAATTCGTCCGTTACATTATGCGGTTTTATGTACACCTTGCCATCAATTACTTTTAAACTACACTTGTCCTTTGGAATAGTTGAGATGGTGTTAATCAAATCCAAGTACTCAGAATTTTGAAATTCGCTGGAATTCATATCAATAAACAAGGAGTCATCCTGGTTCAAGCTGGTAATTGCTTCGACTTGTCTTGATAAAGCATCAGGTACAAGATTTTCTTTTCCTTTTCGGTACTCGATCACAAAGTCAAAACTTTGCAACTTTAAACTCCAGCGAGCAAGACGTCCAGAAAGATCCCGTTGTCCCATCAACCACTTCAAACTGGAGTGATCCGTGATAATGGTAAACGGATAACCTTCAATATATTGCCTAAATTTTCCAATGCTCAACACAGCAGCAAGGCACTCCAGCTCGGTAACGCTGTAATTGCGTTGCGCTGCATTAAGCTTTTGCGAAACATAGGCAATAAGACGTTCTTCACCGCTGGAGGATTTTTGAAATAGCACTGCTCCAATGCCAGTCATTGATGCGTCGCACTGAATAAAGAAAGGGCTATCGTAATCTGGATTAGTTAAAACGGGAGCAGTTGTAAGTGCTTGCTTCAATTTCTCAAAAGCTTCCTGAGCTTTTTCATTCCACTCGAATTTCTTATTTTTCTTAAGTAGGTTTGTTAAAGGAGTAGCTATATTTGCGTATTTATGAATAAACCGTCTGTACCAGCCCGACATTCCCAGGAACCTACGAAGTTGGCGTACGGTCTTGGGAACCGGGTACAGAGTAATAGCTTCTATTTTGGAATTATCGGGAGTTAATACACCATCTCCAACCACATAACCGAGAAATTTTAGTTCTTTAAACAAGAATTTACTCTTTTCAGTATTAATTGTTAATTTAGCGATTCTCAAACGTTCTGCAACTTTAGACAACAATTCCAAATGTTCTTCAAATGTTTCACTTGTGACGAGTAAATCGTCCAGATACACAAAAACTTGAGAGTGCAGCTCATGAGGTATCACCCGATGCATCAAACGGCACATGGTCTGTGGCGCATTGCAGAGTCCGAATGGCATAACTGTAAAATGATACAGGGGTCGTCCAGGTACTGTGAAAGCCGTCTCATCCCTAGAATCCTCATCGAGCGGGATCTGCCAGAAGGCATCTTTTAGATCTATGCTCGAAATGAATCTCGTTTTAGTCAGACGTCCTAACAAACCATCGATAAGGGGCAAAGGATAAGCATCTTTTACAGTAACCTGGTTAACTTTTCGCGCGTCTAAGCATAAACGGACTTTGCCATTACCCTTCTGTACTAATGTCACTGGGGAACTCCAAGAACTGCAACTCTCTTCGATCACGCCAAGCGAGATCATTCGGTCTAGCTCTTTATAAATGTCTGCTTTTTTCGCAGGCGAAACAGCGTAATGTCTTTGTTTAATAGGAAGCGAATCTCCTACGTTAATAACATGAGTGACTAAATCTGTTCTCCCAAGTCCTAGTTCTAAGGATGATGGAAATTTGCTTATTACAGAATTTACGAGTGATTGTTGTTCCGAATATAATTCGTGGAATTTAGAGTCTGGTTGTTTAATTTCTGATACGAAAAATGTAGGTGTAATTTTAGGAAGAGTTATTTTAATATCGAATACCTTCCAAAAATCAATGCCTAAGTATAATTTTTGATGTAAATTTGGAGCCAAGTGAAGGGTTATCATACGAGTAATACCAGCGAAAGTTATCGGGGTTTTAAGGTGTCCTAGAATCCTTTCTGAATGACCATTTGCGGTTTTAATTAGATATGGTAAATGACGAAAACGTATGTTATGATCATTAAGTAACTTGATACAATCTCTTCCCAGTAATGACACATTAGCCCCACTATCTAAAAGACCGATAGTTGATACTCCAAACAAATCCACTTCAGCGTAGGGTCTACCATCAACTTCGTCAGTAATTATGGATGATGCAATTAACGATTTGTGTGCTTTACGTAATTTAAAGTATCTGTAAGAACGAGAAGATTTAGGATTTGTATCAGAATATTTTGGATAAGACAATTTAGGTGAATTTATAATTTGATTTGGGCTATTTAAGGACGTGAATTCACATTCCTCTGAAGAATGTGGTAGAACTCCGGATCTGTATTGGTAGCAGCTACTTCCGTTTGAATTTTCTCTCTGGGGGAAGTGGTTTGGGTCACCCTTTCCCCCTGTCGCCAGTTTCCCTGCCGAGTACTACAGTTTGGACAAGTTGGAAAATAGTTATTAAATAATCCACAACCATAGCAAAATATATTGCGAACTGTTGACACGCAATTTTTATATTGATGACCAACTTGAGAACAGTTCCAACATTTCTGAATGTGTGGGTAAATTGCCCGTGAAGGGTTATTCGGTGGAAAAGCATTCGGATTTGGAGATCGAAAATTACTTTTCGTTACATTAAACGCACATACTTCCTCGCCAAATTCATTACAAGGCACTTGTGATTGACCTCTTCCAGCCATATATGTTGCAGATCCAGATGATGCCACTTCATGCACATATTTCTTTTGTGTACACAACAATTCGGGAACATAACCCGTGCGCGACCAAGTATCTTCATACGCCACACATCGTCTTACCATTTCATCAATAGAATAGAATTCCATACCAGCCAATTTATCTTGGAGACCGGGGCGCATGGTTTGTCTCAAAATGTTCATCAAATGCTCATCGGATATTTGTTTCTCTAATTTTAGAGATAATGATAACATTTCATTGTAAAAATCATAAAAACTTTCCCTGTGTTTCTGATGTCGACTTTCAAGACACCGCCTAAGTTCTAAGTCCGAACGTCTGTCTTGAAAACGTTTTATGAAGTCCGACTTTAAATTATCCCATCCTACTTTAGAATATCTCTCTAAATAATTCCAATACCACTCAGCTGCATTACCTTTAAGTAAGTAGCTTAGAGCATCTACTAGTTGTTCATGAGGAATTTTGTCTGCATTGGCTAAATGTTCCACTTTAAAAATAAAACGCTTTGCGGGATAACTACCTGGGGAACCATCATAGGTAATATTCCAACGAGACGGATTACGCGGTATTCGAAAATCTGGTTGAGCTACAGTAGGATGAAGCTGTAAATTGGATATATTTTGTGATGGATTAAGTGCTTGAACGGGTTGAAGTTTAAGCGACTCAGCTTGGTTTGACGAAGAAACCGTTGTTACTACTGGGGTTTTCACTGCCATAGAGACTGATGTCCCAAAAGAGACTTGTGTTGCATCAGCTTTCATTTTTAGTTCTGCAATGTCTTTTGTTAAGGCCTTTACCTGATCCAGTAGTTCTCTCATTAATTCGTTCTCTATTCTAGTCGTTCTTTCTATTGGGTTATTTACTTTTCTTTCAACTACTACTGGCTCAATGACATATTGAGGTAGCGGACTCAATTTATTTAACTCCAAAGATGGATCAATAGGTCCCCCTGAACCACTCTTTACATTCATGGGAGGTGTACTAGATTGAGGAAGTAGTGTGTTAGGAATTTCGACAAGCTTTGCTGCTTCAATAGACTCGTTCAATTTGTCGGAATTGTCGATATATGGTTTTAAACTGTCTAATAGTAATTTACATGCTTGAAGAGTATTATTCGCCGAATCTTGATAAGTATTAGATCGAGTGGCCCTTGAGAGCCGACCGGAAACATGAAAAAGTCGAGACTCAATTTCATGCACAAATGATTCTTGTTCCTGCTTACTTAAGGTCAGTAATTGGTCTATGTCACTTTTGAATCCTTCTAACTTAGCACGACACAATTCGATCTCGCGACTAGGACTTCTGGAAGCACGTGAGTGCATATTAGTAGGACAATTTTTTAACAATTTATCCTCTTCTTCAATTAAGTTTTGTAAAGTAGTTAATGCATCGTTTTGGTCTATATCAATTTTTCGTATCTCACATTCGATACTTAATTCATCGGGTTTGAGTACGAACACATCCATTGTGGCAGTAAACAAAAACAAATAGTTATTTCACAAAAAAAAAAAAAAAATAATATAAATAAGAATAATGACACATAAAAAAAACTATACACCAAACTGATGTGATAAATTCACAATCCAAACGTCTCAATAGAAAAACTTATAAGTTAGAACAATCACACAATTCAACCGCCATGAAAAATTCAATATATGTATATATTAACTAGTATAATCCCGCCAAAACAATTAATAATCGTAATAATAATAATTTAAATAAATACTCATTAATGAATTACTTAAATAATGAGAAGAGAAGAAGAAAATTATATCAATAATAAAAAAAATAAAAATAAAAAATTAACAAAATATATAATCGTTAAATATGTAGTAACAATAAAAAAAAATTCGAATGTAATTAGAAAAACAATGTATTAAGTCAAGCTGGAAAACTGGAGAGTAAGTAGTGACCGTTTTTATGACCGAAGATGCTAGTGTAGACCACAAAAAAAAATGTACAAAAATAACTAAATTAGAAAACAATAGGTATTATGCCATCAAGTACATAGGAGTGTAAGCATTAGAATCAAAACAGTTAAACACTGGAAACAAAATGCATCCTATTATACTAAATAACTAACCAATAATCGCGTTCATAAACTAACATTGAAATCTAAATCCATTACGGAGAAAACCATGCGTGAACGCTATCATTAATTATAATTGTGTCGTATAATCGAAACATAATAGTACTAAATTCACGACTAAGCGGAAATAGTACATCGTTCGATATAAGCGACAATATGGAACTGTAAAAAAAAATTAATTGAAAGTTGAAACACCCGTATGTACAACTAACATCTATTTCAACATAGAATCAATGGAAATAGATGAGCACACGGGTGAGAAGCAAAATAAAAACAAATGATTATAACTGTAGAAGACATATTTTATCTTCCCCTCTTGGGCGCCACTGTAACGATTGCCTATTGGCAATCGTCAACAGAAATTACCCGGTCAGCGGTACAACACGGTCATTTTAGCCAGCTATGACTCAACGGATTTGGGGTGGGGTTTGTTGCACCTAACCGAGTCTTGTAAGACCGTTAAATTACCACACTAGCATATTCTGTCACTTACCTACTCTCCATTTTCCTGCGTGTTATATTTTTTTATCTCATTTTAAAGAAAGAGAAAGAAAAAAATCAAATATACCGAATACTTAAGTAGGAACCAATGTACATATTATATTTAAAAAAAAATTATCAATACATATATTATTAATACTAATGAATAAAATAAAATAAAAAATGAAAAGAAAAAAACACCTTATTACCCTTATTACTACATGTGATGACGACGATGTTGATGATGATAAATGTGTTGAGATGATGCAGATAATGATGACGTCATCAAAATTATATGATGATAATTGTATATTATTAATTTAAAAGATAAATTTGGGGATGAATGGAGATTATTATTACTTTTATTATTATTATTATTATTATGATTATTATTATTATTATGTTATTAATTAACTATTAAAACTATTATTGTTTGTTTTGTTTGTTTTTTTTTTCATTTATAAAAAATTTCACCAATAAACACAAAATGTCGCCCACAATTATATTGTTTGTAATTTTTTTTTGAGAAACAGTTTTTTTTTATATATATACACAGAACAATTTTTATATGCACGTGTTTCTTTTCTTTAATCTTTTTATATTATATTTGGTATTAAAAACTTAAGTTTTAATTAAAGGTAACACTTCTAAATAATATAAATCTTAACACTTCTAAATAATACGAAGATACAGTTTTTTCTTGTTTTTCTTTATGACTTAATCACTATACTTTAGAATATAAACTTAATTCAACACCACTCAATATATTGGTCTATTCAGAACCCTTCTTTCAATTTTCTATTCTCTCTTTCTCTATTTTTATTTTTATTTATAATTCTTGACTTCTTCACTGTCCAAACTCAACTGACTATCTCCCCTCGCGTTTAAAAATATCTCGTTTTAATAATTTTTTTTTTCTTAACGGTTGAATCCCGTGATATGGTGTTACCGATAATATATATAAAAAAAATAATAATCCATTGTAGCGGTGTCAGATTCATCATCAATTTAGTTAGTGCATTTGTGCATAAATCTGACAACGCTACAACCCCCAGGATTCGCTTGAGCAGATAAGGGTCCGGGAGCCTTTTTCAAAGCATACAATCGGTATTGTGTAGTCACTAACCTTAAGCGAACTGCCATTCGTCGAGTGGCCCGTCTGTAGACATTTCCACTCAAACACGGCAGAGAGTCGTGCAGCCGTAGTGGCCGCTCTCTGGTTACCAAAGATGTCGACAGGAAGACGGTAGAGCATAGGGACCAGAGCACGTGTAGGGGTTGTCCTCAGTGCCCTACTTATAAGCAAGCAGGCCGTTCTTTGTACCTTCTTTATCATATTTTTATATTTTCTTGTCCAATGGACATCAGAATCGGTCTGACTACAGCGATGAAGAGCCAGTGTACCAGCACTGGTTTTAGACCCCATCTCCTACCAACGGCGTTCCTACATGTGAACAAAAAAGCATGAAATTTGACAATCGATATCGTTAAACAGATTCCTATAAATTGGAAATAAGTAAACTTGACATTGAAAGTGACACGAGTATTAGAGTTAAAATCGAATGATTTTTAATTATACGATTATAATATTTAAGATTATCTTATAACCTTAAACTTCTCGGAGATTATTATTATTAAAAACTAGTAATTATATCTTGTTGCATTTCAGAATTATCAAATACATAACTTAAGTATTTATAAACTATAGCTTAACTTCAAAGCTGCACTAAAATTAACTCAGAGGATAAACAAAAAAACGGTACGTCAAGAAGTCGTACGAGTAAGAAAAACATAAATAAATCACTTTTAAGTTGGAATGTCTTAAGATCAATTAAAATGTTTGGTTCAAGGTCAATTGATATTTATGGATATTGTTTTCTCTGCGCGTATAAAAAATGCATACATTTATTTATTATTAATGGAATAAATTTAGTGTATTACATTTATGATTTCAAAATAAACAAAAAAATAATTAAGTAAAAATGATCTAATTTTAGGCAAAATTTTAAATTAAATTAAACAAAACTAATTATTTATTATTAAAATAATGTACAGTTTTTATACCCATAAAAGCATCTAAAAGGGTTCGTCTATTTCTGAGGATGCAAATTTCATAACCTTGGCATCTTGTTTTATATGGTGGTAAATGAGCCATTTCTTCAAGAAAATATGTAATCCACTAGGCATAACTCCAATTGGTTTTGAATAGAAACCAGAGATATTTTTGCTGTATGCTTTTGAGTTATTTTAGTGTGGACGAAAAGATTGTTGACGGGCATTCCACTTGGAATTTTACTTTCTGGGTTTTTAAAACCTAACATCGAGTTAGATTCGGTAATAATGCTATCTATATGCCTGTAAAGTTTACGTTTTTTATGAAAGTGAACACAAAATCGATAGTGTCATAAAATATCTGTAATTTAATGTTATTGATATTATTAGCCTTAAAGGATTAAAGGATTTATTTTCCTATATACGCAATGACATTATCTTGCATTTGTTGATATTTAGCTGCAATGGATTTTAGTCATATACGTCGACTCAATAAGGCGATTGTTACCTTTTTGTAATTTGTCAGTGTCGCAGGTTTTTTTTAGTAGAATGGACAATTTTGATATCATTTGCATAAATAAGTTTTAATAACCTCTGTGATGCGGTCACTTAAAACAAGAAATATCGAAAGTCCAATGTGTGATTCTTCTTTTATTTTGGATTTTTTTTTGCCAATTGTGATGATTGTGACATTTAACAAAATTAAATAGAAATCCGATAGAGGATAAAGACTTATGATGACAGAAAGAATCGAATAATTTACTGAAGTCTGTCTGAGCTACATCTATATGGTGGCGTTATTTATTATCATTGATGTCTTTACTGGTAAATTCTATTGAATTAGTTGATGTACATCTACTCGGTTTGAATCCATGTTGAGCAGTACATATAAAAGGCGCGCTAATGTAACTTTGAAAGTTTTGCCGACAGTAATTTCAAAATGTTTTGGAATTGATGATGTGGCTTCTGTAGCACGTAACATCGTCGATTTTGCAGATTTTCAGATTGGTGTAATTTTTAAGATTTTACATTTATCAGGTAACACCGGTTGTTATATAGCGCGGTTGAAGAGAATTTGCAACAGTGCTAAAATAATAGTGTCATCAATGATAAGGGGATGATTAAATGAGATATTATTGTTATTTAATTGCCGTGTCTAGACGTTTGAATTGGCAAAAATGTCCACAACTTCAAAAATCAGTACTCTTGGTGTTATTGCATAAGACATAATGGTCGGCAACCTTTCAATTATGTACTTTAGTCCTGAAATTTTTCCAAAAATGCTTTGGTTTTTTTTAATGTTTTCAGGACTCTAGCGTCAAATTCTCCAGCGTATTTTCGAAACTTCGTTTCGTTCACTTTAACCCACTTTTTAACGTACTCCTATAAGCTTTAGATTTACGGTTTTTTAAACCGTTATGAGGCTCATGAGCCGATCATCAAGCCATGGCGGATGATTGGCTATTTTAATGCTTGACGTTGACCGAATATGATTTATAAAACTACGTGTACAGTATCTGTTCACTTTTTTTTTACTTTATTCATTAAACAAAAACAATCCCCATTTAGGGCGATGGTGCATCCCTAAAAGTCTAAACTTCTATAGGAATCTTATAAAAAACAATATATACATTTTATCAAGTAGCGTAATATTAAAACTAATAATATAAAATTTAAAATTATAATAACTCTACAAAATTTAAAATATAAAATTACTTTGTCGTTTATGTCGCACGTATTTAAAACATCCTTCAATTTAAATTCCAAGTGTTGTTTCCAACCTAAGTTGTCGGTTTGTTAAAGTTGTGTGTAAAATGTTGATTATAGACCATTTTTTTCAAAATACAATTTCCATCGACTATTACTTTAAGCTTATCAGCTTTGCTGGTGAAGATCAGGTCTACCCCAAGTTCAAAAGCAATAGTGATTTGGTTTGAATTGGCACTAAGCACAGTGCCAATGAATATACAATCTGCGTCTGATTCGAATTTTCAGTTGACATCAGGTAAGGTGAAGTCACCTAGCACTAGTACAAAATCGGAAGATTAAGTTTTATTGACTAATTCCCCAATGGCATCAATATATCTTGCATAAACATCACTACTTGTATTAGGTGGATGTTAGCGGTGTAAATATATGTAGGTTACTTTTATTGATGTTGACCTTTACGCAAACTTGTTTAATATAATTTAGGGGGAATACATTCATCGGCCAACTAAAAAGCGAAGAGTGTACCGCACTAAGAACACTGCCACCAAGTTTTTTGAGCTAGTCACTAACGAACAGTCACTTCTGTAGACTACATACTCTTGTCCGAAAATTCTGTACATCAAATGCCACAGTTAAACGCTAATCGCTAATTCCTTTTCTTTGGGAATCATTATTTTAGCATTAATATCCAACAATTTAAACGTTTTACCAATAAATCTTCTAAACTGCCCATCTAATGCCCATCTAATTATTCTACTAATAAAAAACCATTTTCTCAGTTTTACCACAATAATGGTAAGTAGATCGTAAAGATTACTTCTAGCAGATGTTTCTAGTAAGTAAATAATAATTATCTCAAGAGCTACTAGTATTTGGTTAGAAGCGGTTGGGGTTGATTCTTGATTTGTTTCTATATTTTGGCTTGTTGCCATGGTTGAAACCATGTGATTCAGCATTCTATAACTGGCATAGGTGAAGTTTAGTTTTGCTGAGTGGATAAAGCATTTATTTCACTTAGTAAAGTGGCTCCACATGTCAAATCTCTTGATTAAATTATCTAATTTAGATTATGGATAATTTAAATAGTTCGAGCAGTGCCCACGCAGGATTAAGTATAAATTATACATTATAATTTTCGTCATTATTAGTTTCTGCGCGTTGTTTGTAAGTCATATTCAAGGCTAGTAACCTTGTCACACAAGAACCCATTACAAGAAAATAACTTTCATCCACTATAATGATCGTGCAGTCCATAATTATTTTCTCAATTTATACTTGATTTTCATACAGTGATCATTGCGCTTATAAATATTGTCTCTCTTCTTAGAGATCACTGCATCATTCGGTTGGATCAGCACGAATTATGTCTACTGACTTAATTAATTTTTATTTTTTTAAACTCAATGGATTTAACCATTGAGTGAACTTTATTTTATTTAAATTTAATTACAAATGTTGTTTTATGATTTTAAAACATAGCAATATTCTATGCTGTGTGTAATTGAGAACTAAATTGTATACAAGACAAATTCTATTTATATATGTTTTTAGTCTATATAATAAAGGTTTTGGTATCAAAGATGATGTAATTAAAACAGTTCAAGTGTTTCTTAAGAAAATTTAAGAACATCTGAAGTGTTTTGAGGAAATGATTTTATATAATTTTAATTATCTTAAATTTAATAATGTGACAGATTTATGTTATATACTATATTGCTATTGCGGAATAATGAGTATCATTGTTAATATAATTCTTAGAATTATATTATTTCCTTATTATTTAATGGTTTCATTTTAAGTGTTTTTGATTAATAAGAAATGAATTTAAAATGTTATTTCCGTATTGGATTAATCTGAATTGCTTCGGGTGATTTGTTGTTGTAGTGGACTGTTGATGTCGTAACATTGGTGGATGCGGGAAGTATCGGGCAATGTAACTCACGCAAATCGAAACCATAACCCGTAGTCTTAATTTCTCTATAAAGGGGAACTCGATGACTGCCGTTATTTTCGAATTGATGCGCTTCTCTCGAATCTTACTATAAATCTCTCTTCCTCATAAGTCAAAGTCATTTTATTTTGCAAATCTTCTACTTGTCTGAATTTGCAAAGTTAGACTTTTTTTTTGTTTTTTTTTTTGTTTCTGAACTCTGCAATCTGTTCTGGGGCCGAAGCTCTCCCAACTCTTTCGCAGTTAATTTTTAACGTCCTACCTTACGCCGTCACCAGCCAAATTGAGGACGCACGAATACAGGTTCGATTTTAAATCCATCTGCACATTGCATTGCTCCAGCCAGCCTGTACTGACATGGACGATGGTTCGGCCCATGGATTCTGGACTCCAACAGGGGGTCATAGTTGTGTTCATCGTCATCACCGATCGAAATCAGGTGATGAAAAATCCCTTTTGCAACCCTCCCCCGTTGGGATTCGAACCCGGTACCTCCCGTCCCAAACACCGCAGCTTTAACCACTGCGCCAATTGCTCGGTAAAGTTAGACTTTCGTAAGGTAGTAATACACAAAGCACGTTTCTAGAACGGTGCTCTGTCACTAATACAATATTTTATTTTTTTGTGTTTATTCATTCAAACGCAGCAAATATGCTCAAGAGTGAAATAGTAGAAAATGCAGAAGGGGTTCAAGTCACTAAAAGGGGGTTGCTATTATTCATGCTTACATTTACTAACAAAGAAAATGTAAAAAATATATGCAGTATAAAGGCCAACATGTGAATTATAAAATGAGAGAACCATTGAGAAAGGCCACTGGTCTAATACTCCAAAGTAGAAAATGCTGAGGCTAAAACCGCACTCAGATATATTGTGGACAAAAACTTAGGTGCGCCAAATATGCAAGGAAACACATGGCCAAAGCATATTCCTTAAGTAAAAAAAAGGTGTGTGTAGCATCTACGCGCGACAAAAGTAAAACTTTTTTAGCTGTAAAAGTGTAGTAATCGTTTGAAATGATAAATTTAAATATTAATACTAAATTTCAAAATGTATTGCGTTTGTTTGATCACTCTTCACAATTTCAAAATTGATACAATTGGTTTATGATAGCTAAAATAAGAAATAAAAACTCTCAAATAGCGTGAGAAAACTGCATCAATAATTAAACCAGATTTAGTTGTTGGCTCTCTGGGTGAATTATTTATCGTTAAATTAAATTCTTCCTTGAGAACATGTAATAGTGGTTTTGCTTCATCCAATGCAAAATTCACATTAAAATCTCCACTAAGGATTATTGGAATTTTATCGAGATCCTCTTGCAGTAGCGCTGTACCTTGAACTGTATACGGCAGCAAAATGTGACGGATGAATTTTATTATTTGAACAACCGACTGGTTTGGCGAAAAGTTTATCACAGTGATTATCACCGGCGGTCTGTTTGCTCTGCTACATCCAACCGCACAAATTTCTCCAACAGTCGATGCATTTTCCAATAATGATAAAACTTGCTTCAAATTCCCAATCTTATGTGGAGTAACAACATTAGTTTGGTCTCCAGAGTTGTGGTATATTGCTACTCCGCCAACTCAGACATTGGGGCGTTTGAAGTGTGCGATACAATTAAAATTAGGAATGTTCACCTCTTCTTATAATGCGTGAATGAACATGCTCAGTACATTTTCGTTAGTAATTAAATCTGTAATTACTTTGTCCAGAGTGATCATTGGGTTGGTAGAAAGTCTACGAAATTCCTCTTGCATACCGATCATAGATGCTGCCTTCCTTCGTCCGTGATACCTTATCATTATCTCTTGAGACGATATAAAGTCTTTTGATGTTTGTTACCCTTGACAACGCCACATAAAGCAGTTGCTGAGAATGTGTCTTGCAGTATTCATAGACTATCTCACTAAACGTTCCACCCTGATATTTATGAATGGAAACTGCACAAGCCGATACCAAAAGGAGGTGATTACGTTTGGCGATGATTGTTTTATTATTATTCATTGGAATAGTTGATGTTTTTCGCCCGAGTTGTACTGCCAACCGACTAATATTATTGGCTTGCATGTAGGCAGCAGGTTTCTTTCTCGTTTTTTCATCGATTTTAGGTGAGACGGGAAATTCCAACCACACACGCGTTACTTCGCCATCGTTATCTAACTCAATAAGAACGAGTTTGCCTAAAGCACCATTTGCTAATCAATTTGAAACGTCTGGTTGTTATTAAATATGTTCTATTCAAGACTAATGTTATTTTATACGGCAAGCGTGTCAGTAACCGACATTTTATGTCATTTTTGACGTACAAATGTGTCTTGCTCTACATTTTGACAACCAATGTAAATGTCCTTTGCTACTGAAGCACTTTTGTTTTCTTCAGCATTCAAAATAGACCGATTATATTCAGCGACCAAGGTGTTAGTTAGGAACAATCGTTTTCCATGTGGGCAAAGCCTATGAGCTTCTTCTTTCGAGAAAAAACGTGACTCAACCAAATTTAGCTCGGATTCTTCCAATACCATGCCATTGCCAATTCGTAAAACTTGAGGTCACGCCACAAAGTAGGTCCTGTAATTCGTTGCTTTATTTGTTTATAAATAGGTGCTCGAACTAGAGGCAACTGCCATAAGTCACCAATAAATATTACATCCATCCCGCTGAAGTTTGTTTAGAAATTGCCAGTAATTTGCTTCAATCTTGAATGCGATAATAGTTCGGCACCAATCATTCTAATTTCATCAATAATAATCACTTGCACATATTTAAAAAGTGACCTGTAGTGCTGTGCTACTTCTAGAGATAACGGAAGTAATTTTGAGAGCGAAATTTTTAATGCTGTGTGGACAGTTTTTCCGCCAATTGCAACAGCAGCCTTCCCAGAAGACGCGCACGTTATGTAAGCGTTGCAGTAGCTATCATTATTGGTAAAACAGTTATAAATTGCTTTAAGAAGTTGTATAATAAATGTTTTATCACATCCTGCTGGTCCAGTAAAAAAGATTGGGAATGAATTTTGATTGGGCGAAAGAAGGTTTGAAATCACGTGCATCAACAGTGCTTTTTGCTTTTTATTTGCCATTCGTATAAAATCACAAAATTGTTCGTTTGGCATTAAATTTTCCCGTTTTTAGCGATAGCACCGAGTTTGTTTAATGTTGCTAGACGAATGTCACTATTCATATATACATCTTCATTGTCATATAATTCTTGGCTTGCATTTGGTTCCGGAAATCGGTTGACCGTGTGCCTCATTTCTTCAATAATGTCTTCACGACATAATTCTCTACAGATTTCGATTGTTTTATGAATATCCAAATCTGATTCGAACTCTAATTTACGATGTTGCAAAATCAACTCTTCATTTTCATTGTAAGTTTCTATGAATTTCATTTCTGCAAGAATTTCTTGTTCCTCATTCCGATAAGGTAAATGTAGAGTCACCATCTCGCGTTTGTACTCATTGATATCTGTGGCCATGTCATAATTTCTATATCGTATTATGCGTGGATCCTTTCATTTGGTGTAGCTGTGTTATGCATTCCATGTATAATTTGCAACAAACTGAGCAAGAGTGATATTGTCCATGTTTTCTAGCCTCTTCTTATATTTATCAAACCAGTTTTCTTTCCAGATATCTGTAGAATCCTCTCTGCAGTTTATCTCGTTCAATTCTTTTTGCGTTTTTTTTATACGTTGATGTTCAATTGGCTATACTGTTGCAATATATACTACTACTGAAGAACTTTTCGACATACAATAGATTCTCGTAACAAATACCAAGCGGCTTCTTGGCTCGTGATTTCACCAGTGTTTAGCAATGCTCATCTTTCTCGTTATTTGAATTATACTTTGTGGCTGAACTGTATTAAAATATTCTGGCGCTAGTTTACTCTTTTCCACATTTGGTTTCATTTTCGGTGAGGTACAGTTGTACTGTTTTTGCAGACCACGTCGTCGTTTGTTCAGCCTCTGATTTTATAATATTTTCTAACAACAGGCTTTTAATAATGTAAACTCACTGTATAATGACCCGAATAAAGTACACAAACTGAAATTTATTTATTATGATTTTTATTGTTGTTTATTTTTTCAAATATATAGGCATGTATGTGTGTACTTACGTATTATTATGTTAAACACTTTTAGTTACGTTACGAATATAAATATTAAACGAATATAATATTGTATTAAACTAATTTAAGTATTTTTAAATATTTGTATATCTCTTCTAGAATTGTTTAGCACTAATAATTGTTTTCAGACCTCATTTGTTTCTGAAATACATTACCTTTCACCTACCGTGATTTAAGACAAAAAAAAATAGAGAGAACGAGATATAATATGAGCTAGGATACAACATAACATCGTACAGGAACAACTGTTTATCACGAGTTGCACCGCTATACTAATGCTATAAACAGAACCAGAGCGACAACGACGAGCGTCGACGCCTGTCAAATTAAAATACACTAAAAGCATAGTATGCTAACAGAAACATCGACGATGGCGACGACGATTTTTTCGTTGAAATAAATTTAGAGTCTATTTCTAATTTTATCGCCGGCGAAACAATGTTGCCAACTGCTTTTTATTTTTTTAAGGTGCTTTTTTAATAAAGAAGCATAATACAGCAGCCATGTTTTAAAATTTTTCTTGTTATTTTTATATCGCGAGTTGGCTTTTTAATAAAGTGGTTATTAAGCAGCAATGTTTTATATCGCGATACGATATAAAACATTGCTGCTTAATAACCACTTTATACCATATCGCGATACGCTGACGCTTTTGTTTGTCATGTTTACTACAGCGATATCGCTGGCGAAATATATATTTATTCGTTGACGCTCGTCGTTGACGCTCTGGATCATAATATCATAACCTTTAAAAAAAAATAAATCAATTTGGTTTTGATTTTTTTGTTATACTAAGACGACTTTGATGAATGAGAATTTTTTTCTTTTATATTCATTCGTTTTTACGAATATAAAAATTTGTGTTTCTCGACCGTCACCGACCGTCACAGAATTTAATTTCAATATTTTTTTGTTTTTTTTTTTTTTGATTCAGACCCTGCCTAAAAAAGTTTCACTTCAAAAATGACAAGGCTATAACCATAATCAGAGATATTGTGGACAAGAGCCTGGAGTGCAGGAAAACATATCGTCAAAACATGTACATTCCAGCAAAATGCATAAACTATAAAGAGCACCAACCAGCAAATTATAGAGAATGTGAAGTGGCTGAAAAACTACAAAGAATAATAAACAAAGTGCTATAACAAAAACATAGAATACCTGTTGAAAGGAAGCTTATTATAAATTTGGAGAAATGTTAATCTCAAGCAAACACTATAAACAATAGAAAAACACTCACAGATATTTTTACGATGGAAAAGAACGACGATACCGATAGCCTAATTCTTAAAAAGATTCGTAAATGCATAGAATTCTTAAACATTCGGCTTGTGAAATAAGAAAAAAGCATAGAAGCTCTAAATAGGCATATAAACAATAAAGATACAGTGAATGAAATCACTTCCATGATTTACTAAAACATGGGAATGCCTCCAACATAGCATATAGTCATCAGGAATGTAAATGGGCTAATGCAACATATTCTAAAACTAGAAATATTTTTAAATACAAAAAAAATAAATATATACCTAATATCTGAAAGCCATTTTACTAAAACTTCATTTGCTTAAATACGTCAGTATTGTTGTTATCACGCTATCCATCTAGCAGGAAAAGCGAGAGGAGGGACAATTATATTTGTAAAAGAAAACATCAAACACCATGAAGGAATAAAAGTTGAAGAAGTAGGCTCGAATTTCATTATTAAAGGTGATTTTAACGCCAAAAATACGTGTATACTAACTTGGATCAAGACTAGCAACCCACAAAATAATGGAGCTACTTACCGCAGGTTGCATCTAAACAAAATGCTAGATCTCATAGATTTTTAAATAACAAAAAGGGAATCAGAAAACTCATAGAATACGGTGAAATCATGGTGAATTTATAGAAGACGGTGAAGTACTATCGTCAGATTACTACCATGCATCTACTAATCATGCATCTCATTGCAACGATTGTTAAGAAAGTCTCGTTGCCCAAATTAACAAACAATAAAACAAAAATAAAGCGAGAAAAACTTGGCAGAGAAATCGGGCTCCACAAAGTAAAACGATACATAACTATCTTAGTAATAAACTTTTAATCAAAGAAAATAAGAATGAATAGATTTATAATCATCTTACTGGCCTTAATGATCAAAAGGATATAGACTCTTCCCTCCCAAAAGCAATAAAAAGTCTTAAAAAACCTAAAACGCAAGTATTGCAATTAAATGTGATAATGGAACTAAGGCTAGAAGCGCAAAGGAAAAGGCTGATTTGTTTCCATCATATCAAGAAGATACAGTCAGACCTCTCCTAAGGCAAACTGAAGATGAAAACGTCAGTCAAAGCATAAAACCTTTTTCTTTACAAGAATTAAAATTTGAAATAAGCAAAACTTTAGCTCAAATAATCTCTTGGTCTACAAAACGATAGCTGTACACTTTTGTACAGCTATCGAAATTTATATGTTTAATGAAAGCCTCCTATATGTAGGAAGCTTTGGTTTAATGAACTCTTTAGTTTACTTTATACGTTTTTTTGGCTGGACGTTCAAATATATAAACATGTTTTTATGTGCAGACACGCATACAAGAAACATAAAATAAGGCAGATGATAATCCTTTATTCTGTTTTGTATATGTATCACTTTTATTTCAAAATATTATTTGACAACCCAATGCATGCATGCATGCATGCTTATTTACAAAATGAATAAATCAATTCGTATGGATTAGCAAAACACTGTACGATGTCTTTAAGTTTTCAAAGAAATAACCAAAAATGTATGGAGGGGGAAACAATTAGATACAGTTAGTGAATTTGAAATTCAGATAAAGCTTATGATCCGTTTTTACATTTAATCAATTGCTTTCGAATAAGATTTTTATTTATAAAGTCCAGTTAGTTTTATTACCACTAAATTACATTTCATCTAGTAATTCAATTGGTCTGTATATTAGTGATATTCTCTTTTTGTGGGATATAACCCATTGGTTAGTCCCGATTTAGTATATGTTTAATGCGGCCATCCTTGTTCTAGACGTCTCGTTCTTTGGAGATGTGTTACTGAATATGTTTTATCATATATCATACGGCGAATCTCAATATTCCATTTCTAAGTCCCTATGGAGATTATCATTTCTTACGTACCATGGTGGATTTACAATACCCACGTACAACTTTTTTATTGCTACTTCAACTAGCAGAAATGATAATGCTACCAAAACCAAACAAACCACCTAACGATAAAAGTCGTATAGGCTGATTTGTTTGCTTCCAACTATTTCTAAATTATTCGTAAATTGCTGCTCAATTAAAAGTACTCAATTTAAAGACTCAATTTAAAAGTATGTTTCAGAGAAAAACATTCGAAAAGGTCCACAGAATCACAGACATAATTAAAGATGCACTGGAATTCAAAAAAATATGTTAAATTATCTTTTTGGGTGTAGATTGATAACGTATGACACAGAAGACTAGAATATTAACTGACCTAGCTGACCGATATTTTCGGGTAAAATATTAAGATAAATACTCTTTATTAACAAAAATTATCAGCAATAGTACCACAAGGTAGGGTCTTGTGGCCAACTCTGTATATCCTATAAACAAGAGATTTGCCAAATACAGATAAACCGCACATAGCAATATTTGTTGATGACAATGCAATAATAACAATTGATGAAAATGTGGAAAAGACAACCAGCAAACTGCAAAGAGCCAAAGAAAGTGGACAAAGAGATCCAGCTAAATGATACCAAATCAATTAATGTTAACTGCACCAATAAAAAGGTTAACTGGATACCGGTGGAAATCAACTCAAGCAGTGGTATTTGTTATTAAGCCTAAGTGGAAAGAGCATGTCAAAAAGCAAAAAAAAGAGCTTAACATCAAATACAGGAAAATGTGATCGCTTATAGGTAGGAATTTCGGCATATCATTACAAAATAAACCGTTGATAAATGCAAATTCTAAACCCAATATGGACCTAAGGTATTCAGCTTTGGGGTTGTGTATTCAACAAATGGGAAAATAATACAATAATTCCAATAAAAAAGTTGTACGTGGGTATTGTAAATCCACCATGGTACGTAAGAAATGATAATCTCCATAGGGACTTAGAAATAGAATATTGGGATTCGCCCTATGATATGTGATAAAACATCATAAACCTCTAGAACTATGATGGCCAGATTAAACATATACTGAATCGGGACTAATAGAATATTGGGATTCGCCCTATGATATGTAATAAAACATCATAAACCTCTAGAACTATGATGGCCAGATTAAACATATACTAAATCGGGACTAACCAATGGGATATATCCCACAAAAAGAGAATATCACTAATATTAGAGACCAATTACTAGATTAATTGTAATTTAGTTGTAATAAAACTAACTGAACTTTATAAATAAAAACCTTATTCAAAAGCAATTGATTAAATGTAAAAACCGATCATAAGCTTTGTCTGAATTTCAAATTCACTAACATTGTTTCCCCCTCCATACATTTTTGGATATTTCTTTGAAAACTTAAAGACATCGTACAGTTTTTTGCTAATCCATACGAATTGATTTATTCATTTTGTAAATAAGCATGCATGCATGCATCGGGTTGTCAAATAATATTTTGAAATAAAAGTGATACATATACAAAACAGAATAAAGGATTATCATCTGCCTTATTTTATGTTTCTTGTATGCGAGTCTGCACATAAAAACATGTTTTTATATTTGAACGTCCAGCCAAAAAAAACGTATAAAGTAAACTAAAGAGTTCATTAAACCAAAGCTTCCTACATATAGGAGGCTTTCATTAAACATATAAATTTCTGTACAAAAGTGTTTCGAGAGGGACTTCAAACTATTTTAAATTTAATTAGATTCATTTCTTGGTATATTGTAAATAATATTTACGTTCAAATAATTGTAATTATAGTAATTGCATTTTCGTGATGTACTCAAAATTAAATATTCTTAAATAGACATCTTACTCAGTAGATAGATACACAAAATTCTGATCATCGACGTATTTTTTTTTAATTGATTTTTTATACATTAACCACTTACCTGTAATTACAGGATAAAAAATAACAAAGAAACTAATTAGAAACTACACTTTTTCATTAATAATTTCAATTATTTTGTTAAATTTTCCAAAAATTGTATGCAAAAAATATCACAACCGTTTGTATCACTTTAACACATTCAAATGAGCTTGAAACAAATATTTGAGTTTTAACACTAAATAATAAAAATAACTTTTTAACTTCTAAGAAACGTATTTATGTTTTATTATTGATTCGTTGTATTTTTTCAGTTATAAGATGTATATATTACACCGTCTAGTCTTTGGTAACATACCGAGTATATTATACAGTATACACACAACATGTATATAGTATAACATTTTATAAACAATAAATTATCTACGTAAACATGCGATTTGTTTAAGTTTAAACACATTTGAAATTTATTTAACAAACGATTAAAGAAATTTGTCAATCTGACAAGAAAACAATACGTTTGGGAAAAATTATTAATATTTGAAGAGTACATTGTCGTTGAAATTGTATGTTTATTTAACAAAAAGATACAGGTTCACTTTCATTAGCTATTTGAAAATTGATTTGCTCCAGCGATCCTGATATCATGGGGTCATAGAGTTCCCCATTTTTACTGATTGAAATCAATAATGATAACTCCTTTTTATTTCTATTTTTCTTAAGGATCCGTACTAGGTAACTACCGGTCCAAAAGCCGTAGCTTAACTCAGTCAGGCCGTCATAAAAAAAATTGTTTTTTACATGCTATAAGCTTATTAACATTTTAACCCAATTCGTGTCATATGTTATACAATTTTAATTCTTAGTAATGCAACGCGATAGTAAACAAAAATTATTTTTCTAAGATTGTTTAGTTTTATTTATCAATTTCAATTTATCACAATAGGCCTCGTTTTCGATTAGTTTAAATAATTATCATCAGATAGCAAGTAAGGGATAAACACAAGCTACACTTCAATTTTGCAATAAAAACTAAACGATATTTATTTTAAAGAAATGTCAGAGCCGGTGGGTGCTTCAGTAATTTTTTTTAAACTTCGTAATAATATACCGCACAACTCTATTAAAATTTTGCAGAATAACTACAGTCCTTACCATATACACAAAAATATTTTTTACACAGAATATCAACACTGTTCATAGTTCATATTGATTGTTTGATTGATGGGACTGTGAGGATAGGAGGGATTGTTATATATTTCTATTTCTATAGATATATGTCCATGCATGAAAGAAACAACCCGGCTTCAACCACCTCATGAGCAATACGGAACAGTTCTATTCTACAGGTTTTTGTGGAGTTGGGAAATTAAGTTATGTCAGTAATGACAGAATTGGTCCGGTTTCTCGATAGCCAATATTCAAACTACTTTTAATATAATACAATCACAATTTTTATAAACTGCTCTGCTTCCTATTACCTTTTATCAGCCACTCCAGTGTGTCATTATTCAGCTTTCCTGCAAAAGTTTCCTTAAATAAAAACTAAATTATCATATTGACTCAACAGTCTAATAAGTCAACCATATCTCAATCTAATAATACTATAATACTATAATATGCTAATTTAAATCATAATCCGCTAATTATATAATACCAATCTGTAATCTGCAAAAGTTCCCTGAAAACAAAATCTATCAATGAACTAATTGCTAATAAAATTAATTTCAATCTTGTAACGAACAATTGTAAATTTGAATTTGAATTATATGTTTTATTGGTTAAAGAGACATCTGTGTTTATCAATTCGCAACCCTCTCCCTGCTCCATGACTGTTTACATCGGATAACACAAACTAATAAATAAGCTCGGGATCTGCGTTCAAAATATAAATTTGAGTAGTTTAAGTGAAGACGTGATATGTGCCGTTTAATTGTGATAAGTTGATTGTGCAAATAAGAATAATAGATATAAAACAGATAATAGATATCTATTTCATCTATCTATAATAGATGAAATAGATATAACAGGTAGGGTTATATTCTAGTTGTATAGGGTCCGATTGGTCAAGAATATATCGTACGAATGTCTGTGTAATTATGTATAAACCTCTTGGTGCGAAAGATGTATGATTAATTGTGATTGCGTGCCATTTGGTTCGCCACCATTACATCGTATCTGAGCAACGTACTCCGTGTATGGTATTATCAACGACATCTCAGTCTACGATGATATATCTGAGCAATTCATCAACTTGCTTAGAAAATGAGTATGAATCAGCCGTTCCAACCTCGTACCCACTGTCCGAACTAATCCAGTGTGGTCGGTTATCGAGTGAATATTCCCCCTTTTAATTATAGGTGGCAGCGTGGGTAGGATAACCTACTTTAACAGATGTTTCCTTTTTTTAAATACTACAACAAATTAACTTCTGTTCCGGTATCAGATATTTTAAATGTGAGTACATTATGAACTGTTTAGATTGTCATGTTTCTTACAATTAAATTATAAATTAATTAATTATAATATTATAATTCTGCAATCCATATGCTGTAATAAATTAGATGAGTTTCCCTTGAAATTTACTGATTAATTAATTGATTCATTCCGTTGCGTTGTTGATAAAAATTAGGTGTTCATTTAGTACCGTACAATAATACTATAGTGGTAAAATAAATCGTAATATAACAGTACAAAGATATGAAATATAAATATAAAAATACGGAAAAATAACATACAATAATATAACAATATAAACACCAAAGTACAAATCTGAAACATAAGAATATACAGCATATAAAAATATAAAATATCAAGATAACAATTAGAATTTTATTAAAATAGTTAAACGTTCAAATTCGATCGAAACCACCGTTTTATAGCAATTGCACAAAGAACTCGCATCAGCACTGTTCATAGTTCATATGTTAAGAAAAATACCAATAAAATCTCCCTCCGTTCCTTATATAAAAACAACTCGCGCATTTTCAGTATTTTTATTCTGGGCAAACACAACTATGAGTATAGTACAGAGATCAAGTTTGAAGTAACCGAGCAAATTAGCGAAGTGGGTAAAGCTGCGGTGGTCGGGTCAGCAGGTACCAGGTTGGAATCCCAACCTGGGAGGGATGTAAAGGGGTTTTTCATTACTTGATTGCGATCAGTGATGAAGATGAACACAACCTGTTGGAGTGCAGAATCCATGGGTCGAAGCATCGTCCAGGCCAGTACAGGCTGGCTGGATCAATGCAATGTGCAGATGGATATTCAAAGCGAACCTGTATTCGTGCGTCAACGATTTTCCTGGCGACGGCGTAAAGTAGGACGTTAAAGTAACCGCGAAAGAGTGAGCTTCGGCCCCAAAAACAGATTAAAACATAAAAAAGTACGAAGTATTCAATGAGAAATAAGGAATGTTTAATGGATCTTGTAAAAGGTAAAGACACATCGTATAAGAGCTTAAACTGACTAAATTTTCTAAAATTTGTAATTAGTGATTGCAGCAGGTTAAGCTTTGATAATGGCTTAAATATTGGAAAAACATTGGAATACAGGCTCAAATCAAGCATTTCGAACCTAGAGCATTTTTTGTGCTATATGTTTCACATTTAGCTATCATATAGGCTATTCAGCGAGTCCGTAAGGAATCCCTAAGAAACAGTGCGGAATTTTACGAATGTTACTTCTTATGGAAAATTCAACAAGTTACCTTCTTTTGAGGATGCGTATAAAATGATTTGACATTTCCTACAGGTTGTTCCATATAATTTTGTTAAATGACAATTTATTTAAACAAAATATTTGGGTAATTCAGTTCTTAAAGGCTTAATTGGTCAGTTACATGTGGAATCGATCTATCGTACTGTTACTTAAAGTTGCTACTAGCTTACTGGCTCTTTTTAGATTCAGTTCAATGTTCACTTCAAGCTATACATTTTTTGATATTGTTCAATGTTTACATGTTTTTATTTTTAGTTCTTCTTCAAGGCGAAAGAAATTTTGAAAAAGAATGTGAAAACAAGTTTTTACTGTAAAATTTTGTAATCATGTAATCAATGAAAAATTATCATGTCCAAATGAATGAGTACATTAGATCAAACCAACACTCAATTACCACAACTCGAAACATTCGATGATAAAAATACCGGTGTCTGAAACGGTATGGAGCAAAGAATACGAGGCACATGGGAAAGTAAAAACAGAAAAAACGTTTGGTGGTCAGTACGGAAATAAATGTTAAGGAAGAGGAATGGTGCTAAAAAAATTAAAAGCCGAAATAATAATTAAAGATATAAATTGTTAACAAGTTAAGTTAAAAAGAAAAAAAGACTACGAATAAATTTATTAAAATATAGTGTAATTGAAAATAAAAATTAATAATTAATAATAATAATAATAATAATAAAAAGAATAATAATAATAGTAATCATAATAATTTATTATAATATAGTTGTAAAAATTTACAATAATAAAAAGACGGATAGTGAAAACGGGAATTCCATCGCTGAACCCGCTACTTCATTGGAATACAATCAATGAAATAAATTAATATACCGCAGCGTGGTATATAACTATATGTAATTAAATCCTACATGCAAGTAGGGTATTTAAGAGTCGGAAAAACTCGCTGTATACACCGTAACAAACACATGCAAGTTTGTTTTTTTTTCTTCGATTTCTTCGGCCACGTGGTTGGTATCTGGAGGTTTAACATCGTCGAACGGATCCGCAACGTTTTATAAGCTAAGTGGCTGTGTTATAATTTTGTAAAAATAGAATTAAGTTTTCAATATATTTGATAGATATATCTTAGTTAGGGATACTATAAATAAATTTCAATATTTCTTGTTAATTCAATATAAGGTGGATGTGCATTTTTGTTTGTTATTCATTTTTGTTTTAATTTCATCTATTTTTTTTCTTGCAAGTTTTCAATTAATTACGTAAATAAAAATTTAAAATTAGTTCTATATTATTTCTTTTGTTTATGAATAGTACCAAATATGGTAATGGTTGCATAAGTGCTGCCAGATATTTGGTGATGAGTGTGGCTAGTATCTCGAAAATTGAAACAGCATTATAACAAGCTTTCTAGTGGTCCAGGAAAAAAAACCCCATAACGCGCTGTTACCTAGCCGGCAACTGATGCTGTCTGGATCAGCCACTAGGAAGTCTGTGGCAAAATTTAAGGAGCAGAAGACTACTTCGAGAAGTTTGTTACAAGGGGATTTGATATCTAGTTTCCGCATTAAACTGTCTAATACGATTAGGAACAGCATTGGTGAGAGTACGCAACCTTGCCTTACTCCTCGAGTGTTGTAATATGTCTCACTTTGTTTGCCTTTGTATTGAATTCGGTTCCCAGCATCCTGATACATTTCTTGTATGAGTTCAATTAATTTCTTTGGGATACTCATTTCGGAAACTTTCTGCCATATTGCGTTCCTGTTTATCGTATCTAATGGTGAATTCCAGTCATTGGATTGCTCAGTGATGATACGGATTGTGTTGATGTGATCAGTGCAACTTCTTGCTGGTCTTAATCCAGCTTGTTCGTTTCTTAATTTTAAATTGATCGTAGTTGAGATTCTGTCAAGGATGATCATTGCGAGTACCTTTATTGTTGTAATGAGGAGGGAGATACCTCGCCATTTCCTACATTCTCTTAGGTCACCTTTCTTGGGTATCATAATTATCAAGCCTTCTTTCCATTTCAGTGGAATTCTCCCAGAATTCCAGAGTTCCTGGAGTATTGGTGTTAATTTGCTTGCAGTTGTAGATGAATCTCCTTTGAATATTTCGGTGGTTATATTGTCTGTTCCAGCGGCCTTGTTGTTCTTCAGTCTATTAATGACATCTTTAACTAGGTGTTGCTAGTTTCGTTATTGATGTCAATTGATGACTGGAGATTTTCGGGGTCGGTGACGACGCCTTCTTCGAAATATTCCTTCCATCTCTTTAACTGCGCTTCATCTGTTGTTAGTACTTGACCATTAGCGTCCCTTATAGGTGGTATGTTTGTAATTTTACCAGTGACCTTTCTTACACACTGGTATAGTGCTCTGAGAATACTTTCTGTATAATTTCTTCGATCATTCCTTGCCATCTTTTTTACTTGACGCGCTGTTTCCTCGTATCTACGTTTCACCTCTTCCGTGTAATCTTGGCACATTTGCTAAAATTGACGGCGTTCCTCAACTTTCTGCCATGTATCACCACTGATCCAAGGTTTTCGATTGTATTCTCTGTAGCCGAGTACGTTCGTGGCAGTCTTGATGTAGGCTTCTTCTATTTGGTTCCATCTTTCTTCTATACGAGTGGCTTCAGACTGGAGATTGAGTTGGAGCGTTTCATTGAAAGTGTTTCTTGTTTCAGTGTCTCTCAATCTATTTGTGGTTTAATAATTTTAATAAAATTCGATTTCTAATGTTTTTGGTTTTAAAGTAAATATAAATAGGATTTTAGTGCAAGTACATTGTGTAATTGCTATAAAACGGTGGATTCGATCGAATTCAGTTGTTTAATTTTTTCAATAAAATTCGATTTCTAGTGTTTTTGGACAGTTCAACAAATAAATTAGGAGAATGTAGTTTGCAAATATTTTTCTAATCTATATACAAATAAATAAAATATATTAAATAGATAAAATATTTCTAAATTAACTAATAACTCTAAATTTATTAGTTTTTAAGCTAAAATTTGTAATTCTTAGGATCTTTTATTTTTTTTGGAGTGTAGAGTGGTTTTGTCTGTGCGTAATATTTGGGTGGTCTCTTTTAGGGTTTAAATTAAAATTTATATGTTGAAAGATCAATTTTCTTTAATAAAATGAAGTTATATAAATTATATCTGTACCAGAAAAGCTCTGAAGATTTTGTGTTAAATTCAAAAGAGTATCCGTATGCTCAAATACGTGACGTTGTTGAAAGCTATCACCCCGAATATGATAAATGCCGGCTTCTCCTACAAATTACATGTTTTAACGAAGATTTTAAGGGCCGTAAAATAATAAGTGACGAATTAAGTATCGCTGCTGCATTTAATTTGCATACAAATGCCGATGTTATTTAATTAATTTCGATATCTTTATATTTTATATTTTTATATTCTGTATATTCTTACGTTTCAGATTTGAATTTTGGCGTTTATATTATTGTATGTTATATTATTTCATATCTTTGTACTGTTATATTATGATTTATATTATCACTATAATACGGTACTAAATTAACACCTAATTTTTAGCAAAAACGCAACGGAGCGAATTTCAAGGGAAACTAATCAAATTTATTACAGCATATGGATTGCAGAATTATAATTTTATAATATTATAATTAATTAAATTATAATTTCAGATTGAAATTAATTCTATTTCTTACAGCCTATGGCTAAGAGCAATTAGTTCATTAATAGATTTTGTTTTCAGGAAACCTCTGCAGATTACAGATGAATAGTGGCACATTGGAGTTGCTGATAAGAGATGGCAGAATGCAGAGCAGTACAACAAAAATGTGATTGTCTTACACTAACAGTAGTTTGAATATTGGATACCGGGAAATCGGACCAATTAAGTCATAACTAAAATACTTTTCCTTTCCCTAACCCACAAAAATTTACTAACTATTGGCCGCCAAGGTGTCTGTAACCGAGTCGATCTGTGGGCCCGGCGCTTTCCGGGATATCCTGCTTAATGCTTGGCAGTACATTCAAAATCAATCAATCAATCAGTGTCTCTCAATCTATTTGTGTTAAATTTCCTCCTATTTGTCTTCGAATGTTTCACAGCTGCTGGCTTGATCTTGAATTGTGCTATTACCAGCTGATGATCGCTGTGTACATCTGCGCCCCTCATTGTTATTATATCTTGTAGTGATGCGAGGAATTTCTTATTGATCATTACGTGATCTATATGATTTTTAGTTCCGCCTTCCGGTGATGTCCATGTGTATTTATGTATATTTTTGTGTGGAAACCTACTGCCGCCTATTAACAATTGATTATGGATACAGAAGTCGACAAGTCTTTCTCCATTGTTATTTCGCAATGTATTTCTTCCCATGATAGTGGTTAGGTTGATGTTGGCTGTACCAATTTTTGCATTGAAATCTCCTTGTATGATTTTGACGTCATTTCTGTGCGTTCTTGCTATTGTGGCTTGTAACTGCTCGTAGAACTCATCTTTTGTTGTATCTTCTGTTGGGGCATAGCACTGAATGATAGTTGTGTTTCTTATTTTTGAATGGAACCTTGCCACTATAATTCTGCTGTTAACTGGTTGCCGTTCCATCAATGCTTTCTTTGTTGTTAATATGCCCACGCCTTGTTCATGTGTGTGTCTCTACCTGAGAATATCATATGATTTCCATTGCTCGTGTTTATTTCTCCACTGTTTTTTCATCTCACTTCACTGAGGCCGAGAATCTCGATGTTATAACGTTTCGATTTCTACTTGTGCGCTAGCCTTCTCTACTTGTGAGCTAGCTTTGATGTTTCTGTAAGAGTTCTGATGTTCCAGTTTCCGATTCGTGTCCGTGTACGATAGCCAAGGGTCGATATTTGTGTTGTTATTTGTAATAGTATTCGTTTCTGTAATCATTTTGGTTTCAGATTAATGAATGATTGGACCATTGAATCATAACCAGTTTCCACCAGTTTCCAGGGCTGCTGGATAAGGTATACTGGCATACCGGGGGAAGGTTCTCATTATTTTTCATGTTTTGTACTTTTCTTCCAAATACGTACTAACCTCGCATATGGTTGCTTGACGTTGTTCATGAATGGTGTGACGTCTCTTTTGCCTCCTCTACTCACCCCCATTTTCGGGTAATATGATTGGTTTAAATTCAGAACGAGCGAACTAACGAATAATTGCAACCATAAAAGCGCCTTAAGTTATTGAAGTATTGAGCAATTCAATTGCAAAATCTTTTATGAGAATGATAAAAGATTATGGGAATTTTTAAATTTTCTCAGTTTTTTGTTTTTAAATTTCTTTAGACAGGTTTCATTATGTTCCTAATTCAGGATTTGTTTTGCCGAAATAAAAAATTCGTACGATAAAATTTAAGAATTATATTTTTCTATAGTAATTATCATTTATCATTTATTCAATAAATCTTTCATCATTTATTCAATAAAAAAATATTAGATACTAAAGATTAAGATTAAATTTAATAGTGTCTGCAAAAACAATTTATTTTATTTGCCAAAAAATTTGAATAAAATAAGCCTTAAGGAAAACCAAAACCGACCCACTGTTTTGATTAAATTTTAAAATTACTTTACTGAAGAGATTTGTTTTGAACGACCAAAAATGAGTTTCATTAGGGCAATTATTTTACTGTACTTACCTAAAAGATCATACTTAACAAATAAAAATATTTAATATTATTTATTTTATTATAATTATAATTTACAATTATATACAATATTATTTTATATTTATATTATATACAATAATATTATTATCTAACTAAAATAATAAAAAAAAAATCAAATAAAAATTATTTTCTTCTTTGGTTTCATCATATCGCTAATTAAAGATTAAACGAAATCTAATTTCTATATAATAATAATAAAATAATTTAACTTAATATCTTAATAAGCAAATTAAATATGTGGTGTACAATAAAACAAGTGAGGATATAATATATCAAAAATAATCGGTCATGGGATAAAATTTAAAAAAAAAATTGTAATATAATTCAAATTCTAAATTAATTCGTATTCTAAAATAATAAATAAAATCATTCCAAACGTTATAAAATTTGTAAAATTCATCTAAATGTTTTAATAATTTAATGTGGCCGATGTGATGATATTATTATTGGTTCGGTTTTAATCATATCCATCGAATACACTAACGAAGTTGTGCGTTGTAACAGAAGGTCATAGTTTTTCCGACTTTTTAGAAAATCTTGAATATGTTGTACAATTAAATCAATTGCAACTGTAAATAAATATTAAAATAGTTAGTATTTTAAACAGTAGTAATTACATATCTACATTTTTTTTTGTTATACGAAAGCTTCAGGTCATTTATTCGTTTTTGCACTATTTACTCATGTTTTTATGGTTATGATCGTTTGGTGGCAAACTAAATGCAAACACAATAGGCAAGCCCAAAAATGTTATGAAATAAAAAATATATATGTATACATATATATATATATATATATATATATATATATATATATATATATATATATATATATATATATATATATATATACATATATATACATATATATATATATATATATATATATATATATATATATATATATATATATATATATATATATATATTTATATATATATATATATATATATATATATATATATATATATATATATATATATATATACATATATATATATATATATATATATATATATATATATATATATATATATATATATATATATATATATATATATATACATATGGCTAACTATTGAAATTTTTAATTAAGATTTTTGTATAAATTTCCCATCACGGTAAGTGTGAAAATATTGTTAATCTTTTTCATAGAAATTATGAAACTACTTACCAAATTTATTACATTTACGTCCTTCGTGAGTTTAAACAAATGGTATATTTAAAATAAAAATGTTAAAATAGAAAATGGTAAACTATATGATTTTATTTCAATAAATAATAAAATATACAACGTATATAACTATTACAACTTACTCGAACAATTACCAACTACAATAAATATAATGAATAGATTCCCCCATTAAATAGAAATTACTCCTATCAATTAAAACTGTAAATTATTTGAACTAAAATAAATTAATGCCAACTAGCATGGTCCAGTTTTTACCCGCTTATTTAACAGAATAAGATGGAGATGTGTAAGAGCGAAACAAAACTGTTCCTCAATGAAATGTTATAGAGAAACATTTGAAGATACATATTATTATAATACCATCATAAAAACCTTGAGAATGGAGTACTCTGTATCGCAGTAAAATCGTACAAAAACATACATACATAAAATTGTTTATAGGAAAACGAATATAACACGAGACACCATACATTCAGACGAAGGAAAACTGAAACTCCACTTGGATTTGAAGATTCCTTCAAATTCCTGTTTGACCTACCACATGTGTCACTGTATAATATTACATATTTGACATTCGAGTCGAAATGGTTAATAGCCAATTGGATAAGATGATGCCTACATGTTAAACTTTTTAATCTCTTTTTAAATATAGCAGGTTCCCGTTTTGAATTATTAGTAGTTTCAACTATTAAACAAAGATAATTTTCTTTAACTGTCAATAAAGTTGCTTAAAAGTTGAAATTGCCACAGTTTAAAGTTTTTATGATAAGCTCCATTAACTCTTTTCGGTGACAGTTGCTCTCGTACACTATAATAATAATTGGTCCTATTTTAGAGGAAGATGAAGGTAGTCCAAGAATAAAGGTGAAAGTTGAAGGTGAAACCCTCGCACAATTTTTTTGTTTTTCCAGTATAGTGGGTTGATTCTGATTTTCCTTAGGCTGAAACCACATTTTAACTTTATTTTACTTTGTTTTTACATTTATTGTTTCCATACCGATTTGAATTACGCAATTCCTTTCGTATATTAATAAAACAATTTGTTAAATTCGTTTTTTGAATCAAATTAAATAAATATTAAAATTCGAATGAAAACATTTTTAAATTTTAGCAGCAGCTTTGAAAGAAAAGAACCACTTGCTCCAATTTTAAATTTCATTTACGTATCTATCTCTAAGTTTTTTTTTAATTTGTTCTAAATCAAATTTTTTTTTCATACATTGTCGCCTATTCTTGTATGCCATTATTTCATTTATTTAGATAATTCCATACATTTCTTTATACTCATTTTTCTCGATTCGGAAGAAAACAATTTAATAATTAAGTTAAAATGTTCCTTGTCCTGCGAAGTACGAATGCGAAGTACGTTCTTACATGCATATTATTAATTTTTTATTATTGGGTGTCTTGGGTGTATTTCAATAGGGTAGGCATTGACTGTTTATAGCCAATTATACATTGGTTTATCTTCCAACGTTGTAACTATTTAGAAATCATCAACTGTCTATAGTTTACCTCCACGCGGTAGCACCTGGGCAACGTTGTCTTGTATGGTAAATGAATCATAACGGTTGAACTTCTAGAGACGAGTGTAATAAAACTAAAAACAACAAAACGCAATGGATAAAACAAACAAGGAACTTAATACCCTAGGTGGCAGACCTGATGTTCAGGAAAATCCACTCTCTTCGGAGGTCAGTCCCATGGATTCTAGAGGGACCAAATATTGCTACAAAATTCTAAAAAAGGACTTCATTATCAGAACAAATGCCGAGTACATCAACAAATATTATAAACAGTGAGGAGCAGTTAAACAAATTTAAAAAAATGGAGAAACTAATCGCACAGCTGATCAATGAAGTTGCTGAACTTAAGAGAGCGAACTCTACACTAAAAGAAAATGGTAAAAATAGCAAAGCTGGGAATTCAGCATGAGTTAATAATCTGTCTTCAAGCCATATTCAGCCATCATCCAGTCAACATTGTCATTCAAATAATCCCAACTGATTGCTGCGACAATTTCGAGTCTATCAACAGAATAATAGATTCAATGTTCGGAGTCAAGAAGAGTATTGCACAGATGAGGAAGAACTGGAAAACGAAGTTTCCGGTGCTGATAACAGAATTTGTAAGAAACGTATAGGAGCACAAAAACGAAAACTCCTCCAAAAAATATTACACAAAGTGTGAAATAACACTGAATAGAAAAACCCAAAAATACCACTGCCTCCACCCATTTTCGTGAGCAATATCAATAATTTCGAACTTTTTCGAAAAAAAAGAAATAAAAACCACAAGTGAATCAACCAGTTTTAAGGCGCTTTCAAATAGTGACAATAAAATTACCTTTCAAAATGAAAATGATTACCTTTAAAAAATTACTGTCAGAAATAAAAATAAAACCTAGTAACCGACTAGAAAATATCGAATATCATACCTACCAGCTAAAGAATTAAAAGCCTTATAGAGTGGTAATCAGAGGCTTACCATCTTCCATTAGTCACGATGAAATTAAAGCAGACTTAGAAAAAATGGGACATGAATGCGCAGGTATTACCAATATATACAAAATGGTCACAACTAATGGTGTGAGAGACAGGAAACACTTTCCAGTGTTTTACATTGACTTAAAACAAAAAGACAACAACGAAGAAGTATACAATATCAAGAAACTTGCGTACTGTAAAGTTAAAAATGAGTCACCTAACAAGACAAGGGGCATTCCACAATGTACGAATTATTAACTACTTGGACTTACCAAGAGTTGTTGCTATCGTCAAACCAAATGCGTTAAATGTGCTGAGGATCATCAATAGGAACAAAATGCAATAAACAACCAGATATCGCACCTTCATGTCCTCGTTGTCAACAAAAAGGATATATTGCAAATTATAAAGGATGCTGTGTATATAAGAACAAAATTAAAAGTCAACAGAGTAATAAAATAAGCTTAGTACAGCGAGTACAAACCAAAGCTGCTTAACTACAAACAATCACGCCATACACAGTTGGATTATCCTATGCGCAAATCACCAAATTATTTGGTGATGAATCAAACCCAAAACAACAAACACATAAAAAATAATAACGAGCCTAATAACTTTGGAATTATAAAAATCCTTAGTCAAATTTAACAGACACTTGATCACTTAGTAGAAAGGGTGGCAAAACTAGAAAGTAATTTTAGTAAACGCTATAGTCATCAAGAAAAATTAAAAGCAAAACATTACTAACAGATCCACGGATTGGGATCTCCAAAAATTGGAAGAGCTAGTTGAATTTAAAGTTAGTATTAAAAGTAATGAAGAATTGGAACAACAAACAAACAATTTCATTGAATACACTCGTATGGCCGCCAGTCTAGCTACTCCAGAATTAAAGGACAAAGCGGAGATTGAAGTCAAATACCCAACTGAAATCAGGGAACAAATCAAGGAAAGAAGAAAGGCATCTTACCAGAAATCCCGCTGACAAGACAACTTTCAATCGAATAAGTAATAAAGTCAATAGGCTAATCAAAAGCTTCAAACAGGATTGCTTCGACAACTAAAGGGTGATTTTTTAACTATTTTCTTTTTGGGAACACTGGTTTTGACAGGTCACGTATGTTTCGTGTTTTGTGTCACTGTCAAACATCTTCAGTTTGGTCTATAATTTAACCATGAATCGTCTTACAAACGAACAACGCTTCCAAATCATTGAATTTTATTATCAAAATGCGTGCTCTGTTAAGAAAGCTCATCGCGCGCTTCTTCCATTTTATGGTCAGTTTAATCGACCCACTGAAGCGGCTATTCGGGCTATTGTGACTAAATTTCGCACCAAATTTATATTGTTGGACATTAAATCACCAACACGCTTACGTACAGTGCGAGATGAAGAAAATATTGCAGCTGTATCGGCCAGTTTTAGTGATGACCATCAATTATCGATTCGGCGCCGTTCGCAGCAATTGACCCTCTATTACTCAACAACGTGGAAAATTTTGCGGAAGGATTTAGGTGTGAAGCCTTACAAAATACAGCTGGTGCAAGAATTGAAGTCGAACAACCTACCACAACGCAGAATTTTTGGTGAATGGGCTCTTGAAAAGTTGGAGGAAGATCCATTTTTTTATCAAAAAATTTTGTTCAGCGACGAAGCTCATTTTTGGCTGAATGGATTCGTAAATAAGCAGAATTGTCGATTTTGGAGTGAAGATCAGCCAGGAGCATTGCAAGAGCTACCAATGCATCCAGAAAGAGTTACTGTTTGGTGCGGATTATGGGCTGGTGGCATCATTGGACCGTACTTCTATAAAAATGTTGCGAATCGCAACGTAACTGTGAATGGTGAGTGCTACCGTGAGATGATATTGAAGTTGTTTTTGCCCAAAATTGAAGAGCTTGACTTGCATGACATGTGGTTTCAAGAAGACGGTGCCACATGCCACACAGCACGTGAAACAATGAACCAATTGAGAGGCAAGTTAGGTGAACACTTTATTTCACGTTTAGGACCGGTCAATTGGCCGCCTAGAT
The DNA here is from genome assembly GCA_963556175.1 of Tipula confusa. Classification (NCBI taxonomy): domain Eukaryota; kingdom Metazoa; phylum Arthropoda; class Insecta; order Diptera; family Tipulidae; genus Tipula; species Tipula confusa. Next base: position 120,981,127 of record OY744476.1, read on the forward strand.
CGTGTGATTTAACGCCTTTAGATTATTTTTTGTAGGGCTATGTTAAGGCTCATGTCTATACTGATCTATACTGACAAGCCCGCTTCGATTGACGCATTGGAAAACAGCATTGAAGCATTTATTCGTGAGATACCGGCCGAAATGTTGGAAAGTGTAAGCCAAAATTGGACTAAGCAGATGGACCATTTGAGGCGCAACCGCGGTCAACAATTGCATGAAATAATCTTCAAACATTAAATAATATGGACCGTACTATCGATTCAAATAAAGATTTCATGCATTTTTCTTAATTTTATCTGTCTTTTTTTGGAAAAATTTCCTATAGCTATTTAAAAATCACCCTTTATATATATATATGTAGCGACCATCGCTACACACACCATTAAAATTATTTAGATATTTCGTGCAAATCCATATAATTCGCTAACGCTACATGTACACTTTACATAAATATATATATATATATATATATATATATATATATATATATATATATATATATATATATATATATATATATATATATATATATATATATATATATATATATATATATATAGCGTAAAGTAGCTATTACACATAGCACTCGGTCGCCGATGAGATGACAAATAATTTTTAACAAAATTATTAACGATTCCTCATCAGATCGAAACTGAGACAACAACATCCAAATCTGAATAATTAAAATAACGACAACTATCCGCCGTCGTTATATATATATATATATATACATATATATATATATATATATATATATATATATATATATATATATATATATATATATATATATATATATATATATATATATATATATATATATATATATATATATATATATATATATATATATATATATATATAAGTTAAGATATCGACCAAGCCATATCATCAACAAGTACAACAACAACATCATTGTATCGCAGACAACAATTCGAGGCATCAGCAAAAGGTTTACGACATCTTATCAAATTAAAATAAATTAAATTAGCACAATGTAAAATGAGCATGTAACTAAATGCTACACTTGCATATTTTGTTTTGTAAAATGTAAAATTAAATTAAGGGCAGATTGTATTTTATAATTGAATAAAGTGGACGTGTTTCAAAATTAATTTTTATGATTTCATTCAACTTTAAATCTTAACTGACGCCGAAACAGTCCTGATTAATTAACAATAAGTGAAGTGATATTTTCAACTAAAGTCATTATTCATTATTTCCAGTAGATCATAGTGATTTAGTGATTGTGCTAATAAAAAAGTGTCAAAGTTTTAAATCAAGTTTACTATACCCATCAGATCATAGTAAACGCTTCACGAAAAGTTAATAGTGGGAAACAAAAATTACTATTCACCGTAGAACATAGTAATTGCACCGACTGAACTATACCCAGTAGACCATAGTTCTTGCCAAAAATTCCCAGTACCGTGAAAGAATATCATTCCAATAGTAGGCTGCTAGCAAGCATAAACGCTTACGGCCAAAGAGGACCAACAACGAATCATCTGGAACAAATCAGCTGTCCCAAGTGTAATAATTACAGTGCACGTTAAATACTAAAAGTAAATAATAAAATCAAGGAAATTCTAATCCTTCATTCACCTTACCATAGGAGTAATCCTCGTCAATGAAGCTGACATTACTAGTGTAAGTGAACAAATTAATAAAATATAATTAAAATTTAATACGGGAAATAGTAAAATAAATAATATTACGAAAATATTAATAAAAATCAACATAATACAAACAAATCAATATAAAACAAAGTTTTAAATAATCTACCAAAATTAAAATGGAACAACTACAAGCCGCTGTAGTCCAATTGACTGGAGCACTCAATGCTCAGATTGAACTCACAAAAAAAATAGAACAAAGATTGGTCAATTTGGAAAACCCTACTCAACCAACAGGAACCCACACACAACCACAAGGCCCGAAAGACGAAAATGATTTAAGGGAAATAAGTAAACTCCCTGATTGTGTCAAAGAATTACAAGTCTTTGATGGAAACCCACTCCATTACGTTTCCTGGGTGTATAGTGTAGAGAGTATAATGTCTGATTACGAGATAGTTAAAGGAAAGCCAATATACCGCGCGATTTTGCAAAGTATTCGCCAAAAAATAAGAGGAACTGCCGACTCCGCATTAATTTCGTACAACATCTTCGACGAAAATTGGAGTTCAATTAAAAACTGTTTGTCGCTTCATTACGCCGACAAACGGGATCAAAGAACACTGGAACACCAGCTGAGCACATTGACTCAGGGTAATAAATCCATAGATGAATTTTATGCAAATATCAACCATCAGCTATCGCTGATAATAAATAAAGTCAAAACAGAACAATATAGCTCCGACACTATGAACGTACTGAGCCAAATGTACAGGAATCGAGCGTTAGATGTGTTCATAAGAGGAAGGTCAGGTGACGATACTTACCATTCAACGACCAACCAACCTACCCGAAGCATATTCGTCGTGCTTGGAAATACAAAATTTAAACTTTAGAAATTTGTCAGTGCATAATAAAAATTACAATAATGCAGTAACAGTGCCAGTAAATCAAATATTTGCAACCAACAAAATACAGCAAAACGCACCGAAACTTCTTCCAAGATTGTCGCTCCAACAAAGGAATATGGCGTACAACTTCCAGCCACAAAACAATATAGACAACAGCAGAGCTACAACCAGCAACAGCAGAGCTACAACCAACAACAGCAGAATAATAATCCGCCACCAGTGAGGCCATCTCAGCCAAAGCCACCGACACCAATGTCGGTAGACCAGTCTATAAAAACAAACAGAGTTAATTACATGAATCGACCAAATTACCAGAATCCCAATTCCAAGAGGGAATTAAAGTCAGATGCTAACATAAAAACACATAAACAACAAAGGCTATTTCATTTAGAACAAGATAACGTAGATGAACCATATGAGCACTATATTGAGAACTATAGTGATAAGGAAGAAGAAGACTCAGAGACAGAGGATCATAATGAAGTAAATTTTACCACAGAGGCCTCTCTAGCCTACCATACCTAGAGTATAAATGCCACAACAATAGAATACTAAAATTCCTTATTGACACCGGTGCGAACAAAAATTTTATTAAACAAGAACTCGCACGGAACTCACAACCGGTAAACAACCCATTCTTCATTAAATCAGCGGGTGGTGACATAAGAATAAGCAAGAAAATAACTGCACCAATATTTAAAAAATTTGGTAACGACACAACAATGGACTTCTTCATTCTACCAGGATTAAGCACCTTCGATGGCATAATCGGAGATGACACTTTGAAAACGGTAGAGGCTATGATTAATAGAAGAGAGAATATCTTAATCATAGCACCAGACATCAAAATTCCGCTAAAGGAGAAAACATCAATTCAGGTCAATAACATCGAAATAAGGGATAACCATCTGGACAGCGAAGCAAAAATAAAGCTACGATCAATCATCGACAAGTTCTTAGCTTTGTTTGGCCTAATTAAAGATAACTAAATCATAGATACAAACATTAGAGCCGAACTCAAAACAACGACAGAAGAGCCAATTTACACCAAAACCTACCCTTACCCAATTAATATGAGGAGCGAGGTGGATGAGCAAATACAAAAACTTTTGGAAGACGGTATTATCAGACCCTCCAAAAGTCCGTACAATTCACCAATATGGATTGTAGAAAAAAAATTGGATGCTTCAGGGATTAAAAAATATCGAATGGTAATCGATTTTAAAAGGTTAAATTCAATAACTATATCCTATACACACCCAATACCGGATATAACGAACACAATTGCAAGTCTGGGGAGTTCAAAGTATTACACAATAATCGACTTAACATCGGGTTTTCATAATATAAAAATGAAAGAAAGCGATATTCCTAAAACCGCATTTTCCACAATGAATGGGAAATATGAATTCAAGAGGCTACCATTTGGAGTAAAGAACGCGCCCGCAATCTTTCAACGCATGATTGACGACGTCCTTAAAGAATATATCGGAAAGATTTGTTACGTCTACATCGACGATATTATCGTTTTTGGAGGAAAAACTAAAGAAGAGCATCTAGACAACGTAAATAAAATATTCCAAAAATTACTGAAAGCCAACCTCAGAGTTAACCTAGATAAAACGGAATTTTAAAAAAAAGAAACGGAATTCCTTGGATACGTAATTACAAACGAAGGAATAAAAGCAGACCCAAGAAAGATATCTGCAATTAAAAAACTCAAACCACCCAAAAATCTGAAAGAACTAAAAGGATTTCTCGGGCTAACATCATATTATCGTCGATTCATCGAGGAATTCGCAAAGATCGCGAAACCTCTAACAAATTTAATAAGAGGAGAAAATACACCGATTTTACAATAAAGGAATTAGTGAACATCGCGGTGGACAGGTACAACAATTCGGTACACTCGGTCATCGGAAAAAAACCAAGTGTCATCTTCTTGGGGAGAACACAACGTATTAATTATCAGAATTTGGTGGACTATAAAGAAAAACCCGTGCCTTTGGACAATAGCAACGTCCTTAAATGTCTACGAATACAACACACCAATAGTATCAGTAAAACAGGGAAATGGAAACATTAAAGGTATAAACAGAACCAGAGCGACAACGACGAGCGTCAACGAATAAATATATATTTCGCCAGCGATATCGCTGTAGTAAACATAACGAACAAAAGCGTCAGCGTATCGCGACATAAAAATAACAATGAAAATTTCAAAAACATGGCTGCTTAGTACCCATTTTATTAAAAAGCCAACTCAAAAAAATAAAAAAACGGTTGGCAACATTGTTTCGCTGGCGATATAATTAGAAATAGACTCTAAATTTTTTTCAACGAAAAAATCGTCGTCGCTATCGTTGATGTTTCTGTTAGCATACTATGCTTTTAGTGTATTTTAATTTGGCAGACGTCGACGCTCGTCGTTGTCGCTCTGGTTCTGTTTATAGCATATAAGCGGCAGTTTCAAGATAATTCACCACATCGAGCTCAGCTGCTATGAAGATATCTTAAATAAAATACAGATGGAAGTAAAAGAAATCAGCACGGATATCATTTTAAAACATCAGTTATCCTACCAAATTAATGAAATAAAGAAATTATTAAGAGAACTTAAAAGTCAACCTATAAGAGCCAAACGATCAATCAATTGGATTGGCTCAGCGTGGAAATGGATTGCCGGTTCACCGGACGCAACCGACTGGGACAACATTCTTAGTAGCCAAAACCGAATAATAGAAAACAACAATGTGCAGTACAAAGTTAATACGGCCATCACGAAAAAAATGCAACAACTTATCAGACAACATAATGAGATCCAGTTACACCTAGAGAATAGCACTTATGAAGTAATTCAACAATCAATATATAATCGACTTCAATTACTTAAAGAAGAAGTTAAAGAAATCGTAAGAGCCATACAACTGTCCAAAGGAGGTATAATTAATTCCAACCTTTTGGACAAAGCAGAGATCAACAGATTGTTGAGATTGAAACATTACCATACTCGAACGAGATAGAAGCCATAGAATATGCGGAACCAGCCATGCTAATCAAGAACATGAGTATCCTGTATATCGTCTCACTACCAAAAACAAGCAGAGAAGAGTTTCATCATGTTAAATTGAGATCCACAATCAAGTTTAACAAGCAGATTTATCTAGAATTCAATTAAATTCTAATAAATCAAAATGGAGTATTTGGAATTATAAATAAATGCAAAGAGAGAAGAGAAGTTACAATATGCGAACTTAACCAAGTGCAGGAGCTAAAAGAAACACATTGTATCAGCCAATTGATGAAAGGCCTAAATGCGGGATGCGAATTTCTATTCAATGAGAATGAAATAATCGAACCAGTTAACGAAAACACAATTTTTTTAAATAACTTCAACGGACTCATAACACACAATAACTCAGAAAGACACCTAAAAAGGAATTACTTACTACAGTATCAGAACGAGACGTTGGAAATTAAGGGATGGACATTTACGAACAAGGAAATAAGGACTTTTCAAATACTACCTCTGTTACTTCAAGCGAATATCACTCAACGGGGAATTAAGCTAAATTTAGAGTACCTACATGATCTTCATAATCGGAACAACAGCTGATCAAACCAATAACATAACTGACATCGGAATCATAACTTCAATCATGGTGTTAATTCTCATCTTGTTAACACGAATAGGGTACAGAAACCATAAAAAAGTAGCGTGGCTTCTAATCCACGAGACGCGGATTTTTTAAAGGGGGAAAAGCTAAGATATCGACCAAGCCATATCATCAACAAGTACAACAACAACATCATTGTATCGCAGACAACAATTCGAGGCATCAGCAAAAGGTTTACGACATCGTATCAAATTAATAAATTAAATTAGCACAATGTAAAATGAGCATGTAACAAAATGTTACACTTGCATATTTCCACAATGAAATAAATAAAATGAATTAATCAGCTTAATGTAAAATGCGCGTGTAACTAAATGCTACACTTGCATATTTTGTTTTTTAAAATGTAAAATTAAATTAAGGGCAGATTGTATTTTATAATTGAATAAAGTGGACGTGTTTCAAAATTAATTTTTATGATTTAATTCAACTTTAAATCTTAACTTATATATACATATATATATATATATATATATATATATATATATATATATATATATATATATATATATATATATATATATATATATATATATATATATATATATATATATATATATATATATATATATATATATATATATATATATATATATATATATATATATATATATATATATATATATATATATATATATATATATATATATATAAATATATATATATATATATATATATATATATATATATATATATATATATATATATATATATATATATATATATATATAGAGTGTCCCAAAAAATGTATACCTCATTCTAGATAATATAATTTGTTTTTTTAGGGTAAAAAATTTATAATCATGTCGGAGATTAAACTAGACTTTGAAAAACGTAAATTTATTTTAAAATGCTACCTTAAGTTTGAAAACATAGAAGTGTAAAGACAGTTTAGAAGGGAATTTCATATAGATCCACCTACATGACTCACCATTACTCGCATCAGAGATAAATTTGAAAGAGACGGGACTATTTAAGATGCCGACAAACAGCGCTCTGGGAGACCACGGACATCCACAAGTACCGCAAGAGAAGAAGAACTGGTTGAAACATATCGCGAAACCTCAAGAAAATCTGTTCGCCAAGCAGCACGTGAAGTAGGGATTTCAAAATCAAGCGTCCATCGCATTTTGAAGCGCGTACGATGGAAGAGTTATATTCCAAGATTAATTCACGACCTCAATGAGACGATTTTATCGGAGAGTGGAGTTCTGTGAATGGTTTTTGGCGAAATGTGCAGAGGACGTAGAGTTTTTACATACAATTATTTGGAGTGATGAGGCTCATTTAAATTAAACGGCTCGATCAACCGCTACAATTGCAGCTACTGGGCACCAGAGAATCCTTACGTTACAGAGGAACATAATTTAAATTTACCAGGAGTTAGTGTGGTGTGGATTGTCAGAGCGGGGTTTAATTGGGCCATTCTTTTTTTATAACACTGTGACTGGTGCCGTTCATTTGAATTTGCTACGGGAAAATGTCATGCCAGGTATTCTCGAACAGTTTGAGGATGGCACAAACTTTTATTTTCAGCAAAATGGGCATCAATTTGAATACTTGCGCTGACTAATGAAATTCTACATCTATCTTTTTTATTTTATACTATTAATTTGTAATATATCTAAATAAATACTGTTTTTATAATCAAGTGTGTATACATTTTTTGGGACACTCTATATATATATATATATATATATATATATATATATATATATATATATATATATATATATATATATATATATATATGTATATATATATATATATATATATATATATATATATATATATATATATATATATACATATATATATATATATATATATATATATATATATATATATATATATATATATATATATATATAAATATATATATATATATACATATATATATATACATATATATATATATATATATATATATATATATATATATATATATATATATATATATATATATATATATATATGCATAATAATAATAATAATATATATATATATATATATATATATATATATATATATATATATATATATATATATATATATATATATATATATATATATATATATATATATATATATATATATATATATATATATATATATATATATATACATATATAATCCAACAATATTATTACAACATCATTAGCTACTAGACAAATTTGAATTAGTATTTAATAAATATATTTACTCGGATATAATACAATAACAATTTAAAGAATTAGTCTTCAAATTAATTAAAATTTAATTATTTTTATTATATTTATTTATGAAAATTTCGTTTTAATTAACAAAGTCAAATTTTTTTTTTTAATTTTTAACCTTACATTGCCATCGATACAAATATTAAGAACAAAATTATATTATTATAACTTGGAGAATAATGTCGAGTTCTTTCGGGTTTTGAAAAAAGGTCGATTTTATGTTGGCACGAAAGAAGGCACAATCAAATTGATGTAGTTTTGTCATTTTGTTGGTAAAGAAAGAGAGAGAAGGAAACATTTTATAATTTCCATATTTATTTTAATAATTACTATAATTTGCTTTTCAATTATTTATTAATTGTACACAAAAAAGAAATTAATTTATAATAAAAACAAATAATTCATAAATTTCTATCATGACAAAAAAAAGACATTACCACATCCAAACACAAGAAAAAATCACAATTGACAAATTTATTTGTTTACATTTTTTAATTGACATACAATTATGTGTTAGTAATAAGTGTTAGTTTAAATGGTTTTTGGTCCCAAAGAACGTATCTCCATCAAAAAACCAAATTTCCGTCAAAATTTTTGGTACGAAAAAACTCGACATAAATTTCGTATAATAAAAAATAAAAAAAGTATAGAATAAAAAATCTAGATTAAGAATAAAAAATATAGATATAGATTACCTACCAGCAAAAAAAAAGATAACTTGTTATAAAAGAACTATAAATTGTAGGTGGCAAAGAGAGATAGAAGTATTTTTTTTAATTTATCGAGGAAATGGAATCTTAAGAAAATTGTATTTTAGACATTTTTTAATAAAAAATGTTGATAAACCCTGCATCCACAATGAACTATTTTCGTCCGCTATGAACTATATAGATCAGTAAAATCAACGAATTTTCGATACCAAAAGAAAATGACAATAATATAATGGTAAGGATCATACGTTAACTATTTCGACTGCGAGAATTGTCTTATCTGAAACCACCAACTAAATCAATGGTATTCAATTGCTGACAATTTTTTTTCTTAAATTAAAATTTTTTAAAACAATGGACTAGAATAATTAGCTGCATGAAGCTACAAATAATCTGAAAATGAAATTACACTAAAATTGTGATAAATCAAATTGAATGTTATTAATTAATAATATTACGTTTTATATAATTATGAAATTTTTAATGTTTTTGTTACAATTAATTATTTACTACATTTTTTGGTTTTGTGTACAAATATACAAATATTACAAATAATATAGTTGACTTTTTGTTCTAATGCCACTCTAAATTTTATTATTATTTTTTTTAATAAATAATCCCTTGGATCAAGGCATCCCTTGTCCACTACAGACTTAAAATTAAATTGATATGATGAGATTCGTTTCTTTCAAAACCAATCAGCGCTTCTAATTTTAAAATACAATTGCCCACGTTTTATTATAAAAAAGCAAAATGGCACTCAATGTTTTAGAAGCTATTGTCAATAAGATCACGGTATGTCTTAATAGTGCAAGACTATGTATTCAAACATCCATGTCAAAGTTATATTTGTGAGAACAATTTCTTAATTTACTAGTTATTTCCAACTAATCTGATTTTTTTAAAAACTTATTTCCAATGCCATGCTTGTGCAAAGAATTAAAAGAAAATCTGTTCTTTCCGAATTTTCATTCATCATGAGTTTTTTTAATTTTATTTTCGCAACTATTAATATGCCATGAACTAATGTATGATTTCTACGACGGCGGGGCTAAAAAATTAATCAAATTAAAAAAGGAAAGCAAAAATTATCCATTAGAGCGATGACAAAATACCATTTTAATGAAAACAATGGGACGTCCAATTTTAATATTTCAATTCAGCACTCCGAAATTGGATGGGTAATCCGAAAAAAAGGTGTGAGCGTTCGTCTTTTTCGGATTAGCCGCTAATTTATTTATTTCATTTAAATAAAAATTCGGAGTCCTCGATATGTGTTTAGTTTGTCTAAATTTTTCGTCTCGACATCGCGGAAACCACTCTTATTGCGACTAACAGCCAAAACACGCAAAGATAATGAAATACAAACCAAGCAGCTAATTTGCAAAAGGCAGCATATAAATCTGCGACCTGTCTAAAAATTATAGAAACTAGATTCAGAATTGCACCATTTAAAAATTTAATAAAAATTTTACATCAATCACACGCTTAGCCGTACTATTCCGAAAAGTTAAAAATGCAGTAGGCGTACAATAAACCGATGAAAGAAATCACCAACCGAACAACGCAGCTTTCTGATCGGCTCACATGTGAAGAACTAAAAGCATTTAGTTGAATTTCAACAATGAATTTGTGAGAAACACAAATTAACGCGTAGCCATGGAATTTAATCTCTTAAAAACTGATAAAAATAACAATTCACTTTTTAAAGACATGAGTAATTATTCAATAACCAAGTACAGCGCTTAGCCGTTTTTTGTGTTTGCATTATTTTTAGAAAAACACCATCACCATACAATGCATTTTCAAAAGTCTAGATTTAACAACGATAATAAAACTGAACCAGCATCAAATTTTTTCTTTTCGTCCATTCTTGGACAACAAACCGTGTGGTACGAATAGAAGCCAATGAAAGATTCCCTTATGCAAAACAACATGTAATCAGCTTCCCTTTAAAGAGATTTAGTTACGCTTATTTTGAAATTTGGCCGACAAAGAAGCACTTGCATAGCAGCAAAGCTCCAACTTTATCACTCGTATCTATCGTAATTATTTTTGAATCAGTAAAGGGATACACTCAATCAACTCTCACCATTACATCCTCGATCATCGATTCAAAGTAAAAATTCGATTTAAAGTAAAGTTCCCTAATGGAAAACGTTCCTATGTTTCTAATGATGATCGAAACCCATTCTAACGCAAGATAGTGTAGTTCAATTATATTTTAATGTGGCAGTTTAATTCTCATGTAAATTACGCCTAAATGTTGTTTCACTAAAGCCTAAATGACGAAGCGGTTGAAATCGGTTTTCGCATGTGTATTTTTTCCAAACTCGCGATGTTACGATAGATGGCTTATACATACAAAATCAAAAATAAAAAGGCGATTTGCATTTTCAAGCGCCTTTCATAGAAAAATTCTGCAGACAATTTTAGTAATATTTCTTCAGCAAAACATGACGGAACTAAATATTGCTTACCTTTTTTAGTAATTTTTTTAGTAATAAATAATAAAATTCAATTTTAAGTTGGTAAAATTATACTAAATAATTTTACCAACTTAAAATTATTTAGTATAATTATTTGGTTTTCGGAAATTATACTAAATCGAAACAAATTAACCAAATTAATTTTTTAACATGGTAAATGACTTATTATTTACAATTTAACAAAATTAAAAACGATTTAAATTTATAATATAAATAATTATTTGTATATTTAGAAACACAAGTAAAATTTTAAGTACGTCAAAAATGACGTACCGAAAAAAACAGTAACAAAAAAATGTAGACGACATGCGCATATACATTGCGCATGTACAATACCACGAACACAAACACCAATATTAATATGTTCCTGTTCAACAATACGGGTATTAGAAAAAACAAACAAAATCGGGCACTACTTATTATTATTTATTGTTTAAAATGTTATCGAAATATAACATCAGTTCAGACCTGTCTAGGGATTATGCACAGATTTTAGTGGCAAAAATTATTGTTAAATAAAATAATTTTTTTGATATAGAAAACTGTGTGCAACCAAAACTGCTATACTATTTTTTCGTGTATGTAACCAACCATCAAAAAAATGTCAAAAATATAAAAAATTTTAGAATTACATATCTAGGTATCGATAAAAAAATACGTTACGAAAAATAAAATTTTAATTTATTATTTGCTTTTATTTCTAATTTTTGTTTTATTGTCTCTGTGGTTTGTTGTGATCGGTGAAATAAAGTAAAATTTTATTTCTCTTTTTAATTATTAATATTAAAAAAATTATTTTTCAAAATGGTAAGTAACTTTATACAATATAATTTAATTTTGTTATTGTGCTGGTCCAACCATTAAATGGCCATCAAACCATTAAATCCAGTGTTGTAAAATTTAATTGTATGCTGCAATCTATTTTTAGTCAAGAAGGAGATTGGGAAATCATCAAAAAAATGCCCTAATAGACTTAATTGAAGAGAACTTTGAATTCATTCAAGGTAAGTTAATAATTAGTTAAATATATAATAATCCTATTGTATGTAGTTATTTTATTTTATGTTGTTACATATTTAGGTAAACATGCATCAGTGCGAGGAGTTGCTAGTAAGAGGGCAATATGGAATGAGATTGCCCAAAGATTAAATGAGATTGGGCCATGAGTTAAATCAGCTGATAATTTGCAACTGGTAATATACTTTTTTTAATTGTTATACACTTTAAATAAACCATTATATTTTTTTAGACATGGAACTCACTACGATACAAATTAAAAGACAAATTAAAAAAAATTGGGATTCAACGAAATCGTAGTGGGTTGGGCCCAATCACTGCTGCTGAAGTAGGAGCGGAAACAAATGATATTGATGCCACAGAGATAACCGAATGGGACTGGAGGATCATCCAGTTGTGCAACTTGCAGTCACTAGATGGACATTCTTCCATCGAAAGTGGGTTTAATTTAAGGGTAAGGAAAATTACAAATAGCAAGATAGTTCAATTTTAACTTTATCAATCTAGTCAGCTTCACCGCCAGCAAGACCAGCAAGTATAGAAGCTTCGCCTTCCCCTAGTTCTCCTACTTACGAAGTGCATAGTTTCATTTTATTTTGTGGTAGCCATAACTCATTATTTAATTTAATTTTAGGCTGAAGAAATAAACAGGACGGAGCACACGGTAAAACTATTAATTAAAGTAGTTCTACCGCTGTCAACGTTTTCAGCTGGTGATGAACGTTCAGTCAATGATGTCAGGCCCACTACTAGTGAAGAACCTGCAGCTGTGGACGATGTCAGGCACAATAGTACCTCACACACGTCAGTGGTATCTGGATCTTTAAGCGACTTTAACACGAGAAAAGGCGATTTTGCACTAGGTGAGTAAACAATTGTTCACGCTCTTATTTTCGACCATGTATATTACATGGTGAGAAAAATAGCGAGACAATTTTATGGTTTAAAATAAATAAATATCAACAATTTATAAGTCGGTTAGATGGATTTTTATGTAAACTATTTATTTATATGTTATATACACAATTTAGATATTCAATTTTACACCATGCTAATGATTTCTAAAACTAACTCACAAAAAGACATTAAAAATTTGAATTTGACAATTTTATTTGCACATATAAACAATAATAAATATTTTTACAATTTATTATTGATAAAACAAATTTTAATAATTGATTTTATTATTGACTATTTATATTATTGATTTTATTATTGACTTAACAATTTAAAAATTATTTATTACGTTTTATTTAACAACAAAAAATATTATTTATCAAGAAACACACAAAATGTTACACAAAAATTTATCATTTAAGCAACTAATCATAAGTTGCTCAATTACTTTTGTCGATTTGTGCAAAATTGAAAATAATCTAACGGACAAAACTCAAGTGTGAGAAAATACAAAAACAACTAACTCTATTCTTGCCGATTGTGCAAACTCACGCTCCTGGAGTAGGATTTTGCACAATCGGCGAGAATAGAATTGTTTTTGTAATTTCTCAGCTTTTAGTTTTGTCCGTCAGATTTTTTTTTTGATTTTGCACAAATCGAAAAAAGAAATTGAGCAATTTATGATTAATTGTCAAATTGATAAATTTTTGTGTAACATTTTGTGTATTTCGTGATAAATAATATTTTTTTTGTTAAATAAATCGTAATAAATAATTTTTAAATTGTTAAGTACAATAATAAAATCAATTATTACCAAATGTTTTATCAATAATAAATTGTTACAATATTTAAAATTAATTGTTTTTAAAATATTTATTTTTGTTTACATTTGTATAAATAAAATTGTCAAATTCAAATTTTTAATGTGTTTTTGTGAATTGGTTTTTATGCACTTGAAATCCTTTGCATTGTGTAAATAAATAAATATTTTGCATAAAAAACCATCTTACTAATACAAAAATTGTGGATATTTATTTATTTTAAACCATAAAATTATCTCGCTATTTTTCTCACCATGATACATGATCGAAAATAATAGCGAGATCAATAATCGCTTTTTCTTTCGATTATCTAAAAGTCGCTCAAATAACGTGACTCGCTGTGTGCAAAATCCCAGTCCTGATTCATATTGAATTTAAATAAGACTCGTATAAATCTTTTTCAAATCAAATATGAATCTTGTACTTTCGTATTCGTCTCATATACATCAATAGGAGCCTTGGAGGACTTAAGGTTATTTGCAACATAATGATATAAACAAATAGCCACAACTATGACGCCACTGGATTCTATTGAAATTGAAGCTATTACAAAATCTAATATTGGCTTCACATGACTTGATCCGAATAATCCTAGTCTCAATGCCTTTGAACGCTTTTGTTTATCGACTTACTTCATCTAGCTTAGTTGACTTAGTTAAGTACTCATTATATGGTCTGTAATCTTTCAAAATATTAATATTCTTTTTAAATTTATTTTATTAATTGACTTAGGAAAATAAATATAAAGAAGACGTTTAAATGATTACTCCTTGAAGAATCAGGAATGGAGATATGTATACCAAATTAAAAAATGTTCTTAGCTAGAACACACAGTGTTTGAAGTCAGTAATTAAAGTGCTTCTCGAAATTTGTATGATGGAGTGATCGGTGTGAGAATAATTTTAGACTTGGGTATATTTCTTTTCGGAACCAGAATAGAATCTTCCGTGTTCACACTGATGAGGTAATAGAGACATGGAATGAACATTTTAATAGTTTAGTGAAGATTACTCAATGGTAAAATAGTAAATTTGATAGGCACAGATCTGTGTAAGGCTCGTAGTGAATCGCATTTTTTTGGTAATTACGTTCGTTTGGCAATGATAACGAAGCTCGAATGATTAAAAATAGATAAATTTGAGTGTTAGTGTTTTTAACACAATTTATTTGTTGTTCTCCTCTACCTGACAAAGCAGCTCAGCTGCCATGAATTTATATGGCAATTTAGTCATTAAGTCGAATTATTTCACGGGTATAGTTATTTATATTGGTATTATAATAAAAATTAGAACTAGCATTAGAAATATGTTATATAAACTATAAGCACGGGAAATTATTAACAGATGCATAAAACACTAGCAACTGCGATGCATTTCCGATTTTCAGCTGGCGAATACAAATATTATTATGTAATAAGATCCGATTATTTAACTTTTATCCAATAACAGTTGTAATGCTCTATATGATTTTATTATGTTTATTAATTAGTAATTCTATTTTAATTACAATATTACAATAATATAAATTACAAAAAGAAAGTCAACATCTATTCAAGTTTTATATATAAGCTACGTTGCGGAGAAAATAGTGAATATAAAAATAAATAATTTCTTTACTTTGAACTTAGCTACGACTTGATGTTTCACCATAAATTTTAATAAGCAAATATAAATGGAAATATGATTATTTTCATCTACGTTTAATTATCTAAAAGGTAGTATACATTGCAGTTGTCAATGAAATACTTTACCCATCTGTTAATAAACTTTGTGCTCCAAAAATATTTTTAAAAAACAACATCAAAAACAATTTAAACTTAAATTAATGTTCCCGATCCCGGCGCTTCATTGGAGGAGCAATGTTTACTGGTGATTCTCCGGGTCGTAGTATTTCACCGATGTGATGAACTATGAGATCGATTGCCACTGTAAATACATAAATTGTGGATCGATTTTCAATTCTACATTTATTCGCTGAAATATCTATTATTTTTTCCGTTTCGTTTTTTAATTTTTTGGAAAATCTCGACTAAATAATTGATAACTATACCCAATTAATTGCTCTACATAATGTACTATAATATAATAAAAAATAATAAAAAAAAAATCGAGTTTTTCCAAATAAGATAATTTATAAAATTAGGTACAAATCTTTTAATGTCAAAACTAATTTTTAAGCATATATACAAGAATTGATTTAAGTTTGAAATACAAAAACAATATTATGTATAAATGAAAAATAAGCATCACAAAATTAATTAAAACAATATGTTTGATTTTCAAATGATTAAATCGAAAACAAAAATATTAAATTTAAAAAAAACTCTAACATGCAAATGAAGCTAATTAAATCGAATGTGGAAACTTTATTTACGGATGAGAAATTCTAACTATAAAAATTAATTAAATTTACCTGTATTATCAGCTCCTCGAGGTATAATTACATCAGCAAATTTTTTAGTCTGGAATTACATTGAAATTTTATTTACGTTTTCTGTATTTTCTGGAGAAAATTATATTTTTTGTATATTATAAGCGAATTTCGAAATGAAAAAATTATATATTTTTTTATTTAAAAATGATTTATAAAATTAACTTAAAATATGTAAAAGTATGCTTTGAGACCACATTCTTGCTTTGCTAGTCGTGCATTTATGGCTTCTATGGTGCGATATATATTTTCAAAAGGTTTTTTTTAACAACGGTAGATGATTGCTGAAGAATTTGTAACTTTCCTTCTTTGAACCTATGACTTATGTGGTTCCTCTCTTGTAACCTTAGTGTTTTTATGAAACTGTTAAATATTAACCTTTAAAGGTTTTTGGCTACTTTACATCCTCTTTAGTTTTCAAGATGGTGTCCTTTACAGTTTATACAGTTTGTAGCGTTTTTATTGTTTTCTGTACACTCTCTTGCATTGTGTTTTCTATCAAATTTTCGCATCTAGGCTCCCGTCCGCAATATATACACGCATAAATCGTTGGTATTTTTTGCATTAAGGCATTAGCATCGTGTTTTTTTTAGTTCTATTTAAATATTGGGAATAGCTTTGATGTTGAAGACATTTTGAACTTTCTCCTTTTTATTAAATGTAAGCATGAAGAATTTCTCGGGTACTCGTGGGACTTTTATGAATCCTTTAAATATAAATATAGTGTAATGCCTCTTTAAAAGCATTAACTTTGCCAGCTCCTGTGCTAGATTATAATACAGGAAAAGATATGGTGGTAGATGCCTCTGGGACCACCTCCAAAGAATATATTGATACCGGGACAAGGGAAATAGTGAATTAGTTCACTACTCTTACAACGGGCATCTTTTACGATGACAATAATAGTGTCATCTCACAAACTTCAGGCTCCTCAACCTTTGGGGTTGGTAATGGGAACATGTCCCTCAACTCCAGTGAATGGGTGAAGCTCAACTCATTCGAAAGAAGGCGTTATAAAAAGGAGCTCAGGGAAGGCAAAACTAGAGAGGAAGCTCTAGCTGCTGCTAAGTCCGAGCGCCCTGTCAAAGAACCTATGAAACCTGTAGCAACTACCCTAAACAGTAGGTCTGGTGGTAAGTGCGAGGTCTTTCGAGGTTGCTTCGGAATCCTCCAAACCACCTGCAAAAAAACTAAAAGTGGGCCTTCTCCGGTCAAGGCCTCTTTCAGCCTAGTAGCAGGCAGTGTTAGGCTAGACATCTTACCGGATGATCTCAGTGGCTACCCTCTTAGTAAGGACCAAATTTTTTCTTCATTTGTTCCGATCTTTCCACAGCGGAACGGATGAAGAATAATTTTGACAAGCTAAGAGCAAAATGTGGTCTAAGCATAATTTTGGTGGAAGAGGAACATTTTCCTCGGCCAAATATAGTTAGAGGGTTTTTTTCACAAAGCATTAGCTTGTCGAGCGAGAAAATTCTCGCTACCATGGCCGCGCAGAACAATGGTCTCGTGGCAAATTCATGGAAGATTCTACAACGGACGCAAACTGAAGCACTCGTCCATTTAGTAATAGCCATAGGAGATACTTCAATGAAGACACTGCGCGAGTCCAAGGGGAATGTGGCTTACCGCTTCGGCCTCATTAGACTCATTTTAAAGAGTGATCCCCCTTCACCACTCAAATTACTGGAGTCAGCTCCAGCAATGAAAATTTTTTATCAGCCTCAGGAGTTACAAACGACCAAGGGGCAGCTCAGAGCAGTACCGCTGTAGAGCATTCTGTTCCCGCTGCCTCTTCGTCCGGAGACCGATCATTGGATATCTCCGTGACTCCTGATTTGGCACCGGTAAAAACAAATAGGGTGACCATACAAAGGGCTGTCCAGGGTAAACTAGCCAAGTCAACGGCACTAACTTCGAGAATTAAGCCTAGAGGCGCTCGAAGGATTACTAGGAAATGTGGCAAAAACACGCCCCTTCCCGCAGTCGGCTGATAAGCAGTCAGCGGTTAAGCAGCCAGGAGCGGGGAGCTCCTTACCCTAATAAGTAAGTATGGCTGGTACTATTAGGGTACTACAAGCAAACCTGCTTCATGCAAAAGGAGCCTCAGATGCCTTTTGCAATAGGTTTGCTCAACAACATTTAACCCTTGGCCTCATTCAAGAACCTTGGGTTAGTGTAGGAAGCATTAGGGGCCTCCACTTTAAGCCATGTAAGTTGGTTTTTGATCGCAGGGAATCAGTTCCCCGAACAGCAATATTTGTTTCATCTAATATTAACGTTCTTTCAATTCCAGAGTTCATCACTAAGGATTTGGTTGCAGTAATCCTGGAAGTACCGACTGGTAGGGGAGTGCAGGAGATAGTATGTGCCTCTGCGTACTTTCCTGGTGACTCGGTAAGTGTTCCACCTGTTGTTGTACAGAATTTGGTGGATTACTGCAACCTAAAAAACAAACAATTCATCATAGGCTGAGATGCAGCAATGCGCATCATATCATTTGAGGTAGCAGCAACACAAATAGTAGAGGTGAGTCCCTTTTAAATTATCTTATGAGCAGTCACATAGACATTTTAAATAAAGGGTCTAGCCCTACTTTCATTAACATGATTCGGTCTCAAAAGAGGTTTTGGACCTCACTCTGTCGAGTCAGTTCATTTCCAACTCTGTTGCAAATTGGCATGTATCAAATGAAGCTTCGTTGGACCACATGCACATCAGGACCACAGGCACATTAGGTACCATATACCGGGAGAGATCATACAGGCGGCAGAGCGGCGTATCGCTTGTTTTACAGACTGGAAGACCTACAGTATATTTTATTCATCAAAAACGACATGCTACCAACATCTTTGAGTTCAATTAGTGACCTAGAAACTGCAACTTGTTTGTTAAATGATGTGCTCCTATCTTCTTACGGAAGCAGCTGTGTGGCGCGTAACGTTGCGGTTAATCGCAAAGTACCAAGGTGGGACGAGCAGGTGACTAAACTCCGTAAGAGGGTTAGGAAATTATTTAATAGAGCAAAGCATTCTAATGAGTGGAATGAATATAGGCAAGCCCTAACAAATTACAATACTGAACTAAGGCGTTCCAAACGCCTTACGTGTAGGAAAAACTGTGGTAATATCGAGGATATACCTACAGCTGCTCGACTCCATAAAGTTCTAGCTAAGGACCAGTCCAACGAGATTGGGCTTCTTTTGAAATCCAATGGTAACTATACATCGGGTCGCAAAACCCAATCAACTCTTTTCAGCCGTTCAAGGCTCCAGGCGGAGATGGAATCTTCCCAGCCCTTCTCCAAAGGAGCTTGGATTTGAAGATCCCTGCTCTGGTAGCCTTACTTAGAACTAGCTTCAATTTGGGTCACATACCACAGGCTTGGAGCCAAGTCAATGTAATTTTTACCCCAAAGCTTGGCAATCGGCCTAGTGAACTCCCTAAGTCAAGGAGACCTATCAGTCTTAAATCATTTATTCTAAAAACTATGGAACGACTGGTAGAACTTCATATCAGAGACTAGTTAACTGTAACCAGACCCCTTAATCCTAATCAATTTGCCTACAGAAAAGGCAAATCCACAGAGGGGTCGCTGCATCTACTTGTTACCAAGGTTGAAGCGGCTTACCGCTCGAAAGAAATTGCGCTTTGTGCTTTCTTGGATATTGAGAGAGCTTTTGACAATAATGGATACGACTCAATTGCTAGGGCAATAACGCGTAGAGGTATTGATGATCCAACTAACCACTGGATTAGCTCCATGTTGGCTAGTAGGAAGATTACATTGAAATTAGGTAATGAATCAGTCACAGTTACGGCAGTAAAGGGATGCCCACAAGGCGGTGTCCTGTCATCTTTGCTGTGGTCACTCGTGATCGACGAGTTACTTGATGAGCTACATCTACTCGGTTATGACGCCATTGGTTATGCGAACGATTTGGTTATCATAATCTCTGGTGGGCATGAATGTACGATGTCTGATAGCATGCAACAGGCCTTGCTTGTTATTTCGAATTGATGCACTAAAGAGCGCCTTTCGATAAACCCTAACAAGACATTCCTGGTACCATTTACCAAAAGACGTAAATTGAACTTTGGTTCAATTAGTCTAAATGATATTACTATCAGATACTCTAATGAAGTCAAATATCTGGGTAACTGGGTAGGACAACTACTAGATAAGAAACTGAATTGAACTCTCATATTAAATCAACTACCGAACGCGCGGTCAAAGCCATGTGGGTCTGTAGGCGTATGTGCGGCAGGACTATTGTAACCTATGGGTCCATAGTTTGGTGGCCGAAGGTACAGCAAAAAGTTGTTATGAACAAGCTTACCTCATTGCAGAGGCTAGCATGTTTCGGAATCACAGGTGCTATGAACACCTGTCCTACGGCGGCAATGGAAGCCCTCATCGGACTCACTCCACTTCATATTTACATCAGAAAACCGTCTGGGTCATCTGAACATTTTAAATGAACTCTCTAACTTGAATATGTTCTTTAGAGTCCCGGATGTGATGCCCAAGGAACTCTGCTTTGGCAGGAATTTCGGGGTAACAGTCCTTGATAGAACCGTATGGGGTACTGGTGGACCTCTTATTGAACCCAGCAGCCTAGTCTGGTTCACGGATGGATCAAAAATGGATAGTGGAGTAGGCATTGGTGTCTTTGGGCCCAATAACAAAATATCGAAATCCCTGGGAACTTATCCCAGTGTTTTTTTAGCCGAAATTCACGCCATCGAAACCTGCGTCTCAACTATTATGACTAAAGGTCTTAAGGGCGCCTCTATCCACATTTTCTCCAACAGCCAAGCAGCATTTAAAGCATTAGCTTCCAACTGCCTGGATTCAAAGTCGGTCAAAAGCTGTTTTTACACTGTTACAATCTCTCTTTTGTCATAACAAAGTTAGGTTGTGGTGGGTACCGGGTCACAGGGGTATCACTGGAAATGAGATAGCCGACGAACTTGCGCGTGCAGGCTCATCAGCTACAACAATTGGCCCTGGGCCTTTCTGTGGCATCCCGTGAGCCTCAGTAGTCTCCAATATTAGTAAATGGTAATAAATGCAGTGCTTGACCTATTGGAACTGTATGCCCGGCCTTAGACAGGCCAAATCTTTGATCAGACCATTTCATCACAAGGACTTGGCGGGCAATTCAAGTAAAGGAAATATTAGGAAGCTAGTGAGTTTTCTTTCAGGTCACTGCAACCTGAGATATCATTTGAATAAAATGAACATGTCCACAGAGACGGAGTGCCGACTCTGTTTAAAAGAGATAGAAACTGCAGAACACATACTATGTGAGTGTGTTACACTGAGATGGCTTCATTTTGAAGAGAGGTATTTGACTCTGGAAAAATGTAAAGTGGCCTCTACAGGCAGCATTATCACCTTTATTAGGAAGGTAGAGAAGCTCCTGGACTAACAAATCCCAACAGCACAAAAGATCTTTCAGGTCGCAGTGCTAGCCGTTTTGAGCAGGGGAACAAACAAGAATAGAAGCCCTATTTTTTAGCTGAATTGTTCTGAACTCTTTCTCGTTTAAGCATATTTACTGCATCTTCTATTTGCAGATATTTTGCCTTTAAATCTTTAACAATGAACCTTTGGTCATAACCGTAATTGCATATTCATTTTTATCTTAGTATGTAAACCATTCTTTACCTTCCTCATTGAGCTTTGTAGCTAGAGATCTTTAAAAGTTTAGATGTTTGATTTTGCTTAATTTTAAAACTTAAGTAGTTTATTTATTTATTTAGATCTTATGCAAATTTTAGCTGCAGTATTTTAATAAAAAATAAAAAAAACAACATCAACAGTACATTTTCCATTTTTAAAATATAGATAACAAAAAATTCTAAATATGTTAACTTAACAATCAATTATTTAAACTTAAATAACGTTAAACAGTACTGCTTAAAAAACATAACATCAGTTCATTAAAAGTTAAAGTATCGTGAAAATCTTTAAAATAAATTTTAATAAACCCTAACATAGAATAAGCTTTCTTAACAATATATTGCATGGATATGGAAATTTTATGATAAATCCGAACTAAAGATGACCCCCAAATCATTAACCACATTAACTATCTTCAATAATTGGAAGTTAAGAAAATAACCAAATGCTTAATGAAATTAAAATTATTCGAAAGAAATATTATTATGATGCAACTACTCAGAGCAATAAAGATCCTAAACCAGAGAAAATAATTCAGCCACCACCTATTATTATAGTTAGTGTCAAAGACTACCCTACTATCAATGCCTTGATGAAAAATATCACGGATAAAGATTACAAGCTAGTAGCATTAAACAACGATGTGTGGAAGGTAAACGTACCAGACTCAGAAACATACCGTACACTTACCATGAAGCTTACGCTGACAAGTTTCAGTGGTATACTTATGAAGATAAGCAAGCTAGACCAATTAAGGTTATGGCTAGAGGGCTACACCATACCTGTGAAAGCAATGATATAATAGCTAAGTTACAGAATAAAGGTTTAGATATTCAGGATGCTGTCAATATGATCAAAAAAGACAGAACTGAAAGCGATAAAGGAAACCGCGAACTGGTAAGAAGGAGACTACCGCTCTTTATGCTGGACAAAAAAAACACCCAAAAGATATATAATACATTCGGGCAATTCAAAACATGACAGTTAGAATAGAGCCAATGAGGAAGAATACTTCAAAGATAGTCCAATTTAGAAAATGTCAAAGTTATAATCATACCCAGAAATATTGCGGGCGTAACGCAAGATATGTCTAATGTGCTGGTAAGCATCTTACGAGCAAGTGTCCATTAGCCAGAAACACTACAGCAACATGCATAAATTGTAAAGGTTGTTTTACCCTACAAATTATCGTGGATGTGAAGTAGCTAAAGAATTGCAAAAAATTAGAAACCGTGCAAGAAATTCTGAGCAAAATCAAAGAAACCCTGGTACAACAAACCAACCGTATAATAAGGGATTATACAATCTACGAGGTAACGCATCATACGCAGAAGTTGCTAAAAATCAACAATCTTTGTGGTTGATTCTTGATTTTTAGCAACTTCTAAGTAAATAATACTGGCCAAGTTCAAATAGATTTCATCAAAACCGTAGAAGCTTTAAGTAAAAGCTTGACGAGCAAGCTGAAATAAATAAACTTATATTTGACCAATTGAAAACTCTATCATCGCAATATTCCAACGTGAATAAAAATAAAAATTAATTTACCAACGCTGAGAATAATAATATGGAATGCAAATTGGCTAATCCATCATATTCCTGAGCTAGAAATATTTCTAAACATGCAAAAAATTGACCTATGTTTAATCTCTGTAACCCATTTTAATAGATCTTCATATTTCAAAATACGTGGGTACAGTTTCTACCATGCTATTCATCCAGCAGAAAGGGCAAGAGGGGGATCTGCCATTTTCATTAAAAATAATATAAAACACCATGAATGAAGGTTGAAACTGACTCCATACAAGTGACAACAATCACAATTCAAACTAAGAACAAAGATGTAAATATCTCAGCTATATACTGTCCACCATGCTATAACTTAAAAAAAGAAGAATACGAAGAAGTTTTTCACTCTTTGGGACGATGGTTCATTATTGGCGGTGACTTCCACCCAAAAAAACACTTTTTGGGGCTCCAGAATTACAACACTAAAAGGAAGAGAACAGTTTAACGCAGCAAAAAAATTAAAATGCGACTTTCAATCTGGTGGCGCAGCTACTTACTGGCCAATAGATCTAAACAAAATTCCTGATCTTATAGATTTCTATGTAATAAAAGGAATATCTGACAACTACATACGAATTAAAAATAATGAGGACCTTACCTCAGATCACTAATCATGACATTAAGCGAAACTATTATTCAAAAAGAAATATCACCAATATTTTACAACAGGAATATGTTGTAAAATATCTCGTGAATTGTTAAATGAAAATATCAAACTGCAAGTGCCAATAAGAAGATCTATGCACGTTGAGGAAGAAATTAACATACTAATTGGAAATATACAGCAAGCAGCGTGGCAGAGCACTCCACTCGAACCTGCAAATAACTTTAGAGGTACAAATTATCCACTCGAAGTAAGAGAACTGGTGGCTAAAAAACGTAAAGCACATAAGTTCTGGCAAATAAATCGAACTGCAGCTAGTAAAACCGAGCTTAATAACTTATATAAAAAACTGAAATCTTTTATCAGGAAAGTTAAAAATGAAACAATAGAATCATATTTATCTTCACTTACTGGTCAAAAAGACCAGTATTCAGTACTCCCTATGAGAAGCAACAGAAACGATCAAGAGACCAAAAAATGCAACAGCACCTATTAGAAATGATAATGGTACGTGGGCTCGTAGTAGTAAGCAAAAACGGATCTGTTTGCGAGACAGCTCGAAGAAACGTTTTAGCCACTACCCAGACAATCAGGGAATGAAAATGTTAATTTTGTACACAGATCAAATAAACTTGAAATAAAAACTGTAACGCTCCGTGAGTTAAAAGAAGAAATAAAAATTTTAAACCCGAAAAAAGCTCCTGGATATGATTTAATAACTGGGCAAATTATAAAAGAACTACCAGACAAAGCAATACACAAACTTCTGCACATAATCAATGCTGTATTTAGATTAAGATACTTTCCAAGGCAGTGGAAGGTAGCAGAAGTGATCATGATTTTAAAGCCAAAAAACAGTAACGATATAAAGTCATTTAGACCAATATCTCTACTTCCTACTATATCGAAAATATTTGAAAAACTACTTCTGAAGAGACTAAAGCCTATAATAAAGGATCATGATCTTATACCTGCTTATCAGTTTGGATTCAGAGAAAAACTTTCGACCATAGAGCAAGTTCACAGAATCACAGATATTATAGAACGTACTCTAGAAACGAAAAAGATATGTTCAAGCCTCTTCTTGGATGTAGCGCAAGCATTTGATCGTGTATGGCATAAAGGATTAGAGTACAAGTTACATCGAGATCTTCCCAAACAGTATTATGAAATCCTAAAATATTACATAACCGACAGGCATTTCCGTGTAAAATAAGAAGATGAATATTCGGATCTAAAGAAAATTTCAGCAGGAGTGCCGCAAAGAAGCGGTTTGAGTCCCATCGTATACTTCCTGTAGACACGGGACATACCACTAATGAAAGAAACAACCATAGCTACATTTGTTAATGGCACAGCAATTTTGGCAGTTGGGAGTAATGTAACGCAAGCTACAGAAAAATTATGGATGAAAAATTATGGATGAAGAAATGGAGAATTAAACTTAATGAAACAAAATCGGTTCTTGTGAATTTTACTAATAAAACAAACTATGTCAGTATACCAATCGTAATAAACTATAAACAAGTCCCTTATGCAAATACAGCAAAATATATAGGGATGACGCTAGATGCCAAACTTAAATGGAAAGAACATGTCAAAGAGAAAAAGAACGAATTAAACATCAAATACAGGAAAATGTATTGGCTCATAGGTAGAGACTCTGAACTATCTATATATAATAAATTGCTCCTATATCGGCAAACTCTAAAACCTGTGTGGACTTACGGAGTACAGCTTTGGGGCTGTACTAAGAAAACGAACGTTAAGATAATTCAGACGTTCCAAAATAACATGAGAATATCGAAATACGTCGTATGCTGGACTGTCCGATAACAATACGACGCCTACAAAGAACCAAACCAATGGATCTAGTGATTGCAAACTAAAATAATACTATATTATAGCAAATATTTATTTAAATAAATAATTATATTTATCTTTGGGACTAGCCATTGGGCTTTATCCCAACAAATGTGAATTAAATTAAGATAGAAAAATTGCTAGATGACTTATATAATAAGTCAGTTGTAATAATAATAAATAAAAAAAAAATATTCCATTAATATACTAAATAATATTAAAAAATTTTAAATTTTTTATAAAAATAAAAAATTTATTATACATAGAATTAAGAGATAGATCATGATCTATCATGACTGCAATATTGTAAGTAATGGAGTAATAAAAAATTTAAAACAAAATAAAAATAAAAAATATAGTTATAACAATTCCACTATAGTCAAAACCCTCTCTATTATACAAGCTGTATTCATTGTATACTAATGTAACGTATTTTAACACTGCTTTCGTATTGTAAGTGTCGGTACAAAACTCTCTTTACTACAAGCAAAACCAACACAAATGTTTTATACAAGCCCAAAACCAACACAAATGTATATACAAGCCATGAAGTTGTGATACTTATGCCAAAAAGTGACTACTATACCTAAGTATTAGTGTTGTGACGTAGTATAATTTGTATATACTTTTATTATATGCTTTGTTGTAAATAAAAAATGAATACGAATGATGGAACAACAGTATGTTGCAATCTTTATGACAAAGCAAAAAACAAATTTATTATTTAACGAGAGAGAGAAGTATTGTTATTATTATTTACTTCATTATATACTATACTATATACTATGAATTTAGAGGAGTATGGACAGTGCGAAATATAATTTTTTGTTTCGATTTTTACTGTAGTCAAATCCACTAACACATACACCAAATAGTAGTCATAATATGTTTTACTTAGCCAAGCTTCATGGCTTGTATAATATACAATAGTGTTGGTTTTGACAAGCCGCTAAAACCCTCTTTACTACAAGCAACAACGTCTCTATAGAAAGACCAAATCATTTTTTCGTACACTAATACTACTACATATCCACCTCAATAAAGTAGTATTGGTACCAGAACAAATAACTAAGCCAAAATAACATAAAAAAACTAACTATATTAGTGTTAGTAAAAATATTTTTTTGTTCTTGTTTCTCGCTATATCTGTACACAATCAATACTACATCAGAGAAGCGCTTTGTCCCTTTAAATTTTTGAATAGTTGATCTTTCTATAAAGAAGTTTTTTCTACAAGCCGTATTCATTGCATACTCATGCTATTTAATCATATTCACATGAAAATGTATTGTAAGTAAAAAACGTGTCGAATATAGTGTAAAATAAAATAAACATTCGCATACAATAGAAACACAAAATATGAGAAAAAAACATTATTTTTATATGGATTTCGAACGCAATCCTACACGCAATCTTTTATATCGGTTTTGTTTGTCTGTGTCAAAGTTAGAAGACGGCCTGTAGTAGAGAGGGTTCTGTCTGCGTACTCGATGCAACAATCAGGCTTGTAATAAATTCGTGTTGGTTTTGTAGATATACTCACTAATATCTTAGCAAATCTGGAATTTGTACAGCCTACGTATTGGATGAATTCGGCTTTTATTACAGAGGGTTTTGAAAAGAAGTTTTAAAATGATATAAAACAAAAAAATCAGGGGAATTTAATTCTCAATTACTCAAATCGTGTATTTAATATTATGATTATTTCAGCAAGCAATTTTAGATTTGGAATTTTAGAGATAAAATGCATTTCATTCCGTTTGGATTAATTTAAAAATTAAATCCAACTTTTTTTTTGTTAGTTTTATATTAAAATAAGGAGAAATTTTTCATTTTAATTCTTATTCCAGTGCACAATGAAATATGCTATATATTTAGAGTTAGATATTTAGAATGTCTATAGTCAGACGTTATGAAGTAAATTTTTAGTTTTTTCAATTTGTAACTGTAAATAATGTAATTCTAGCCTAGCCTTTCTAAAATGATCCAATCGGAAAACCCAGTGTTTCTATGTAATTAAAAGTTTATTTCAAAAACCTTAACGGAATATCCTTAAAACAGATAATGTTTATAATGTATTCTAAGGTTTCAAATAACTAAATATGTACAGATGGATACTGACCAAATATGGTGTTTAAATATGGATATTAATAGGCATTTTGCTAAATTTCTGATACCTCCAACCAATGAAATCAGAAATATTTTTTTAATATTTTTCACGATAGTCACTTAACATAAATTGTTGGAATAAAAACCATCTGTTGACTGACTAATAATTTTGTACACGTCCTGCTCTTAAAACAATAAATTATCAATGATCCGTTTGTTATCATTAATTTATTGTTTGTTTACTTTTGTATTTAGTACGAAATAATATTTATAACTATTATCAATATTTACAATCATTTCATATTTGTTTAATGCATATTTGCAAAGCATTAATGCATGTGAGCCTCATTTTTATCGCAAGTCGAAGTTCATTACAAAAAACTAAATTTAAAAAAAAATGTTCCACTTTATCTTAAATGTAATACTTACAGGAGAACAAAATTCTTCAAATGCTGGCTTTACAAACGTCATATATTGTGTTAAAACTTGATCTAGATCTCGACCTCTTTCTTTTATATCGCGAGGAACACGCCGAGCTAATCGTGTATCTGAATCTGTATCAACAAATAGTTTCATGTGGAAAATATCTCGAATTGCTGGGAAGTAAAATACTAATATGCCTTCAAAAAGTACAACATCAGCTGGATATATTGAAATTGTTTTATTAGGACTCCTAAAACAAAAAACATTATTAACTTATAGCAAAAATACATTGGCCAATAAATGACTTACAAAGAATTTGTACGGTAATCATATTGTGGTACATTTACTATTTTTCCAGCTAAAATATTCTGAAGGACTTCTAACATAAGATCTTCATTAAATGCATCGGGATGATCAAAATTAAATAATCCTTTGTCAGCTTTTACTTTTTCTGGCGCTGATAGTTCACGATAAAAGCTATCTTGGCTTATACAGACTACCTAAAATTATAAAAAGATAGTTATTATAACCCAACTTTCTACATTTGTTTCCAGAGCATACATACCTTCCGTTGAGTATGATCTACATCGTTTTGGCCGAGTTGTTCCATTATACGTTTACATACCGTTGACTGTAATATGTTATATAACATGATTAATATTAAATATTTTTTTTACTTCGTAAAGATCATCGAAATTTATACCTTTCCACTTGCCGTTCCTCCTGCAACACCAATCAAAAATGGTGTTTTAACATCACAATTGCCATTCAACTTTGAATTACTGACATTCGATGATGCATCTGTACTTTCACTCATTTTTAATTTTATTTATTAACACTATTAAAGTATTATGGTAATTATTACTATTAACTTCTATAATATATATGTATCACAAAACTACGATTTATTTCGAACCGGGGTCCTGTCCTTACGACATTCAAAATTGCAAAAGATTTGACATCGCAAAAAAAAAATCAAATTACATGAAGTTTTTGAAGTAAAGTTATTTGCATGCGCAGTTTGGTTAAGGGGTGTTCACACAAATAACGAAGTGTCATTTTAGCTTTCAATTTGTCAAAACACATCAATAATCTTGAGTTACTCCACAACAAATGACGTCACTCGGTTCATACATTGATTTTTATGAGAATATAATTATAGTAAATAATTAAATTAAACTCTTATTTTAAGCTGCGATATTTTAAGTGCGATAGTTATTTTAAGCTAGGTTTCGAACCGAACTCGAACCTGAACCCGTTCCGGTTCAGAAATGTTTTCATAATTTGTGAACCAGAACTCGAACCTGATCCAAATAAAAATACAGGTTCGAGTTCAAGTTAATTTTTCTTTTCCAAAATAAAACAAATACACAAAACAATACATTTCAAATTATTTCAAATATATCGACAAACAATTAGGGCAATATGGATGGGTCTAGAATATCCTCCAGTTTATCGGAAATAACCTCGACGTGTTGAAATAAATCTTGAAGATTGAATACCAAAGAAAATAGTTTGTTGGCAGCTGCAGAAAGTGTAGAAAATGACAAAGCCAACTGCAAAGATTTTATTATAAAAAAAGAGTTGAACTTTTCCCAGAGTTCCACAGGTAAAAAATGTTTAGAGCTCTGGGAAAACCATAAATTGGATACCACATTATTATATTAAGTCGCTCAGGTGGTGTTTGGTTTTTCAGCAACACAGGACATAGTGGAGCGGGCCTTTTCTGCCCTTAAATTAGTTTTAGCACCACAGGGTGTAAAATGGCTAAACAAATATTTTAGCCTGAACCTGAATCCGAACTCAATTTATTCTTGTACAAACCTGAACCCACATCCAAAATTATCTGGTTTTCATTAAAAATATTAATTCGTTATAAAATTCATTTATTTAAACCAGTTACAAACAACTGACGTAAAATAATGACTTCGATACAAAAATGGTTATTTTCAATTTCCAAAAAACACTAGCATTGCAAGTTTTGGATTATTCACCAATCCAACCATTTCAGTTCAAAGAATGATCAAATTTTTGATAAACATTTTATATCTAAAGATAATGTGAAAAACTTGATACGAAATGTTGCAGTACAGTCCACCATTATTCCGAAAATATTAAGAAGTGTACCTAGTTTAAATTTACTAAAAGCAGAAACTGCTATCATGAGCAGCGGCCAATTGAAATTTGCAATAAAACAACAAAAAGCAATTATTGTCTGGCAGTTAATGTAAACAAAAATTAGTATTAAACTTACTATCATTCTTTCGAATTGGTTGACGATATACAATTATTTATTTTAATACTACAGTGCATTCCCTTCAGATCTACATGTACTTCCAAATTTCCTTTTTACGGAAATAGACGTAGATGCTAAACAGAATAGGTACCATTTTTATTTTACGTTAAGCACGGTTTTATTATTTATATAAATAATGGTTGCTTTCCAATCGATCAACTTCGGTGTGTGTCTTTGCTAATATAATTATATTTAAAACTGCATAGGAATTAAGCACGACTTTTAGTGATTAAAAAAAATCCATATAATTTCTTGTAATTTGCTAGAAACACGTATGTCTAAAAACACTTTTGTTTATTGTTTGTATGCTTCTTTTTGACATTTACATATGTTGTTGTCAATATAAAAATAATTAATTTTTGCTTTGCTAAAAATTTAAATTTGATATATTTATTTGCCTTTAAATATTAAAAATATACAAAAATAAATATAATATAATAACATCTAAATATTTAAATTTTGTTATTTTATTCTCTATGTTGTATTTATATAATACTTTTTTTTTTTTTTTTTTTTTTAAATTTTAATCTCTACAATTTTCTGGGGCCGAAGCTCACCCTACTCTTTCGCAGTTTATTTAACGTCCTTACTTTACGCCAACTTACTAGGGCCAAATCGAGGACGCACGAATACAGGTTCGCGATTGTTGAATATCCCATCTGCGCATTGCATTGCTCCATGCCATCCTGTACTGACATGGACGATGGTTCGGCCCATAGACTCTGCACTCCAACAGGGGGTCATAGTTGTGTTCATCGTCATCACCGATCGAAATCAAGTGATGAAAAATCCCTTTTGCAACCCTCCCCTGTTGGGATTCGAACCCGGTACCTCCCGTCCCAAACACCGCAGCTTTAACCACTGCGCCAATTGCTCGGTATATAATACTTATTTTTTATTATTATAATTTATTTATTTTTTAATAGTTTTATAAAACCATAAATTTGTTTTTGTGACAGACTATGTGATAGACGATTTACGTTTATCACATAGTCTATTACAAAAAGAAATTTAGTTTTCCGTTTTTTAAATATTGTTCGGCGGTTATGTACAAATTTATTGATCAAATTCATTTTTAGTCGGCAAAGTTCATATATTATATACAATAAATAAATGAAAATAAAATAAAACATTGTATGATATGTATTTGTAATTCATAATATCTTTTATTTATTTTAAATATTGCATATTTGTTATCAATTCTATAATGATTTTTTTTATCGACTGGTATGGATGTACTCATAAAATAAATTTTGTGTAGTGATTTTTTTTTGGTATCATGTAAATCCTCCGTGTTTTGAGTTGGTATCATGTAACCTTATTGTAGTAGTTTTAATAATTATTTTTCGTTAATGATTTTTTTAATCACTAAAAGTCGTGCTTAATTCCTATGCAGATCTCTTGATATTCGAAATTTGTAGAACTGTGTTCCGATTAAATTTATTTATATGACGTTGACGAGGCATATTGATACATTGGTCTACAAGAAAGCTATCATCCTAAAACGCGAAAACTATAGAGGTAAATAGATCTTTTCTTTCGACTAAATTGCCTCAAAAATACTGTTTTAAATTGCCGTCGTATAAATGAAGAGAATCACACTAAACATTTCGTAATTTGATTAACATTCCTAAAATACGATGAGATTTCTGAGGATTTTTAATATCTGAGCAGGGCCATATTGGTCTAGGAAAATACGCAGTGCTTTTTTCAAATTCTAACAAATACGCCTTGCGTCTGTAAATAAAACTAAATCGTGTTTCGATGACATTACAATGATTTTTTATAATAATTCAACAATTAAATCAAGTGAAAAATTAGTGCATATAATAGACAAACGGTTAAATTTCGCAGACTGTATCTCATTTATATGTATGCCCCACGAGCACACAAAATAAACATCACATACATGTGTACATACTAAATTAGTTCTCGTTAAACCGAAATTTGCTAAAAAGAAGACTTCATTTTATTTGTGTATGATATTTAGGACCAGTATAAGTTGTGCGCTACCACACACACTTTTGTAATTTCATATTCATCACAGACCGGAAATTTATTATTTATATTCACCACTCAAACACGAACACCATAAGAAACGGTGCAATTGCTGCAAAACAACAACAAAATAAATAAAATTAAAAATATACAAGAAGCTTTCCAATTTTTTTTCGTTGAGGCGATTTATTTATATTATAATTGTTATTTTAATGTGTTATGTGGAAATAAAATTAAATGTTATATCAATGAAAATGTTGTGTGAAAAACAAAATAAATATTCAAAACAAAAGGTAAATATTCTGATAAGTGTACATGTTAATTTTAGCCTTGGTACATTTCAGGTTATGTTTACCTAAATTAGCGCCAAAAAAGTGAATTTTCGTAAAATTATGACATTTTGGTAATAATAAATTAGATACAATACAAATTTGTTACATCTAGAATAGTTTTAGCATATATTCACGTCAGTTTTTTCTTTAAAAATTTACTTGGTCAAACATCCAGCGATAAAATTTCTCTCATATGTATTTGGCATTTTTTTGTTTGTTTACAGGCGATGACATATGCATGTTCCAAAAATAAGCCACTACAGGAATATAAACATTTAGAGAATTTATTAGATGTTGAACAAATAATCCCGGGAATATATTTAGATGCTACTTCAGAAGATACATGGACACCGAATAAATTGAGGTCGCATGGATTTACCCATATCGTAAATATCGATCATAAATGCGATTCCAGGATGAATGATTTAGAGAAACTAGAACTAAATTTTGGTGAATCATTTCTGACAACTGTTTTACCAAATTGTTACAAAGCTGTGAAATTTATCGAAAAAGCCCTAACAAATGGTGGGGCAATATTAGTTTTTGAAAAACGAGGATATCAAAAGTGTATAACGATTGTAGTGGGATATTTGATGTTTAAATACAATTTAAATTTCTTGTAAGTATATTTTATGGTATAAATAATTTTACCCGCGACTGCTTATAAATTGGTCATCTTTGAAGTTTGAACCCCTTGAATATACAAATTTTGTTCAGTTAGGATAGAAATGTGAAAATATATTTAGGATAAATCAAATATGTAATGTAAACTTAACATTTCTTTAGGTTATTTCAAAGAACATTTTCTCAATGAGGATTCGATCAAAAACTATCTAATACTAAGACGTCTCATATCATATAAAGGAAATAAAATAAACGAGAGGTACGCTAATTTAGACTTTGGGTATTAATTAACCAATGCATAGAATTAACACTTTTTACGATTTTTTTGTTTCATCGTTTTCAGTGGTTTCACTGTATAAACATCATATTTTTAATTCATTTTTGTTTCCCGTATATTACGTCTATATAATTATTTAGTTTATGATTCGACGGTTTGATTTGACTTAAATTTTGGTTCATTTACTTCTGGATCAAAATCCGCTGGTCGGCAATAAAGTAAAAGTCTTTTATCTCTAACGTTTTTAAATATAATAACTAGCCGAAACCGTATATCATAAATAATTATGGGTTTAAAATACCATATCTAGTCGAATTGCCTATATAAACAACCTGGTCTGGTTTTATATGTTTGGCTTTATGTTCGCATGCCACTTATCTAATTTTCATCAAAGATCAATATATAGTGCCATGAACTTATTACATTCTGATCAATCAAAAAGTTTAGTTATTTTGCTCAAAATTTGTCTGTTACGGTTAATTGGATATTTTAATAATTAATAATCCATCTCAAACTGATTCGATCGCTAGGTGGCTCTTCGTATTGTTCTAGATAATCAGAATAACCGTAGTTGTTGTCCTTTCACATCGTTAACAATATTAGGATTTTTTATCAAGAGAACTCGGTAAATGTTGTCATCGTCGCATGACTTCTTCATGGTAATCCTTCTTTATAATTAATAACCAATCACATACAATGTCTACCGTCAGTGGATTATGTAAGATAATTTGTAAGTAATGCAAAGGAAATTTATTCTACAGTTAGTTTTCGCATTTTATGCGATCATATTTCTTGCATAAAAGGCATATAATGCTGCCACTTTCCACTAATCGAGAATTACTTCACTAAACCATATTAATCGAATAACGTAAAAAAGATAATTCTACTAAGGTGGCGTCCGATTTCCGTGGTAGTGTAGTAATTATGACAGTAGTAAAATCTTTTTCTCTTCCATGTGTTTAATAAGTGCGTTTGCTGTCCGAATTGCAAAAACATTTTAATGTTGTAATTTTGACATTTTAACATAACTGTACGTTGTAGTAAATAAATATCAATTACTTGCAAATTTTATTCAGTGTTTCAGTTTAATTTGCAATAAGAAAATGGTAAGGGTTGAGTAAGACCTAAATATGGTGTTATTTGTGCTAATCTTAGGCTTTATATGTTCATTTCTTGTGAAAATGTTTGCATCCACTACATACGCCAATTTAGTTTAATATGAGAAAACTACAGATCTGTCAAAATTATTACATGTAGATGCTGTAGTAATTTGGTTGCATACAATACAAAGTCATATTTACTACGGCTGGAATAATTACAACGGAAATCGGACGCCACCTAGGTATCCTAAATCTCAAGAATTGAATTAAAAAATACTGAATTAAAGCAATCACCATAAAGAGAACGATTTCACGTTAATCACCGTGTATGGTATTTACACCATTCCTTAGAAAATAGGCCCGATATGCATATCTCCGTAGTCTGTATTTAACAACTATCATCTATACAGCGCATATTGAACATTGGAGTAACCTGAAAAATAACTCTATTTAAGTCATAGGTCTAAAGGTATGTTGCAGTTCAGTGAAGCATTTAAAATGCTGTAAACTGTTTTCATTACTAAGTTGTTGTCTTACCATTAGGACTTCGTGCATATTAGCGCATTTCTTAATATTATAGTCTATTTCTCGACAGATCGACAGGTTTGATTTTCACCTAGATACAAGAGTGAGTCATAGAGAAATCACTTCAATAAGCATTGTGATTTGTTTGCGCAGTGCTACTGAAAGCAAGATATTGAATGTGGATTTTCTCATCTTTGTTTCATCATGAACTGCTGCTATAGTACTTTTACAGTGATCAATTGTGTTGTGTTTTTATTATTAATTAAAACCATTGACTCGTTAATTATAATTATATATTTATTGTTATAACCTTTGTAATACAACTCTTTAAATCCAATCCCCAAAAACATGTCTTTTCCTGTCACTCTCTCCCATCCCCTAGCAACCGTTTTATCCATGGGTGTTTTCCGGGGTATGCAACACCTCCCTTTTTTTTAGAAAAGGACGTAGTCTTTAAGATGAGATGGTAGAATTCGATGTCGATGTGCTCTTGAAGGTAGTTGAGGTGATGTGTAGTTGTGAATGTGATGTCCGACATTGGGGTGATGTAACATCTCCTATTGATGTTGTTGTTTTGTTTTGTAAACCCAAATTGTATGTCGGTAATAACACATCAGATGGCAATGATATTGGTTCACAAGATGTATCTGGAGGTGCTAATCTTTTCCGTAGTTGATTTATATGTACTCGGGTGAGATGGTTATTATTGTCAAGTAGAATGTTATACATGACCCTTCCAGCTCGTCCGATGACTTTGCCTCTATGCCATTGGAAATGATGTTTTGAATAAACCTTAGCGGATATTTTGTCGCCTGGTTCAAAACTTCGCTTACGGGTAGAATGTTTTGTTTTGAATTGTTCGACTGATTCTTTTTTTGAACTTCTAAATTTGTGGGGACTTGTACGATATCCAAGTTGTTTGGTAGCGTGCGAATTTTATTCTCATTTTTCTGGTAAGTTCTTGTTCGACGTTGATCTGTAAGTCTATAAGAATACTTATACTGCTTTATCCAGTTTCCCCCTATCATTAGTTTTTTTGAGAGCTCGTTTGAGTGTATCGACAAAACGTTCCGCCTGGCCATTTGACTGCGGGTGGTATGGTGCTGAACGAATGTGCTGAATTCCATTTGCTTGGCAATATTCCCGGAACAGTGATCAACAAACTGAGTGACATTATCGGAAACAATTAGTTCTGGTAGTCCGAATTGAGCAACTAATGGTTGCTGATGCGGTTGTCGAATTTGTATTGTATATTTCTGGCCATTTCGAATAAGCATCTATTATAACCAGAAAACTATGACCGTCTTGAGGCCCTGTATATTCTATGTGTATGCGACGCCATGGACCTTGTGGAATAGCCGTGATTCGAGATCTGTTTTTTTCGGTGATTTCGCTGCACTAATACACTTAGAACATGATGTGACTGTGTTTTGTATGTCATCGTCAATATTTGGCTAATACAGATAACTACACGCAATAGTCTTCATTCTTTCCATACCTTGGCTTTATCTGACTATCAATTAATCTCGATAAAATATCGACATACCCGAAATGTTTTATTGAAATATATTCGATATGAAAATCATACAAAAGTAAGGTCAAAGTCCATCTCTGCAAACGATTGGCTGTATAGACTGGAATGCCTTTTTTTGAACCGGCTAGTATTGGTTTATGGTCAGTTAGAAGAGTGGATTTCCGACTAAAAATCATTGGGTGAAATTTTGTTACCGCGAAAATGAGACCAATAGCCTCCTTTTCAATCTGGCTGTAGTTGCGCTCAGCTTTTGTAAGAGTTCTGGAAGCATGATAAACTGCCTTGATCTGCATTGTAACTGATCATATCCTTTATGAATTTACCATAAAAATTTATAGCACCAAGATATGATTGAAGTCATGTTATATTTTTCGGAAGAGCCATCTTAGTTATTGCATCAACCTTTGATTGATCAGGACGGATTTCCTCTTTATCAACGATGTAACCCAAATATTTGATGGATTTTATGTAAAAACTACATTTCTCAATTTGAAGGTGAAAATCGAATTCCTCAATCCGCTTCAAAACTTTATTTAAATCTGTTAAAACGGAACAGTCCTCTATGAGTGTTGATCGTGAGTAATTCACGAGACTCTTTGGCAACTTCCACCTGTAAAAATGCATCGGACAAGTCGAGTTGGCTGAATATTGACCCATTCGAAATTTTCGAGATAACATCCTCTGGTAATGTTAGTGAAATTGATGTGGTTCAAGAACTTCATTTATACCGATTGAATAGTCCGCACAAATTCGTATAGAACCGTTGTTTTTTTTTTTTTTTACTACTACTATGGGTGCTGGCCAATTTGAAAAATCAACTGGAGTTATGATTCCTAGTTGTTGGCGTCGTTGAAGTTCTTCATCGAGAGTTCTCTCAAGAGAAGCGTATGCTACTGGACGCTTAGCTCTAAATACTGGTTTAGCATTAGGTTTGGTGTAAATTACGATTTGAGTTTTCCTACAGCAACCCAATGCTGATTCGACTAATGATGTCTTACTCATAACTTGATTACAAATTTGGTTGAACGGCAAATTCCATAACCAGAATTTCACAATCCAATCAATGCCCATTATATTGAGATCAGGAACTTTCACCACATAACACTCACCTCACATGATATCATCTTGAAATTTGACATTACAGTTTATTTTTGCTATTATATCCAGCTGTTCACCAGATGCGGTATTAGCCATGTGGTTTGTGTTTGCTAAAACCGGTTCACCTATCTTGTGCCATGTCGATTGTAAAATTATTGTAATATCAGATGAGGTGTCAAGCTGAAGCTTGACGACACCATTATTTATGGAAACTGTAATGAACTTCCGCTTTGATGACAGTTCGATGTTATGCACACGATGTTATAAATTATAATTCCTTTAGTGAATTTTTTATTATGATTTTGAGCGTTCTTTTTATTTGCTTGTTTGGGTGGAATTGGTTTATTACTGAAACAGTTGCAGAACCCTTCGTTATGACTGATTCGGTTGCACTGTTGACATTTGTGTTTTTTATAAGCGCAATCAGCTGAAAAATGCATTGCTCCACAATTCCAACATGGTTTCCGTGCTACCGATGATGATGAATGAGCTGACTTTGACTGTTGATTTCGTGAGGGCGATGTTTTTTATTCTGGCTATTTGAATTTTGATTGCTGACAGCCCTTACTGATGATTTTTTATGCTGAATTTTGTGTTTTCTGAGGCCCAAAAATTTTTGTTAGGTTAGCTGTAGTTTCATCAAAACTAAAATCCTTTGGTGATTTCGGGAGAATGTAGTTAGAATATTTATCAAAATTGGCGCTGTGTACTTTGCGTAAAAGGATTCTAACTTTCGCTGCGTCGTCTAATGATACATTTTGAACAGTTGCTCGTATCTGTTGTACCATTTTTTATTTTATTTATTTATACTTCACAAATATATAAATGCCAATATCCTCGTCGCCACGCCTGTTGTGTTCTTATTATTAATTAAAACCACTGACTCCTTAATTATAATTATATATTTATTGTTATAACCTTTGTAATACAACTCTTCCAATACAATCTCCAAAAACAGACCGATATGATGACCCAATGTAAAATAAGTCCATCTTCAGATTAGCTGGCATGCGTGGT
Organism: Tipula confusa; assembly: GCA_963556175.1. Lineage (NCBI taxonomy): Eukaryota > Metazoa > Arthropoda > Insecta > Diptera > Tipulidae > Tipula > Tipula confusa. The sequence continues at coordinate 121,020,969 of OY744476.1, forward strand.
AGCGAGAATACCAATGATTGATATGCCGCTTAGTCGCATCCGTAATCTTAGCCTACACTTATGTTCACTGTTTTTTTGAAAACCTTCAAATAAACAATCTTAACTATTTTGTCTTCGAATTTCTTGAGCTGTGAAGTAGATGTTCATTGTACCAAAAAGGATTTTAAATCCGTAGAATTTAAAATTATGGTGCAATAAGTTGATCGTTATTCTAATTTTGTAACTAATTAATTTCAGGGACGCATTTGAAATATTAAAAAATGGATTGACACACGTAGAACTAGATAAATATTATGTAACACAATTGCATGAATATGAACCGATTCTGCAAGTAGAACGAATCCAAATGCGGGGACACAGTTGCTCGGGCGAATTACGGCGCGCGTCGTTAAAACGCAAAAAAACGTACAGTGATGAATTATTATCAAATGATTATCACCATCATCAAACATACCCCAATGTATGCACTTTTATTACACTACGACATAATTTAACCATCGGAGGCTCTAGTAATATGGAACAATAGCGTTAGAATAAGAGTTTAACTTTTCTTTGTATTTTTAATAAATTTTTTAGTCCATTGTATAAAGCGCGATCTTAGGAGATGTGTGTCGATTGGTGACACAACATTTAAATAAAATAAAAATGAGTACAAGTGGGTCTTATACCAATTTTAAAATCGATCTTAACATATAATCCATGAACGATGTCTATTACTTAAATAAAAAAATTTATGGTGATTTGTGTACCTTAATTATACGTAACGAAATGAAAAATATACAACAAACGTTATACGATGCTGTAATAAATCGTGCGATCGGGCACTTAGTTTGTGAAAATCTACTAATTGGAAGTAAAAAAAAAATCAATTCGAAAACTTATGGTCGATTTTACAGGGAATGCAATGTTTAGTCAATTATAATATGTTAACATTCATTACCTTTACGAAACACTAATTTTAAATACTGACAGCAAAAATTACATTAAAAGGATAACAAATTATTTTGCACATAACTGAAATTGACTGACGAAACATTATGTTTTGAAATTTTATGTAATTTTTATTTTAATATTATCATGAATATAAATGTCTGATTTTAAATATATATATATATATATATATATATATATATATATATATATATATATATATATATATATATATATATATATATATATATATATATCTATATATATATATATATATATATATATATATATATATATATATATATATATATATATATATATATATATATATATATATATATATATATTAATATATATATTAATATATATATATATATATATATATATATATATATATATATATATATATATATATATATATATATATATATATATATATATATATATATATGTATAAATATATATATATATATATATATATATATATATATATATATATATATATATATATATATATATATATATATATATATATATATATATATATATATAATATATATATATATATATATATATATATATATATATATATATATATATATATATATATATAAATTATATATATAGTAGCTATAAAAATTTAATTATTAAATAGAACCACGTTTTGTTTCATCACACAAGATTGAGACAAAATTTTGTTAAAGATATTTTTATAAATAAAAATGAGAATAATTCAATTTTAGTTTTTTTTTAATATTTATCGAATTACATTTTTCCTATTTGTCATTTTTTATTTCTGTTAAAATATTGTTACTTTTCTCGGCCAACCCAGCAGCAGATACTGGGAAATTGACAAATCCTTTTAATAACGACTGCAATTCACGAGTTCTCTTCAAAAACACTAATTCAGGAATTTGATGAATATATCTTCACCTGCCTAAATATACGGAAATATTTGCCATATTGTCCCAGGAAAAATAATTTAAAGATTTTCATAAAAATCAAAAATAAATTAAACAAATAAAATGTATATGTAAACCATCAACACTAGCTATGGTCCTGCATATTAGAGTAGATGCCTGTAATATTTCAAACTCTAAAACACTAAATAATCAGAAACCGCTTCATTCAAGGACGTGGGACTTCTATTACTAGAAAAAGTAGAAATTATACATTTTTTGACATTTTTTTGCGTTAATGACGAAGAATGAAAATAAGCCTCTTGTTTAATTTATACCATAAATTTATATACCAATAAATTTATTTACAAACAAATGTTTAAATGATCATTAAGATTGGTCAATGTACTATTATTTGGCTCGTGCGATCAACATGAACTGATTTAAACCCCTATTCCCTTAGTCGTATTACTTCACATGACGTGTCAACTGTCGTATCACATCAAGTAAAAATCAGAATTCACTTAGTCGATTGAAGTGAAGTGAATGGAAATGTCCATTATTATAAATTGTATTTTATTTATTTACACTTTACCTACAGTTATTATACAATCGGTAAATAAAAAAAAATGCAATACAAAATAATACTATTGATTAAACAAAGTTACATAATTAATTTTAGAAAATTTAATTTTTAATATTAAAAGAAAAGAATTTAAAAAACTCGAGTTAAAACGAATTCCTTGAATTTTTAAAGTCAAAAATATTATAAACAGAATTAAAAAATTGTGACATTTTCAAGACTGGATCAGAAAGAGCAAAGTTAGTAGAAACCAAATCAATATGCAAGAGTCCATCACGAAGGCGCAAACAACGTATTGGAGCATAAATATTCAATCGTGTGAGAATTTCATCATAATCTATACGAGAAACTAAAACATCGCGAATAAAGATAACAGATGCTACGTCTCGTCGGATATTTAATCGTTGTAATTTTAATAAACTACAACGATCTTTATAGGGTGGAAGAATATAGTCACTTACCCGAAAAGTAGGTAAGCCCCGAAGCGCATATAAAACAAACTGCTTCTGAATACTTTCAATTATATCCGAATGACATTGATGTAATGGATACCAAACCTGAGAAGCGTACTCTAAAATGGATCGAACAAAGGATACATACCACAAAAGTCTTTACAGTTTCGCTTAATGAAACCTAACATAACATAAGCTTTCGCAACAATGGTGTCTATGTGTTTTGTAAATGAAAGATCAGAGAAGAATATTATTCCTGTATCAGATGTGAATTCAACTCTATTAACAGCTGTGCTAGAAAGAAAATATATACGAATTCGAAAAAAAGAAAGTACTTTACATTCAATAACAGTTTGTGATTAATCGACCAAGTACAGAATTTATCCAAATCACTTTGCAATTTTAAACAATCTGATACATTAGCAAAGGGACTAAAAATGTTTAAATCAACAGCGTAAAAAAGACATTGAGCAAATTCAAACTCATCAATGAGGTCATAAATGAATAAGGCAAATTATAGTGGACCAATGTAGCTACCTTGTGGAACGATCGGAAAGATAAGAATGTAACCATCTGATAGGGATAAACTCACAATTAAGTTTATTGAGCTTATCGATAAGAATTGAATGATCAATTTTATCAAAAGCCTTTGAAAAGTCTGTGTAAATCCCATCAACTTGTTGCTTATTATCCAATATAGTATGTAAATGTCAGCAAAATGAAACTAAATTAGTAACAGTGGACCTACCCGGATAAAAACCGTGCTGAGCTGGAGAAATAAACGTCTTCACATGAAAGTATAAAAATGTCTGTACCAACGCTTCGAAAAGTTTTGGAATTGCAGAAAGAATGCTATTCCGCGATAGTTACTGATATCACATATTTTACCAGATTTAAAAATCGGACGAATGAAAGAAATTTTCCAGGGATCAGGGAAAATTCCAGACCGGATGCTTTTATTAAAAATTAGATTAGGATAGGTGGAAATCCATTATGACCAGCTCCCTTATTAATATCAAGTTGCAATAAACTATCATAAACTTCCGCTTCGGTCAAATTAAAAAAATTAAAATCATTTTTAAAATGAGAAACTAGAATTGAGATATTTAATAGCAGATTGTAGCAGATGGTGAAGAAGGTTCATAAACGGAAAGAAAATAATCGGCAAAGAGATTGCAGATATCTGAGAACTGACTAGCAGAAGAGCCCTGAAATGTCATAGGTGTGGGAAACCCTGCTACTTTTCTTTTACCATTTAAGAAATTCCAGAACCTTTTTGTATTTGAACTATCTGCAAAATATCATTATTATACAGAAACCAATTTAAAGTTTTAAACTCCTTTCGAGCTACAACAAAACTAGAATGAAAATCCGCACCGTGAAGTCTATATAGAAAATGAAATTTATTACGGCGTTTTTCGAGACGCAATAATTCTTTGTTGTACCATGGTTCGCGGTATCGCGTTTTTTTTTTTAAATTAATGGACCGTACCTTTCAACACCGGTCTTGAGTAGTTCATCGAAAATTGAAATAGTTTCGTTTAAATTATTTGTTCTTCTTCCGAGAAAATATAATATAATATTTACGGTTTCCTGTCTTCCAATTAATGTATTTTAATGTATTTTGGGGCTATCACTGAAAATTATCAAGTGATGATAAACTTTTTATACGACTAAGAGAATACTGTTCCAAAATTTGACTGACGCCTCAAGTAACAGCTGACACGAGTAAATGAGCTTAAAGTTTCATTCAATTATATATGCCATTTTATTGCTTATAGATTCTCTGTAACATCTTTGTTATTGGCACCTACTGCCACAATAGCTGTAGAATCCGGTTTATAGGTTGCGAGTATAAAGTATAAAACGGCCCCTGTGGTTAGGAGGTACTCCTATTCCTTGTGAATGATTTCTAAACGAGCATGTTATCCTAAATTCCATCACAGCATCATTAACTTGTCGTACAAGGTGACTAAACAAAGGTTGGTACGTTGGGATGACGGCCGCATTCTTAAAGAACATCACTGTTAAAAAAATAAATAAAAGAAAATATGGATACCTCCAAAATTTAATCCGACCCCGGCTTATGTTAACGAATACGCAGTTTAGGATCGGTAGGTGGTACGTGCAGTCGCTAAAAAAACCAGGCACTATATTAGCCATAAAAGAGTATCGCTTGAAACTCGTTGTTGTCCAAGGAACTCGATGGCCAAAAAGCGGAGACAATAATTACCCATGGGCCATGATAATTCCCATGGGCGCAAGAGTATACATTGCTTTACAGTAGAGGTGACCTCGGCAATCTTAGTGTTGCTTTTCATTTTGGGCCTCAGGAGAAAAAGGCTGTTTTAAATTTCAAAGGAGTTGATAACCGTATGTTGAAGCTACGTTTAAGCATACGATTAGCCGACCTGTCAATCATTTTTGTTCCTGCACCCACTGATAAGCCAACCCAAAGATAAAGACTCATTTTATGATTTTACAACAATTTGGATGTTTTGATGGGATCCATATCGAAGCACGACGTCAGAATAGAGATTGGTGACTTTAATATTGGAGCTGACAAAAATGAAAAGTGAAAACATAAGTCAGTCTGATTTTTGACACCCATACGATCTGGTGACCGATAATGAATAAAGATGAACTTTGCAATCCCGCATGACCTCACTGTAGCTAGCACAATCTTTCCTTATAAAAAAAATATCCACTTGGAAACATGGGCACACCCTCGTAAGACGTCCCGAAGTCAAATTGAACATTTGTTAATTTCTAAGGGAAGGTGTGGGGTTATCCCAGATGTGAAATCTTATCGGTCAGCTGCCAAATTGGTCACAGCAAAGCTCAGATGACAGTTTTCGTACAAGTCAAGGATCATAGAAAATCGAAACTTATGTTTCAACTGTGAAGATCTGATAAGCGAAGCTGCGAAGATGATAAAGCACAATATTAGAATCTTGTTAGCAATAGCATTATGGAAACCAAACTCTCTTCTGACTATGTGAACGCTCTATTGGAGGTATTGAAAACTTCCGTTGTCGTTGCTGCCCAGGCGACTTTCGGTGTGGTAAAACTTAAATACAAAAATGAGTGGTTTGTTGGGAAGTGTTGTCTCGCTGTCGAGTAACATAATTTATCTTAAAAAGAAGTGGGAATACGTTTTACAATGGCATGGAACAACAAAGCGCTACTTGCTAGTACAACCACCAAGCGAGTTTGTAAACGTAAAAAGAGTGAATGGTGGAAGGCTGAAGTCTAAGGAGTACAACAGCTCAGCAGTGAACATAATCCACATAACTTGTTTGAAGAAGTCACCGGACTGCACCATACCTTCAGACCTAGGTATATTCTCCATGTTAACATCGATGCAGGACTCGACCCTTGGAAGGAGCATTTCTTTGATTTACTCAATGTTCAACAAGTGTTAAACGCTGTATTTAAAAGTTATCAAATAGAGACTACGACCTCTTGTTAATCGATGGGGATACTTTGTGGAATTATCTTTACGACCTTATTAGATTAGTATGGCAAAGCGAAGTTGGTGCCAAAATCAATGAGTCCAAAACAAAATATTTCTTGTCGCTAGCAAGCGTTGTTTGTATGCCTAATTACGTCCACTGCTAAAGTTAAAATACCTTGCAAATGCCGACAAACTGAAGTTGTACAAGGATTTGATCACCAAGGAGTTGACCTTTTGTCATGTACGTATCAAACCATGACACTTACCGGTTTTTATTTAACTACGAGATCAGGAATTTAATGAAAATTCCTCATTTCGTTCATGAAATAAAAGGACAGCGGGTACGGTGGCTCGGTCACGTTATGCGACCAGATCCTGAACGAATAGTTCCGCGATCTCTGAGAGGAGAGCTCTCATTTGGCAAACGCAGAGGTCGCTGTCGGCGACGATGACTCCTAAGCCTAGAGAAAACTTGTCTTCTTCGGGTGTTATAGAACAATATGAAGAACAAGCTCGGGATCGAATCCGATGGAGCCAGAATGTTGATACGGTACGGGCAATCAATGGCCTGTAAAAACCATCTTATTATTATTTATGTCCGAGGAATATGGTGGACATTGTTGTGAAGAAATGAAGCTGGGAACTTTTTCTTGTAAAAAAACGTTGGGTTTCACGGGCTATATGGGATGGCGCCGAGTGTTGTTGAAACGTTCAATGGTTTCCACCGAATTGTTTACGTGCTTAAAGTAATAACTCATTGTTTAAATTCTTTTCACGATAGATTTGTTAATTTACATTTACAGCCTCTTCAATGAAAACGAGTGGCGAGCGTCCTGTGACAGTTACCGCGGCCCCAACCGTATCACTGATGCAGACGCTTGTTTTCGCAGAGCAATTCGCTGGAATAAACTATCTTTTGATTTACCCTCTAACCAAACACGATCGTTTTGTTTGTTTACAGTTGCTGAACCGTAAAAATTTTTTCATTAGATAATTCTCAAGCTCGCCACCAACTGACAAGTGTTTTAAAACCTGTGTTTTTGCTAGGCGAACTGCCTTTTGTGCTAGAGTTAAATCTTGCACTTTTTCAATTTTTAATATGCGCCCCATGCTACTTTGCAGAGACATTGAGATTTTTCGCCAATTGAACTGCGCTCTTTCGTGGATTACGTTGAATTCTGGCCTTCACCTTTCGAACCATTTCTGGCGATGTTACTGTTTTTGGATTTCCACCTCCATGGCGCCATACCAGTTTTATTGTAACGTGTACTGGTCCGATCCACACACATTTTTTTCACTTGTAAATGTCGTACCTCATTAATGTGCCTCCACCGTGATTCTTCTATAGGCAGAAGATATTTCGAGCTATATATATGCCATGGTTTTCGTTTGCCTTTAATTGTCGGTATTATATGTTCGTTAATGTTTTAGCTAGCTTGAAAGCCTTTATCAACAAAAATAGTATTTATTTCGCTTGTATCTATTAAACTCTCAATTCCTTCTATTATCACAGCCAATCCTTTCTGGCTCTTTAGTTGTGAAGTATATTACCGTTTACCAATTTTGTCGGAATGGTTAATTAATGCCTGTAAGCATCAATGTTAACTGACTGGATTTTGTAAAAATGTAAAAGTTTTATTAATTTTATTGATTAAGATGGTAAGATTTTTTGTGTATTCTTCCCTTAAATAAGTTAGTAGCGATTTCTCCTTTTTAGAAATTTTATCTTCAGTGACCTCCTCGATTTGATAGTTTTATGTTTGCTCCACGATAGCAACGTTACAATTCGTCTCTAAAAACTGAAAATTATTTTTATATTTTTAAAACTTAGTTTAATATTTCGCTGAGCGGCCTATAATTTAAAAAAATGTACACATTTATTACGGCTGTATTAGAATGAGCAACTACATCGTAACTGTCAGTTTAATAGCGGATTAGAATAATTTTTGAGAGAAACGATGATCGACTTGGTTAAACGGAAATAATTTTACGGAAAACCAAAACTCCACAGATAATAACTATAGGGTCGGATATAAAATCGAGTTCCAATTTGTTAGATCCCGAATTGCTTAGATTCTGATCATAGATCTTTTATTCAATAAAAAAGTTTTAAACAGATGTGTTGTCACGTGCGGATGTAAATCCCGTCGCAAACCGTTTATGTTAGAAAAGATACCTAATTACAAAACAAAAAACTATCTTAATTATAGTCGGATTTCATTGACATGAACTATATCAGTACTGCAACACCAAACATCATATACCCACGACTGTATTTTGTACATTATGAAATAAAATAAAATCATGCATACATGAATGTAGATGTATATAGATTGAGAATTGAAATTGAAATGGAAAACACTGTTACGAAAAACAAAAATTTAGTTTAGTATTGCGCGCGCAGCTTTACAAAGATAACATTTATTTCGCGGCTGTATTATGTGAAGTGTTCAGTTTAATTTTTTAATTTTGTTTATATTCGATTATTATAATTTAAATGTGAAGTTATTTAAATTATAAACTTTTGGTTAAATTTTAATTATATCACAAAAAAAAAAAAAAAAACAAAAACAGTATGAGAGATAACTTTTAAAATAAATATTTTTACGTTGTGTTACGGTTTCTGTAGTCTGGTTTTGGGGTGATAACACTAATAACAGTTAATTTTTTTTTTATCCAAACAAATTATCCAAAAAAAAAAAAAATAAATATTCTTCTCAATAAGAATTTACTGTGTGTTTACTCGTAATGTAGATATTTTTATACACATATATAAATGTATTACATTTACATTATATCTAAATCAATTATATCGTTTTCAATAAAATTTACTAGATTTACCTGGAAAAAGGTTAAATTTTCTTAGAAATATTTGTGATCACTTAAGTTTTGTGTTGTGTTTTATATATATTTATAATTATTCTTGTGTTGTGTGTTGTTAAAAATAAAATGTTAAAAATTGTTGTGTTGATGAAAATTGATAAGTAGATCCATAGTATTTTATTTAATCAACAATCATAAGATATTAGAAAGTTTTGTTAATTTACAATCGTATAATATCCCAAATCATAAGAATCGTGCAGAGGTAATAATCTTACAAGAATTATGTTAAATAAAAAAATATAAAAATGCTATACATAAAAAATATAACTTTGTTCGCGCTGATAATGCTTTGAGTTGAGTTTATTTATGTTGATTTGTTGTTGGTGTTTTATTATTATTATTATTATTATTATTATTACTACTACCATTATTATATTAGTTTATTTTATTTTATTTTATTTTTCTATTGTATGTATATTTGTTAATGACGCACAGAACTCAATCCCAAAGTGTAATAAAAAAATTTATAATCTTTCGGTCTACTATATCTTGCTGTATATTTGTTTTTATTTATTTTGAAATATTTCAATGTGTTTGGTCGGTGTATAATGAAATTTATACAGTAGTTTCATGCTGATATTATTGTGGAGTATTTTTTTTTCAACACGTTTGTTAAGATGAAGCGCTATGTGATAAGAATTTATAAAACAATTAGCTATGTTTTAGTTGCAATATATCAATATATTCAATGATTTAAGTCGGTCATAGACTAATACCTGATAGCGCAATTCCCCCCATGAGACCAAATTAACAAATTATCATTATTATCATATGAATGTTAGATTGCTAGTGTAGATTTAGTTTTCATGATATCTAATACACAAACAAATGTGTGTGCCTCACCCTCATAAGCACACGATGGAAGTGAAATGTTAGGAGTCGGGATCTAAAGTGAATGTAAGAGTTAAGGTATTATGTTTCTTGTATAAACGTAACTAGAGGCTTATGGTCGTGGGACACAATCCCCTTGCACAATTCTTTTCCAAGTCATTGCTGGTTTTCCGACTTTCCTCTTACCTTCCAATTCAAAGATATTGTTATGGTGTTAGGTAAAAAGCACTCAATATTCATCGAAGGCACTTGTTTATGAACACCTGCAGTTTCTGTATGATATTTTTCGTTGATGCAATGTGCTCTGTGGTTAAAGGACATTCCCATGTGTAATTGTTAAAATATGAACAAAAAAAATATGGAAACCGCCAAAATTTAATCAGACCCGCTTACGTTAACGAACACGCGGTTTAGGATTGGTATATGGAACGTACAGCTGCTAAGAAAACTGGGAACGTTTGATGATAATATTGGGTGTATGCATTAAAAACCGGAATTTTTTTATTCGAGCCTTGCTTGTGAAAAATGTTTTTCAAGATTTTTTATTCAAAGTATTGCCCATCGCTATCCACTACTTTTTCCAATCTTTCTGACAATTTATGGATTCCATCCCAGAAAAACTGCGCCGGCTTGGCGGCCAAAAACGAATCGAGCCAATTTTCGATACCTTGAACTGAAGTAAAGCGTATTCCTGATAGGACATTCTGCATATATCGAAATAGGTGGTAGTCGGAAGGAGCAAGGTCTGGGCTATAAGGCGGGTGAGGCAAAACTTACCATCCGTTATTCTCCAGGTAATTTTTGATTGACTCGTGTCTGGTCGCATACGTTGGCCGCTCTGCCTAGACTTTCTGCTTCAATCGAATCAATTGTTGACAATAGAGTTGGGCATTGATGGTTTGGCCACTTGGCAACAGCTTATAGTGGATCACACTTATCTGGTCCCACCAAATGCACAGCATGACCTTGGCCTTTCTTGACATACGCTTTTTTGCGCTTAGGATTATAGTAATGGATCCATTTTTCATCGCCAGTGACAAAATCGTCTTTCCACGTCTCTTGGCTTCAACTCGTATGACACCCAATTTCCCATCCTTTGGATGAATCCCAAGGCTTTCAAACGTCTGAAAATTGTTGCTTGATCAACTTGCAATGATTCTGCAAGTTCTTCATGCGTTTGACATGAATCTTGATCAAGTAATACCTTCAATTATTCCTCCTCAAACTTTTTCGGCTGACCAGGACGCTCTTTGTCCTTGATGTCAAAACCCCCTCTTTTGAAGCGACTAAACCACTCAAAGCATTGTGTTTTTGCAAAAGCATGCTCACCATACAAATCCACGAGCAAACGATGACTTTCAGCTGCAGTTTTGTTTGCGAAAAAGTGACTCAACAAAACTTCACGCAAATGTTGTTTTTTCGCAAATTTGATAAATTTTCCATCGTTGAAATCGGTTAGATGTGCACAATCAAAACAAAAACTTTTAGTTGATTTGGACAGGTATTGAATAGGGCTTTCAAATGACATAACGCATAAACAAGTAATGTCATCTAGTATCAAATTCCGGTTTTTAATGCATACACCTTATATATCAGCAATGACAGAGTATCTCTTGGAATTCCAAGAAACTCGATAGCCAAAAAGCGGAGACTATTTGTCCCAAGGCTATGTATACGTTGCTTTACACTAGAGATGATCTCGGCGATATTGGTGTCAAACGTTCTCCAGGTGAAAAAAGTTGTTTTGGATTTCAACGCAGTTGATAATTGGATGTGTAAGCTAAGTGTACGTTTGACTAGCCTGCGCCCACTGATTTATGCCAACCAAGATAAAGACTCATTTACCATTGAATTTTACAATCCGTTCTTTCGATCAAACGACCGATGATGGGAAAAGAATTATGTACTTTACAATTTCACTGTGGCTATCACATTTTTTCCTCATTACAATATACATTTGAAAACATGGACACATCCTCGTAAGACATCTCGAAGTCAAATTGCGACTAAGTATTAACTAAGGGAAGGTTTTGGGTTATCCAAGATATAAGATCTTACCGGTCGGCTGCTAAGTTAGAAGCATGTGATCATCAATTGGTCACTGCAAAGCTAATATAGCAGTGTCCGTACAAATCAGGGATCACAAGAAAACGAACCTTACTGTAAACGTCTTATAAACGAAAACGAGAAAGCACAATATCAGAAATATACTAAAGTATTGCTTTAAACACTGGAAACTGTGATTTAAGCTTCCTACATTCACGAATAAAATGTAGTTTCTTCATCGTTGGAGCCTTTTATCTCTTCTGTTTACATTTGTTAAAGTTTGGAAACATTTAGAGGGTATGGTGTATCATATGAATTCGTATTATAATCGTATATTTTATCGATGACAGTCAGTTTTCTTTTAAAATTAGTTTCCCTTTTCGTGATGCACTTACTATAAAATGCTCGTAACAAAATTAATAAAATAATAACAATTATTTTATCTTTTAACACACATGGTCTGCAAAGTGGGACATAAGAAAGCAACGATATCAGCTAAATAAAAAATAAGTTAAAATAATTAAATTTAAAGGCGGTTAAAAATTTAAATTTAAACACTTAAAATAGTCCTCCTTAGCCGAATCCACGACGGAGCCATCGAACATTAAACAAAGTCTTTTACATTAAATTGCAAATAGCTCTCTAAAATAATAGTTTATCACTAATTTACTTAAGTTACATATTTGTATTTATAATTTGTATAAATGTTTTTGAAACAGCTTGAGCATATTTAGTTTATATTAGGCTGTGTTTGTAATATTCCAACTTTTAAAATGTGTTCGATTTATTTCTGTTGTTTCAAATTAAAAAATTTAAATTATCTTTACTATGATATTTGTTTTGAATTACTTCTTAAATTGTGCCTAAAAATATGTTAGTTTTAATTTATTATACAGGGTGATGCAATTAAAATAATTTAACTGAATAACCCTAAAACATCAATTTTATGTACAAATGCTTCAAAAAAAATTGTTTGGTTTTAAAAGTAAAACATGTTGGTGTAAATTATTTTTGATTAAAAAATTTTGATGTAATTCAAATAATTTTCTCTTCCATATTTTTCATATTTTCCGAATACATATAGTATACCAAATAGATATGTGTATGTGTTGCCACACCTAACATCTTCAAATAAAAGTCAAATTCTATTTCGAATCCCCATTCATGATACTTGCAAAAAAATATTTATTTCAAAAAATGTTCTCGATGAAATTCTAAAGTGCATTCTGGTTGCTGCATCATAGTTTCTTCTATAATATTGAATTTAAAATATATTTGTTGAATAAGCTGTATACATTGTTAGATTTTAAAAAGAATGAAACTTCTTAATATCCTATAAAAATTATATTGGGTCAATGAGTAGTAGCTGAGGAACTTAAAGACCCATAAACATTGAAGCGAAATTGTGCGCACTCTCATCAAACAAATATAGCCTAAGATTACAAATAACAACATTTTTGAGTAATAATCAACCTTTAACATTTTCTTATTTTATATAAAGGTGTCATAAAATTTGCATTTATTCGAAAATTTATTCACTATAGAACATGAAATATGTTAAAATGCCAAAATTCTTACGTCAATATTATTTCAGAATTCGGGCAGTAAATGTAAACTTTAAAAAATATGAAAGAGATAAAGATTATATTACCGTCATACATAATATAAATACACATGGTACTACACATGGTATGTTAGCCCAAAGACGTGCTAGATGTCGCTACTGGTATCGTTTAAAAATATTAAAAACATTTTTATATGTATAATTGCCTAAATAACATATATTAATTCTAAATGTTGACGATATTCTATCGACCCGACATCTGGAACATCAATGGGTAAACAGTTTTTTTCTTATGATGGTAGTACTATTAATTATTTATATTATGCGTCATACTACTACATACTACTACAAAATTCGGACGGACTCTTAGGAATAAAGGAAATTCTTTTAATTTTCAGGGAAGGTAAAAGAAATATTATTGCTACTAAGGACTTATAAATTTCCCTTCAGAAATCACCGAGTTTGCTATTATAGGACCGTTACTACATTTTTAAAGTTTTATAGACCACGATTAATCAGAACTGCTATACATAAAAAATATAAATGGTTCGATGTTATGAAAATTAACGAAGGTCTTCGGCCTTCCTGTAATATTTAAAGGATAATTCTATGAATTGTGTATTAATGTTACTATTTAAGGTTGTTTATGCTTTTTAACTTGTTTTCGATCATCTCGGTTTAATTGAAGTGTGTTCAAGGTAGCTTGAATTACATCTGACATTCTTTCAAATGTGGTTTAAAGTTGAATTAGTTTGTTTATAAATAACCATCCAGCACTCCATCTAAACATTTGAACTTGAGCGTAAATGTGATAAAATGTGGTTAAACTTTAATACCAATAAGTTACATTGTTTGCTTGCGGTTTGCCCATTGAATACAATATGTACAATCAAGTTCAGTGTAGTACCTTGCGGTATTCTAGCTTTGATTTAATTTTGAATATAATTTTCCGTCTTTACACTAAAGTGCTTTCCTGTAACATATAAAATTAGCAGTCGATAATAATATTGTGAAGGTAAAATTGTATTAAGTTTAAGCAGTTGTTAGTCGTGCCAGACTTTGACAAAATCGTAAGCCACGTCAAACTTTTTGAGTAGATCTTCTTTTCTACGAGTGCTTTGAATGTGATATCAATTATTTATGTATAGTTATGTATAGTTATAGTTTGTTGTAACTTTTGTGCCTTTTTCTTCATCTTTTTTATCTTAAGTATAGAAGCTTTTCCTATTTAAGTATAGTATCGTTTTTAATGTCTTGTATTTCTCTTCTGACCTATTAGGTTATTCAAACATCGGACCCTAGATTCAATGTTAATGTCCAATTTAATGTTACCGCTGCTCTAATAATAAAGAATAATCCGCCTAATTATAAAAAAGTAGGGGTTATTGGTAATGTTGATTTGCGTGTGCCATTAATTTGGTTTTCCTTTAGAATACCAATTTATTAATCTCAGATCAGTTACGTCTTAAACATGCTGTGTTTGTCTAACTGTAAATAATCTGGTCCCGCAATGAGAGGGTTTTGCAGTAAAATTTCTTTCAATCATGTATTTGTAGACTCAAAAATTGTACGTCCTCATTCTTTCAGCTAGGATCGCGGTGGGCAGTATATTGCAGCAGCGGCTAACTTGTGAACTTTTTGTCTTGATGTTAATTGAGGTTCGAATCTGCTTCTTTTGATTTACATTCTTCTTTTTGGTACCTTTTATTATCATTTATGATTTTTTAAAGGTGTAATTGTGATTTGCGGTAGTGATTGTGATTTATTAAAAGTTAAAGCTTCTAATGATATAAACCACGATAGTCATGACTATATAAAGGCAACAGCTAACTTGTAGAGATGTACCCAACACTCTAACTAAGCTTTATAAGCTAAATCATAGTTTTGAATATTGGTGCATAAATTGGAATCGATGATATTATGATATGATTATATTATATTTTATCATTGCTATAATTATCGTGAAATACAATAATTATCGTGATAACGATAATGTCTAGTTCTAAGATAGTAAAAACAAACGTTTGCATATTGTAAATGCGTAATCTGTCATTAATCATTTGTATATTGTAATCGCAGATACATGATATTTCATAATAGTATAGCTTTTAGTTGCGATATAATCAATATATATTATCTAATCGACGAGTTTTATTAATTTTGTATGCTTCGTTGGAGAACTAAATTGCACTAACATACAATGGGAACATATGTGTTGTACATAACTCGTCACATTCGATATTATTTGATATTCACACTGATAACTAAAACAAATGCCTTAGTGGCTTTGGCAATAAAATACTATATTTTGAACTTAAGAAATCATTAGGGTGGAAAGATAAAGACTTATTTTACAAAAATTAGGATAATATAAAGGAATCTATAGCGTGAGGTCAAAAAAGATATTGGTGACCGATAATGGCGAAAGAATGATGAACTTTGCGAACGCGTATAATTTCATTGTAGCAGCACATCTTTTCCTCATAAAAAACACTACTTGAAAAGATGGACACATCGTCGTAAGACGTCCTGAAGTCAAATTGATCATGTATTAAATTCTAAGTGAAGGTTTTGGGTCATTCACGATGTGAGATCTTATCGGTCGACTGAAATTTGTAGGCAGAGGTCATCAATTAATTCTAAGGTCTTGATTGCATTAATTCTAAGCTATTGATATTCGGAGGGGATACTTTGTGAAACTAACTTCTCGGCGTTATTCCATTAGTATAAGGCAAACCTGATGGATGAAAAAAAACCGCGTAATGCTTTATCATTAAAAAAGGAGAAAACTATCGCGGATAGCTCTCCTTTGCACAGCATACAAATTACTATGTTACATAAAATTGGAAAGATAACACTTCTCTTACTTGCCCAGTTCCAGAGTTCGGCTCCGAAAAAAGGGATACAACCCTAGATTATAATATAATACACCAAGTATTTTAAAAATGCCTCGATATTTATTTTAACTATTTACACAATACTAGTATTATAATATATTATTATAAGCATGTGTTTGTTGTATTCAAGTGCAAATATACGCGCAATATAATTAAATAAATAAATTTAATTTGTTTTATGTTAATAAATCATTTTGTATAATTTAGATATCACTTTAAAAAGATGAAACCGTTTAATGTAGTTTAGATTATGGTAAAGACTTTTAAGAACGGGGACCTTAATCATAAATCAAAATTAAATTAAAGAAAATATTTATATTTTCGTTTACGTCAGTACAGTACCCACTTAACAAATAAATATTTATATTCAACTAAAAAAGTGTTCTATGTAGTCTATACGGGCTTAAAACTATTTACTTCGTATGGTTACACAATTTACCTAAAAATTCTTTACGTAATTATGATTATAATATGGCCATTTCTATTCTCTCTGTGTATCCATCCATATCCATATAGCTAGTAATTTTTTTTATTTGGTTGTGCGCGGCAATTTATATTTCGTTTTTAATAAGAACATAAATACATAATTGAGCATTAAAAAAACTGTTTTTGTATCAACCAAGTATAATAAATACTATTATGAATGAATGAATAAAAAAAATTATTAATTTAATATATTTATAAATAAAAATACATAAATACAAAACCTTGAATTTGAAAAATTATAATCTAAAAAAAAAAATGTTGTAAAAAGCTCGAACAACTTTCTTAAATAGTTTTTAGTTATGTTTTGCATTTAACCGCTAAATTTAAGTAGAATAATTTTGTTTTCAATCAAGGTCAATAGTACAAATATTGGTTTACTACTTGATTTAGAATTAATGTTAGACACGGAGTATTACAGCCATGATGCCATTGAATTATTTTATCTTTGCTCGTCCACGTTATCCGATTTACTCTAAAATAAATATCGACAAAAATAAAACACTTAACACTTTGACAAAACCAAATGAAGCCAATCAACGTCAAACTAGTTCGAATATTGAAAAAAAATGTTTTAAAATTTATTGCCCTATAAAATGGATATTCAAATTTATAAAAATCATGAATTAATTTTGGATTATACCATTTAAAATTTTTAAACTACCGTAAAATATTTAAAATCAAAAAAGGAAGGTACAAATTTCAGAATTAAATAGATTGTGGATTTCCAAAGATATTCCAAAAACTGTGGTCTATAAGCCGAACGATTGACGTGTAGGGATGATTAAAAATGCATGAATAGTGACGCAGTTTTACAATTGCTAACCATTATCACGAATCCGTCTTGTCAAATTTTCAAGACTTCTTCCTCCTAGTCCATGCATTAATGCTATTATATTTTGAATTTGGTAAGTAGATATTCGGTAGTTTGAACCATGTTTTTAACTAAAGCTTGGTTTGAAAACTTTAAATATGTCACGATTTCATTTGAAATGTTTTATTATACTTGCCAACTAAACTATTAACTATTAAATCCATAGATGTTAATTTATTTAGCAAAACTCATAAATAACCGGGTTTACCTATTCATTCAACTTTTTCAGTGTTCTGATTGTGTGACTGTTCTGAAAAAAATTAAAATTCGAATCTAATCTAAAATGAACTCGTTTATTAAATCTTTTAAGTAACAGTTCTTATTTCTATCTGAAAAATATACCTACTATATACAATATAGATCTGATTAATCAACATCTGATTTATCTGATTTAACTCCACTAAACTCCATATAAATCAATATCTCAAAATTTCCTATAAATCAAACATATCAAAAACTGTTTGTTATAATTTAAATTTAATTATAACCTACAAGTTCAAATGTTACTAATGCTGTGTGCCTTAATCGACTAAACTATTTCTAGATAGATGGAACAACACAAAAGTCGCTAACGGTGCCTCAACTTGAAACTAAACTAAACTTAACTAAAAAGTATTATAATTTATTTATAGATTAAAATTATTATAGTTATTTTATACTTTTTTTGAAAAGTCTTTTCAGCTACCACCTATGAGGCATTAGCGGAAGCTTGAACAATTTGAAAAGTTTTGTTTGAAAAGTCGATTAAGGTACACAGCGTAAGTAGTTGTAGTAATTGTTTATTTCTATGCAATCTGTTTTGGGGCCGAAGCTCACCCAACTCTTTCGCGGTTAATTAACGTCCTACTTTACGCCATTACTAGCCAAATCGAGGACGCGCGAATACAGGTTTAAAAAAAAAGTTAAAAATTAAAATGACAAAATTTGATAGATCGAACAACCCAAGTTAGATCGCTTATGTCGATTTTTAAGGCGACTTCATGACATCGAATATTGTGGTAGCATTTTCAATTCATATTGTGACGTCATAGTTGTCATTTGTATGAAAATCAAACAAAACACGGGGTTTTTTGTATGATTAAGTTGGCCGTCTGTGAATTTTTTCCATAAAGTTGAAAATATTTTAAATCGTAGGGGCGTGTTTTGTTTAAATTTAATTGATGTGGTTGGTCGAGAGCATGAATTTAATATGCTAGCATAATATTCGAGATGTCATGAAGTCGCCTTTATTGGTTTCTGTCAAAAAAATCTGAATTTTGTCTCCAATGAAAATTGTAAAAAAATTGCTTTTGTTTTGTCATTGTAGTGGTGAATTTTGTTTTTTTTACATTTTAAATTTAAAGTATTTTTAAAATTTAATACACAACAAACAAGAAAACTTTGAATACAAATAGCACGGCGTCGATTATACAAAATGTTAAATTTTAAAACACAACTAAACATAGCAAATTAGCAAGAAACACTTTATAAAAAATTCATAAAACTGCAAGCACAAAATTCACATTAGAAAAAAATGTGCCCAAACACACAAATTTTTTATACATATATGCATTATATGAAATATAATATATTATATGAAATATAACGCGATGCACCAAATAATGTTTACACTTCCAGAATGCCCGAAAAGCCAACTCGATAGACATCTATTTATTAGTAGTCTTATCAAAGTGAGCCTTTATAGCATAATATAAATACACATAGTACTACCATGGTATGTTAGCCCATTGACGTGCTAGATGTCGCTACTGGTACCGTTTTAAAATAATCAAAATATTTTTATATGTATAATCCGCCTAAATGTCGTATATTTATACTAAATGTAGGCTCTTTTATGGTTGCGTTCGTTCATTCGTTCTGTATTTTTTTCAACCAATCGTTCCGCGATTTTTTCATCAACCATAAAACATCAAAATAATTTTACCAAACGAACGAAGAATGAACGAACGAACAAACACAACCATAAAAGCGCCTTGTTGACGATATTCTATCGACCCGACATCTAGAGCATCAATGAGTAAACTGATTTTTTTCTTATGTTGGTAGTACTATATGTATTTATATTATGCTCATAGTAAGTATAATCTAGCAACACTTTAGATCAGTAACAGTGTAACAGTCTTCTTGCTAAATTTACAAATTAAATTTTGTTGTTAGACGTCTAATTCTTATAGATCTTCGTACTGGTACAATCTCTTGTTCCAGTGTAGCTTGTATGGGTGTACGTATGATTGATACCCTCAGCTGTACATTCATTTCGACGTAAATTTATCTCTTCTGTACACTATATTTATTGGAGGAACAGGTGCTAGCTATGCAGACATAATGCTTCTTTGTATTTTCTTAGCCACTGGTGTTCGATATGAAGATTTACCAGGTGTAATCTTGATCGATTTGATCGATATATCACCTATACGATTTTAAAGAAACATCAACTAAAAAATGTACTTTTGCAACTCTTTGCATTATTTTTATCTATTTACATTGTTTGTTCTGATAATATCGTAATCATAGTTGTAATATTGGATCGTACATAGTATTTTATAGATGTCTTGACAAATAGTCTAAATTCGAATGTTCTTTAGTATTGCGATAATCGATTTTATAAGCGTTGTGTGGCCCAGATAAGTAAAATTTCTCTTTAATAACTTAATTATCTGATATAGCTCATGGGATCTCCGACCCATTATTGGTCCCTAAACCTTTGCCGTATGTTTGGTGATTAGGAACACGATGAGGTTTACCGCAACGATAAAATACAATAATATTTGTCTTCTCCAACTACGCAGGATATTGATTAATTATAATTGTATTAATTTTTTTCTCATTTTTACTGCCATTAACTCTAACTTATTGTACTAGCTGCATTGTTAAAATCTCAGACTTTGCTGTTTCTATTGACAAAGCAATTTGGATGGCCCTATCAAAATCAAATTTGTCCCCACGTAATAGGGTATTTTATCTTTGTATGTCAATAACTTCTACATTCCAATTATTACAAGATCCATTATTGAAATGCACTTGGTATAATATATTTATTTTCTTCTAGCGTTGGCAACTTAACATATTTTCTAGATTCGATAGCCATAAGAACCGCACGTTTTAAAATACTTGCATTTTTGGAGTCAAGCTAAAAAACTACAACTTTTTATTGGCATATGGTATATACATAACTTAATGACATTAATCCTTTGATGTTAAAATATACCTCGAAAATCGACTTATTTTCTTTAAACACGTTTAACCGAAGGTGATTTAAAAGGAAGTTCAACTTTTTGGATTATCTTACCGAAATTCGCCAAAAAGTTTAAGTGTGCATGCGAAATTCTTTTAATTAGACCGTCTAGTCACGATCAATTTATATTTATTCATTTAGCAAACAAATTTTATTTATATGTTTTTTTTTTAATTTATAACTTTTTTAATGTTAATTTTTGCCACGTCATTGAATGAAACTTAATTAGTGTCCCAGTTGATCGTTTATATGCGCCATTATGTAAAATTTCACACATTGCTAGCGCTGATTTTTTTCTCCAGTGCAAGCTGGATAGTAATTAGGCACGACTTTTAGTGATAAAACATCACTTACTCAAAATAATTATTAAAACTGCTACAATATGGTTACATGATACCATGACAAATCACGTAAAATTTACATGATACCAAAAAAAATCACCATACAAAATTTGTTTTATCAGTACATCCATAATAGTCGATAATAAAATAATACAACTTTTTTAAATTACCTACATGAAATATTAATAAATAATATAACAAATTTAAAATATCAAATTATGCTTTATTATAATTTTATTTTAAATGTATTTTTATAAAAAATAAAATTTTTCTACGGTCGATGGGGTTCCACCAATTTTAAACTATCCAACCTGCAGTTGTCTACTTTTGTTAGCTGGGTATTCTGATAATGCCTACTTTACTAATTTCTATAAGTAAATCAAGATCTTGAACAAATAAAAACTACATTAAAATGTCGCAAATTATTTTAGTTTTAGTCAACTCTAACGCCACATAGAGTTGAATTTTTAGTTATTGGTTGTAAACAATTTTGACACAAAAATCAAATTTTAAAATATCAGCTTTTAAAACCATAGGCACATTCTCCACCACATAACACACGATCAGTAATCAGTTAAGCCCGAGACGGGGTTTTATTTGAATAGATCTTTATATCAAATTATAATAAATTTGAAAGGGAACCTTAGTTTTTTTACTATATTGACAAAAATATGAATATACGCAATTGTCTAAATGACAAAAAAAGAAAAGCATACGAGACGAAAAAAAAATTGAAGTTTAGATATACGTGTTTCTAGCAAATTACAAGAAATTTTGTTGATTTTTTTTTATCACTAAATTTGCGCCTAATAAATTTGCGCCCTATCCAGAGTTCGTAGCATCGGAAATAGTATTTTCGGACAACCGAACTAATTCCTCTTTTTGTTCAAAGTTATATTTATTTTCAACTCACGATTGCTTGTATATACATTGATGATCAAATTAACATTTTTTTTGTACATATTTTATTGAGTATAGTAAATGGAGTTATAAAGGGGGCTCAAAATGTCCTCCTTGTGATTGAATACGAATGCTAATATTCGTTTAAGTATATCTTTGGTTATTTCAATTCTTGCTAATTCTTCCGTTTTCTCTTGGGCAGCTGTGTGTATTCGTTGTTTTAGTACTTCTTTTATTTCAATTTCTTTGGA
Source organism: Tipula confusa (assembly GCA_963556175.1). Taxonomy (NCBI): domain Eukaryota; kingdom Metazoa; phylum Arthropoda; class Insecta; order Diptera; family Tipulidae; genus Tipula; species Tipula confusa. Next base: position 121,043,595 of record OY744476.1, read on the forward strand.
GAATTCAAGCGATACTGGAACGGTGCTGAAATTATGTTTATTTTGTCTAATGAGAATTTTCAGCAGCTTACGTGTGTAGACAATTTGTATTTATATATGAATATTCTAATATAACTGGAACGCGATGCGTTGGGAATCTGTCTTGTTATTCATTGCGGCCTCGTAATGCATTACCATCGCAAATTGAGACTAAGACCTGTGCCATTTTAATATTAATTTTCTAAAATAATTTAGAATTTTAGATTCACAACACAAACATAATACTGGTTAATTTCTAAAACGAATGAAAATATTAATTTTCAACTTTTCAACATTTAAACAAAAAAATTGATAATCTTCGCCTACTATTATTAATACTGATCAAACATTTCTTAATTAGATAGATAATAAACGGTATACGTTAAACACTATGGCACGACAAATAATGTTTTAGGGAATTGTAGAGAATAGCTAATTTGTTAAGAGGTGATTCCAAGGGTTATTCTAAAAACAAACTATCATTATTTGTTTGATTAGAACTGGATTTTATTAAAAAAATTTAATTATTTTCAAATGGCATGCAGATGCAAAATGACCACTTAAAGAATATTAAAATTTGACTTCCTCTTCTCTCTCCTTATCCGAACGGACACCCAGTTTAGTTATTAAGTTAAAGACAAATGGCACTGAAATCGAGAAAATGTTAAAACACAATGCACGATTTATAATAATTGTTGTTTCTTTTTTGTTAGTATTGGGCAAATCTCCAAAAAATTCAAATTTCACAAAACTGATCTAGATTTTAGACAAAAAAAAGATGAATTTTTCTCGCCAATGAAAATTTGTCATATTTTTTTATGACTTTTCCGTAATCATTGGACTTTGCTTTAATTTAATTTTTCTTTTTTATTGTCTTGGTCTAGATAAAACAAGGAGGAATGATATTTATGGAAGTATTATTAACATTTAAAATCCAAACACAACAGAAAAAAATTCCGAATGACTACAATATATTATAAATGATTGGGTCGATTTTTTATGTTTATATTGGTAAACTGTCAACTAATTATGTTTTGCTTTTGGTTAAAATAGAAGATTGACATTTGAAAAATGTTTCGTGTCATACATTTGATATAAATGTTATTTCAAATATTTGCACAAGGTTGGAATTGAAGCTATTGGAATCGAAATTTCCAACTGAGCTTTAAATGGTAAAAGTTTTCATTTTATGCTTTTATTGATAAGATTACAAAGAACTTTTGAAACCCTAATATAAACATATTCATGGGATTTTAACAGTATTTTTAAGTTTCGTATTCTATGCCATCTGTTCTGGGACAGAAGCTCTCCCAACTCTTTCGCGATTAACTTAACGTCCTATAGCCAAATTGAGGACACACGAATACAGGTTCGCTTTAAATATCTATCTGCACATTTCATTGCTCCAGCCAGCCTGTACTGGCATAGACGATGGTTTTGGCCATGGATTCTGCATTCTGATTGTGAATAATAGACAGACTCTACTCTCTATTTTTAGGAATATTAGGTAAATAAAAATTAGAACCATTAAATTTTCCTACAACATTGATAAATTTTCATTATATATCAATAAATCTACACCGTACAGTTTAGATAAAAAAATTTGTTGACCTAGTGATCGATCGCTTCTATAATGAACAAAATACTATTAAAGACTTTGGAATAAAAAGTTAACATTTATTATTTATGTAACCGTGAAATAAATAAAAAATACAAAACACGATAATAAAAGCCACACAATTTAATTCCCGTATTAAAAGAATTTAATTTGCGGTTAGACGATAACAATTAGAGTTCCACATTCGTATAATAATGCAGATAATAATTTGAACGGATACAACACAAATTGTGTAAACGATAATAGCCAATGCTTTTGGTATACTTGTATTGAAAATGTTGTATATTATCATAATTTGATTTTAGTACAGGAGTTCTGTTGACCATAAAAATGGTTTACTGAACACAAGGGAGGAAACATAACAATGATCAAAATTTGTTAAAAAAAATGTCAAATAAATTTCAAATTTATGTATAGAACATATATACGTAAATCAACCATATTAGGAAACTACTAATGATCAATAATAATATTATGTGAGTCTAATCTTTTTAAATTTTAATTGAAAAACATAATAGTAATAAAATAATTTTAATTTAGTAATTGATAATATAACGATTATTATTATTACTGTATAGTTGGTTTGCTGTCTAAATTGATGATTAGTTAATAATATACAAAATGATGTAGTTATTACTCAATGAAGAATACATTTGTAATATTATGTACATAATTTAGAATCTACGTATTTGAAAAAATATATGGTTATTGCAGAGTTACGTATACCTCCTAGGGTTGTACTAATTTAGGCTTTAGACCAATTCTGCAGTTACTTATTATAATTATAAAATTTATTTGGCTGCTTTTATTTCCTATAATCTATAAATCATAAAGTGTTTTAAGTACAAAAATTTGACTAAACCAAACTACACAAATCTATAGGTATGCCTGAATGTGCTAGATAAATTTAATATAGTTACCAACTTTGGTGACCGGGGATCGCAATAAAAAAAAATTTAATACAAAATTAATATAAAATACCTAATTTATTCATTAGAACAACCTTTGCTTAATAGTTTATATATCAAATATTAATGAACCCACCCTGAACAGTTGAGATTAGTGGTCTAATTCCACGATTCCGAAGTTCAAATACTATAAATTATTTACACTATAAATTAATAACAAATAAAATTGAAATTAAATCTTGTTCCGGTGACGAAATTATATGTAAAGAAACATTCGTTGGACTAACCGCCTGCATCAAACGCATACACTTCACTTTATTACACTTTCTTATAGTCTATCCCAGGCCTAACGTATGGATTTTAAGGCCAATGCCTATAGCGTATTTAGTGCGGCAGTGATATATAACTGCCACTGTAAATGTATCTCCTTTTAAAAACCTGTCTGTGTTTATTCCTAAAATCCCTTCTCCTTAATTGGATTCAGCACTATTTATATTAATTTTGCTGTAGTGTAACCATTAAACAGTTGGAAGGTGGCATGATATAGACAAATTTTGGCTGGTAAATCGTGGGAACTGAATAACTCAAAGGGTGATCTTCTTTGGCGAGAAACCGTTCTCTTACTTAGGGTGCTTTTATTATTTAATTTTGATTCCTTAACTCAGCGTAGAAGGTCCTGATTTGCGAGTCAATTGCTAACACTTGAATGCATCCCCGTGTACCGCACGTATTAGTGTTGAATTAGCGCATAATTCGTCTAGCTAATTTAATTTGCTTTATATCTGTAGTAACATTTTCAAATATACTAGAGTTATTTTTTTCAACGTGTTAAATTATGTTTTGAGTGGACTGTTCTTCTTTCGGCGTTGCAATTTAATTATGAACGACTTATTTATTTGTCTATGATATATATTCTTGTAATTAAATAATTAATTTACCAATTTATTTTTCAATATGGTGGTTTGTTTACAATAATGTATGTGATTACTTTGGTTCTAATTTATATAATGAAAAAATGTATCTCTATTTTACTCTATTGTATAGTCCGCATAAAAACTGAAAAGCAGTTGATGATGCTTAGCAAAGCAACATTTGAAAAGTGGTAGGTTTTTTATTTAGTACTCAGTAATTTTAAGACTGTTAATAGATAGCGTTGATTATGGATAATTGAATAGACTATAAGTAATCGATTACGATCAGTTTACAATAATTTACGATTAATGGCAATGCGATGCGCTCAAATAAATGAAATGTTAATACAATTGTGAATTGTTTTATTTATAGTTATAATGCGGCTACAAGAAGCGTCAAACTCAAGAGTCTAGGAACGCCCTGTTCCTAGACGCTTGAGTTGCCATCTTCGAATAAAGAATCATCGAGATGACAGGGCCGGCTCTAGACTAATTTTTACCTGGTGAAACTAAAATCCGTTCCCACATTACATCAAAGGAGAAATTGTCTATGCGTTTTGAGGTTTCTCACTGAAACATAACTCTCATAATTAGTTTAAAACATACAATAATTTACTAGAAAATTGAATCACTGATTGTGACTAATGGCCCATAATTCAGGACTGCATTTGTAAATCTAAAAATTAAAATATTATTAAAATAAAAAATAATAATAATAATAATAACTAAAATAAAAAAAGATTTTTAAAAACTCAAATTTTGCACAAAATTTGTTCTATAGGCCTATATTTTTGACGAAATCATCTATGAAATATTTTTCTATAATAGTAGTTTCGGAATTACTGGTACCGTTACTGGTATCGTCATTTAAATTTCTAGAGCTTTATACTTTTATAGGTAAATCTACATTTTATATATAAATATGATATTTAAATAATTGATAGGTATCAATTTCGGAAAACCTATAAAATTTCAAATATTTGCATTAAATTATTTAAACCCACTTATGCCAGTCTTTTCATTAAAAAGAAGTAAAGTTTATCTCCGGCCTTAAATAATTACTGCGTAAATTGTTGGGAGAACCGACGAAATTTAATTAACACATTTAAAAATATCATTGTGGTCTGGAATTTGTTCAAATCGCTGTAACAGATTGTGCACATGATTAGTAATTCCCAAATAAATTTCAACTTTAAACCTATCTGCTTGATTTAATACAAAGTGCTAAAACAGAGGAAAAAGTAAAAGCCTTAATCACTTCTTTAATTATTAATAAATATGTTGGTCAAGTGTAGCATGTTAACAGATCCAGTTATGCAAATTGAAGGGTTTTTGTTAATATTTAGCGGAACCTTGCAATAAACTCTAATTTCAGTATTTTATTGCCATAAGCTTCAGCTGAGTTGCGTCAATGAGTCTATATCGTTTCTACTAAGTTCCATATATATATATATATATATATATATATATATATATATATATATATATATATATATATATATATATATATATATATATATATATATATATATATATATCAAATAAATGCAAAGTTAAAGGTAGAAACGCATCTATATAACGCATCAATAACTTAACGAAAATTATCAATTTAATCCATACTTCATTCAACAATTATTAGCGTCCCAAAAATTCTATTCTGTTATTTTTAGACACGTTTCAAAACCAACGAATATTATTAAATAATATAACTACTATTTGTTTTTTCTTGTGTATTACGACCTATTAAAATATTTTTCTATTTTGACTATAATGTATAACAAATATTTTAACACAAATAAATTGACGAGTATTTAACGAAATAATAAAAAATTTTAGGTTAAATAAAATTATTAATCGAAACAATTGTAAATTTCAAGTAATTTAGTTCAAAGCGTTGCCAATTATTTGTAAGATTTTCACCTCAAACTTCTATTACTCGAGAGTCCTATTTTAAAAAGGAGGATTGAAATTAAAAATTATAGAGTCAGACTGATATCAGGGTTATATTAATATCTTTAAACTTATTTCTGTTTGGATCAAATAACCAAGAACAATTCAAAAACGAACTTAACGAAAATAGTTAAATTGTTTATAACTGATAGAAAATAATTTGTTTGCTTCCAAAAACACCATTTTATTAAGTTAACTTGACGAAGCTTTTCAAATTTAACGAACCAACGAATATTTTTTATTTTGATTATAAGTAACCAATAAAAATTAATTAAATTGTACCTAAATAAATTAACGAGTATTTAGAAAACCTATTATAAAAATGCATCTTACAAGTTTTTTTTTAAATAAATTAACTGATTATGGACAATTTTAAAATTTTAAGTAAAATTAGTTAAAGGTGTGGAAAATCACCGTTTAGAATCAAAGTATTATTGGAGCTGAAAAAGTTTCCATCACTTAAAATATAATATCTGTTAATAAGAAAAATACAAAAGCTGATAAATTTTAATGGCAATTGGAAGGGTCATTGTAACTTAACACTTTAATTAAACATTGAAAAACTTAACGAAACATTTTTTATATTTAATTTTAGCGTGATTCAATGATTACGAAAACTTAACGAACGATTTAAGAAGTTTAAACTGAAATGGTTTATGATATTGATAGGTTTGATCTTAAACTTGGAAGGTTCTGGGCATATTATTAACAATTATAAAAACAAAAAACCTATCTGTAGTAGAGAATACATTTTTATCAAGATCATACAAACTGAATTATTCGGAAACCGTAAAAATATCAAATATTTTTTCTTTCTCAAATTTGTTAAAAAGTCTAGCACAGCAAGCTTAAGTTTTCACAGTTTAAGTTGAGATTGTAACATGTTTTCTATTTGTGCCATTCAGACAAGAACGGTCTAAAGTCGAACTTAACGAAACTAAATTAACGAAAATTATCAATGCCAATTAACCACTGCATTCAAAAATTATTAAAATTTTAGTAATTCTAATCTCAGCCAATCCAATTAAAATAACAAAAAATGATACGATTTTTTTTTTTATAAAGTAATGTAATTTTTTTGTATATGTATTTCGCCTTAACTGGTTCACTATTTTCGATTGGCAATTTTTGTGACATATTCTAAGCCGTCCCAAATCTCATTTAAGTAGCCTGCGTGTTCTCGCCGTTTACGCAGATACATATTAAAAAATACAACCTATTGACTATATTAAATTTAAAATTGATTAAAATTATTAGAAATTATTTTTTTGTTGTTTAGTGAATTTGTGCCGCCCTATAATTTTGGTGCCCGGTTTTACTGCACCATCTGTGCCTATGGGAGCGCCAGCCTTGCATGATGAACTAAAGGTTGAAAATGTAACAAGTGAAAAAAATCAAATTTCAAATTAAGGACATAATGTAATTATCTCAGCCATATTCTGCCCACCACACTATAACTTCTAAAAGAAGAGAACTGTTTAAAGCAGCCAACAATTTAAAATGCGTCTTTCAATCTGTTGGCACACCCACTTACTGGCCAACAGTTTTAAATATAACTCCTGAAAAAAAAGTAAAAAAAAAGAATATATGACAATTACAAAACAATGAAAAACAATAAAGAGCTTACATCCGTTCACTCCCGTTACCATTAAGCTAAACTATTATTTTTAAAAAAATATCACTAAGATTTACTTCAAGACCACCAATTGGAACCTTTTTCCTAAACTGATCAATGAAAAGATCAATCTTTAAGTACGAAATCTATGCACGTTGAAGATTGGTTGAAAGACTAATAGAAGATATTCAACAAGCAGCCTAATAAAGTACACCACTCGGATATGTAAGCAACATCATAGGAACAAATTACTGCTAACTAACTTCATTTTCTGGTCAAAACGATACTGACAACTCCTTATGGAAAGCAACAAAAGCGTCCGATCAAGATACGAACATCTTGGTCGGGCTGGAGAAATACAATGTGCAAATGGTATTTTTAATAAGCTAACCGATATCCGTGTGCCCTCAATTTGGCTGACAAGTGGCAACGGTGTAAAGTAGGACATAAAAATTGACCACGAAAGAGTTAGGTGAGCTTCGGCCCAGGACGGATTGCAGGGATTAAAACATAAAAAAAAATAAGATAAAGGTACGTTCCAAGGAAAGAGAAGTATTAAAAGTGATTATTATTTTGAACTGTAACAAAAAAAATATCACTAATTCTTACTATATCAAAATTATTTGAAAAAAGCTTCTGGAGAGAATGAAACCCACTATAGAGGATAATATTATTCCTTTATCAGTTCGGATTCAGAGTAAAACATTTGATCTTAAAGCAAGTTCACAGAATTACAGTTGTTATATAACGTACTCTATCGAAAAAGATATGTTTAATCATCTTCTTGGATGAAGTTCAAGCATTCGATCGTGTATGGCATAAAGAATTAGAGTCCAAATTATATCGAAACCTTCCAAAACCGTAAATTCTAAAATCCTACATAACCGACCGGCATTTCTTGTAAAATATTGCAAGGAAGCGTTTTTGGCCCCATATTGAACCTTCTGTACAAACGAGGGATTCCATACTAAAAACTTCAACCATCGAAATACTGTCAGTAGTTGGATGAAACATGGAGTAATAAGCTTAACTTTACTAATACAATTCAATATGTCGAAATGCCACCCGTAATCAACTCTAAACAACTTCCTTATGGATATACAGTAAAATTTATAGGGATGACGCTAGATACCCAAACTAAAATAAAAAGAACACGTCAAAAAAGAAAAATGATCAATTGAAAATCAAATACAGGAAAATATATTGGCTCATAGATAAAGATTGTGAACTATCTGTCCATAATAAATTGCTTCTATACCGGCCAACCCACAAACCTGTGTGAACTTACGGAAAACAGCTTTGGTGCTGTACTAAGAAAACGGTGGAACATTTGAAACGGAACTAGACATAGGCTTATATTCTCTGGAACTAGACATAGGCCTATATTTCCTCAAATGTGAATAAATTAAATTAGAAACATTGCTAGATGAGATGTAGCGACCACACTGTAGCTATATTGCCATAAGCCGCTAGCGCTACATGTACACAATATACATAGATATATACAGCGTAAATAAGAGATTACACATGACACTCGGTGGCCATGGCCTGATGAGATGACAAATAATTTTTTACAAAAAATTCTTCATCAGATCGAAACTGCACACAACATCCCAAATCGGAACAATTAAATAACGACACCATTCATCCATCGTCGTTACAAACTTATCTAATTAGTCTATTGTAATAATAATAAAAAATAAAATAAACTTATAAACATGGCCACACGTAAGAAGCTCCGACACTTAACTCTTCTGTAAAAGAGAGGTCCTAAAACATTAGGACATATTGCTGTGATTAGGAACAGATATTTTTCAAAAGGACAAAGTTATTGCTTCGAGAACGCTTACACCAACTGAACGCAATTATACACAGATTAAGAAGGGCTTTTCGCTATAGTGTTTGCTTGCATACGGTTCGACCAAATGATCGTTGGTCATACATGCAATATTAAAACAAACCACAAGCCACTTATAAATATTTTCAAGAAGTCATTATTAAAGTGTCCTAAGTTTGTAATTTAACGTACCATTAATTTAAATGTTTCACGATTCCTGTTGTATAGAGCTGTTATTAAGTTTTCAATTTGTGAAAAAAGGAGATGTTGTATTACCCTCCTAAATGCATGCTATGGTTTTTGATTGAACACGAGTCACTGCATGTACACCGCTGAGTACGTGAAGATAGGTATAAGACATACATTATTGGATTATAAATATTAAACAAACCAGTAGTCTTATTTAAAATATAACATCTACAACTTTGGATGATTAAAGGACACCATTTATTAATAAAAAATAAACATTCTGTATAATATATTGTAACATTTATTAGTTATTACTGATAACATTATTTCCACTTATTATGTAAAGGTATTTAAATAAAACGCGTGTCTTCGTTTCTACGAAATTACTAGAAGTGAGTTTTATTATTTATATTTTGCAAGAAGTATCACTTATATCTATTGTAGGATGTAGTATTCAACTTAACATACACCACAGCGTAAATAAATATATTTTCATAGGGAGCTATGAAAATATATTTAATTCCGTTCCTGTTCACTAACTACAAGAGTTCATTAACTATTAAAGTTTTGAACTGTGCACCACTATTAGATACAATTGTATCTAGCAACCCAAATCATACGAATGTTTCTTGTAGCTTTGATATTGCATATTCTGTTGTAATTGTTTTTGTTCTAAAGGCTTCAACCCATATTGGAAAATAATCTTATTATCAAATAATAATTACTATCCATCGGACCAGCACAATCAACGTGAACTCTGGACCAATTTTGTATTTTCTCATCGAATTAAAGTACAATAACGACAACCTTTAGTTAAAGTTTCTAATTCTGCGTCTATGCCTGTCCAACACAAATAGGATCGATGAATTGATTTAGAATTGACTGTTCCAAAATGACTTACATGAATGCTATTTAACATTTTTTCTTGAATTGATTGGTATAATAATAAGATTACATATTACAATTCCGGATTCGATGAAAATTTCGTTTTTGAGCCTAATAAATGGAATTCATGTATCCCCAATTAGTTTTGAAAAATCACCTTCGAAAATTGCAGTATAAACTTTTAACAAAACATCATCCTTTGTTGTTTCTTTGTTTATATCATTATTTGTCCAACGAAATTTACGTTCGTCTCTGTCACTCCCGATTTTAATCTCAGCTACATTATTAACAGGTAATCGTAAAAACAATCAGCCTCGTGGTTACAACCCTTTAAATTACCTGTCGAAATCCATATGACTTGCCAAATAATCCTAGTAACGGTTTGTGATCGGTTCTAATCTCAAACTCATATATATCCCACAACATAGTGGTTGAACTTTAAAACTGAGAAAACAACATCTAGCTCTTCTTTCTCAATTACACTATAATTCTGTTTACACTTTGATGGGGTTCTTCTTTATCCCAAGTGGTCACCGGCCTTTCTACTCCGTCCTTTCACGAATAAGAAATCACTTCAGATATACCGTAACTCGTGGCGTCAATCGTGAGAATTGTAGGTAATGATAGATCGAAATCTGTCAAACCTACTTTTTTAACTATTTTCAAAACTTATATTACACTGTGAATTTCAATTACAATTTCCATCTTTTTGTAAAAGCCTATAAGTTGGGTACATTTTTATTGCCACATTTGGCAACTATGGTTGCATACCATACTCAAGGTAAATGGCATTTTCGGCAAATTTTTTGGTAAATCAAATTACTGCACTAAAAAGGTGTGTAAATTATTAGTAAAAATAGTGATGGGTTGTTATTATTTTTTCACATTTAATTTATTTAATGCAACAGAAATCAGAATTAAGAGTAAAATTATGATTAATTATTATAATAACTAAAATACGTGAATATAGAAGACATTTTGAAGAATATTATTGGACTAAATATGAAGAAACCAAAAAAATTTAAACTAAAATAATTTTGACGTTTCATTTGTTACCTACAAACCAATGATTTTAACCCTCTAAACCTGAATATTTCCCTAATATTTGGCACGTCTTGAAAGATAAATTTGTACTAAAATTATAATTTTCCGGATTTAGGAATCAAAGATTTACCTTGAGCATGGCACGCAGCCTCTTTTCATAATCTTAACTTCACCTATAATCGACTTAAAACTTTGTCTAAATTTTTGAAATTTTTCCTGTAATTACAATGTCATTTATGAATCTTTCACAAACCTTGAAATATCCTGTAACAACATTTCAATTCGATTTACTAAAACGCGTCCTTATGAGTGCTCTACTTAACCATTTAAGGAATTCTCGTCCAATGCAAACTAATTAGCAGTCTCCATATCTAATTTACCTAATAAATCCATCTTTTATGACAGGAAATACTTCAGCTGTACGTATAAATTGATGCTTGTAATCAACTATAAATTTACTGAATGTGACTTTATACTCTCCATGCAGCTGTACTCCATCGTACGGCTTTTGAACTAGAACAAGTGGTGTTTCCTACTCATTTGCAACAATCAGGGCTATCAGTCCTATCCTTTCCAATCGCTCAAGTTCCTTTTCCATAGTTTCTTTGAACGCATGAGGAATTTGCTGTTGTTTATGACGTTAGTATGACGTTGTCGACACATTTTAAATGTATTTACCGTCAAAAAGAATAACGGAAATTGATGACAAATGTTCCAATGATGTCTGGGATCTGATTTATTTGTGAAAATGAAATTTTAAATATTTTGATAAAATCGCAGTTGGAAGCCAACAAAAAATTGTTTTAAACTCACAGTTGGAAGCCAGTCTTTTTAATTTTACCATAAACTACGTGACTGTTTCACCGTCTTCCATTGTTGCGTCAATTCTTTCTTTTTACTCATTTACTGGTTTGTGTAATAATTTTTTATCAATTTACAAATCCTCGTATGTCTTTTATATTAGGTTCTATCGGTGTAGCATTAACTTGAATGTTTTCGGCCCCATATAGTTTATTAACAATGTATTTTTTTTCCTCTTCATCCACCTCATTAGCATCAAAAAATATATCTAGTTGATACTGACTAAGAGCCCTTCATCATTTTGACGATTTCATCATTTGCAAAAAAAAATATGATAGTTTTATAACCTCCCAAAAAGAACTTTTTTACTTTTGATTTTGTACTTCTACACACTTAATTCCTATTAAATATATTTTAAAAAAAATTTAAATTTTAAACGATCCTCGTTGCCACTGTACTATTTATTACTTATAACATTATTTTTACTTAATATTATACATTTAAATAAAACGCGTGTCTTCATTTCTACGAAATTACCAGAAGTGACCGATCAATTGGCGCAGGGTTAAAGCTGCGGTGTTTGGGACGGAGGTACCGGCTTCCAATCCTAACGGGGGAGGGTTATAAAAGGGATTTTCATCACCTGGAAAATGACCAAAAACTCCTGTTGGAGTACAGAATCCATGGGCCGAACCATCGTCCATGTCAGTATAGGCCGACTGAAGCAATCCAATGTGCAGATAGATATAAAATCGAACCTGTATTCGAACGTCCCCGATTTGGCTGGTGACGGCCAAAGAGTTGGGAGAGCTTCGGCCCCAGAAAAGATTGCAGGGTTCAAACCAAAACCCCCTTTAAGGGGGTTTTGGTTCAATCATACATTTTTACAAGAAGCACTTATATCTATAATTGAAGGTTGTAATATTCAATTCAACCATACACCGTATATTTTGTTTCTTTAAAGGCAGCTGGATTTCCGAATAATACAAATTTAATAAATTTTTTAAAGAAAATTAAAAAAAAGTAGCTAAATTGGTTGGGGTGACTATAAATAAATATTATACTCGGGCATTAAAGAGGTCCTTTTGACTATTAGATATTGGTTCTAACACAAAATGATGTGATATTAAGTTCTAACACAAAAGTCATGTTTTATGATTCAACAATAGAAATTGTCCCATTGTCAAATATAATGTACATGACTCACGTTGTTAATCAATATTTTGTTCATACCCAAACTTTTCAAATCGTAGATGTTCATGCATATCGTTATCTTGGTTTAAATGTTGATCATAATTTAATTTGCTTTTTATATTGGCTACAGCTTGTTAATTGTGAGAAAAAAGGTAAATGGTTATTTTTGCTATTTTTTCACATTTGATTTATTTCTTTTAACAAAAATAGACACAAAAGTAAAATTATTATTAATAATTATAATTCTTATAATTCGTAAACATTGAGGCTATTATGGTGAATATTATTGGAATAAATATGGAGAAACCAAAAAAATGTATAAACAAAAATTTTTTTGACGTTTTTTTGTTACCTTAGGACCATTGATTTAACTAACCCTTCAAACCTGGATATTTACATTAAATTTGGCACGACATGTAGGGTAAAATTGTGCTAAAATTATAGTTTACTAAATTATACGACACATCTTGAGTATGGCACGCAGCCTTTGTGGAATTTTGATTAAATTTTGACTTACTAACTAAAAAACGTGTCGATATATGCTTTAGAATATAGTCAAAACCAACACAAATGTATATACAAGCCATGAAGTTGCGATACTTATGCCAAAAAGTGACTACTATACCTAAGTATTAGTGTTGTGACGTAGTATAATTTGTATATACTTTTATTATATGTTTTGATGTAAATAAAAAATGAATACGAATGATGGAACAACAGTATGTTGCACTCTTTATGACAAAGCAAAAAACAAATTTATTATTTAACGAGAGAGAGAAGTATTGTTATTATTATTTACTTCATTATATACTATACTATATAATATGAATTTAGAGCAGAATGGACAGTGCAAAATATAATTTTTGTTTCGTTTTTTTGTAGAAATGTTATATACTTTGAATTTAGAGGAGTATGGACAGTGGGAAATATAATTTTTTGTTTCGATTTTTACTGTAGTCAAATTCACTAACACATACACCAAATAGTAGTCATAATATGTTTTACTTAGCCAAGCTTCATGGCTTGTATAATATACAATAGTGTTGGTTTTGATATAGTCAATGCCTGTATATGTACAGGCCGTATCATCATATTTCATGTATGTATGAGTGTGACCCAACAATTAATAAATTTGCCACTGAAATAAAAAAATCCTATGGTAAAAATATGGAATTTTTCACTAGATTTAGTATATCTAGTATATTAGCCAAAAAACTGCTTGTTTGTACGAGGTCATTTCAGTAGCATTAATGTAAGTTAATTTAGAAATAAAAAAAAAATTTAAAAAAATTATTTTTCATTTAAGATTTGCCATTTCCAATGAATATTTGGTTTTACGCGATCTTCGCATTAATGTAAGTTAATGCTACTGAAATGACCTCGTACAAACAAGCAGTTTTTTGGCTAATATACTAGATATACTAAATCTAGTGAAAAATGCCATATTTTTACCATAGGATTATTTTATTTTAGTGGTAAATTCAATAATTGTTGGGTCACACTCATACTCATGTATTTCGTTTTTTGTGATGTGAGTCGGCCTGTACTATAGTGGTATTGATATAGTGTAAAATAAAACAAACATTTCCATACTATAAAACAAAAGAGAGTATAGATCGTCAAAAAAAATTTATAAGGCAAAATTGATGTTATCTCTTTCCTATACAAAACACAAATAACAAAAAAGAGACGAAAAAATTCTCAATTATCCTTACACATTAAATAGTGTGCGTAATTTAGAGATAAAAATGTTAAATAGTGGTAGTAAAATTGAGAAAATTATACATTTTTTGGTATGGACCAAAACCAACACAATTGTATATTATACAAGCCATGAAGCTTGCCTAAGTAAAACATATTATGACTACTATTTGGCTATGTATAAGAGAATTTGACTACAGTAAAAATCGAAACAAAAAATTATATTTCGCACTGTCCATACTCCTCTAAATTCAAAGTACATAACATTTCTACAAAAAAAACGAAACAAAAATTATATTTTGCACTGTCCATTCTGCTTTAAATTCATAGTATATAGTATAGTATATAATGAAGTAAATAATAATAACAATACTTCTCTCTCTCGTTAAATAATAAATTTGTTTTTTGCTTTGTCTTAAAGAGCGCAACATACTGTTGTTCCATCATTCGTATTCATTTTTTATTTACAACAAAGCATATAATAAAAGTATATACAAATTATACTACGTCACAACACTAATACTTAGGTATAGTAGTCACTTTTTGGCATGAGTATCGCAACTTCATGGCTTGTATATACATTTGTGTTGGTTTTGTATGGACTTTCATAGCACCAATACACTCAATTGTGTTTATTTGTTTATTACAAGACGGCTTGTAATAAAGAGGGTTTTGTTGGTAATAAATTAATTAATTTGCTTTCGTATATTGGTATAGAGATTGGTAAAATGTCACAAAGTTAAATTTTTCGAAATATTATTAAGTATGTATGTAAATCACGTTATGTGTAGCGACCATCGCTACACAAACACAAAAATTATTCAGAAATTTCGTGCACATTCATATAATTTGCTAACGCTACATGTACACGTAAAATAGCATTTTCACATAGCGTAAAATAGCATTTTCACATAGCACTCGGTCACCATGGGCTAATGAGATGACAATTAATTTTTAACTAAATTCCTCATCAGATCGAAACTGAGCTTTGCTTTGCACAACGTCCAAATCTGAATAATTAAAATAACGACACACACGTCCCTGCCGTCCTTATGTATGTTAGTTTAAATTTGCAATTGTTAGAATAATACGCATAATATTTTAAAATTGAAATTACATAAATTAAATTTTAGATAAAAATTAAGATAATTTACGAAATAAATGACTGTGGACACATCAGCTGTTACTGTTAGATAAGTATAAGCAATGTAATGTATTACAGTTTTGTGTCGTGATGATTCTCTGTGTGTTTCTTTTACTAAGCTTTGCTAGTGAGACCAATTACTGGTTCTGTATGTGTATTGTGCTTTAATTAAATTGTTGGTCAATGTGGGTCCGTCCAATAAACATGTGTGATGTGTTTCTATGATCAATCGCTGTGTAAATACAAGATTTTCCGATATTATTATGGGATGCTTGATATTGTGATCAATATCTGCATTCGAGAGTCAACTTCCTACTCTCAATAAACCCACGGCATCTATGAAATGTACTATAGATGTTTTATTTTGACGAATATAATTAATTTCTTCATTGTATTCTTTTATCTGGACCCATCTCAAACATACTGCTCTGGAGTTCTCAACTTCCTGTGCCGTTAACTCACAAAGTTTGATACAAATCGTCTTACATAAGCTATTAGGCGAACATTTTTCAAAATGCTGGATTTCCTATCAAATATGATACCCAGCCAGTCTTCTCCAATGGTTACT
Source organism: Tipula confusa (assembly GCA_963556175.1). Lineage (NCBI taxonomy): Eukaryota > Metazoa > Arthropoda > Insecta > Diptera > Tipulidae > Tipula > Tipula confusa. The sequence goes on from OY744476.1 coordinate 121,059,978, forward strand.
TGGAGACCCTGTGACAATGGTTTAATTTTGCTGAACGCTTTCTATTTTGTTTAATGCTACCTGTCAGTACACACTGTAGAATAGAGATTTTGAGGCTTAAGCCATTCTGAACCATACCACCATTGTTGTGACTTCACTAATTGATAGCGGGGCAAATAACCAAAGTCCTACCAGAACAAGCACTAAGGCGTATAGTCCAATCTCTTTACTAACAACAACATTAAAGATGTTCGAAAGGCTGCGCATCAATTTGGGTTACTTAGAAAGGCAATCAACCATAGAATAAGTACATAGCATCACTGATACAATTGAGAAGGTGCTAGAAAAAAAAGAAAGTATGTTCAGTAACATTTTTAGACATAGCCGAAGCATTTAATATGGTTTAGTACCGTGATCTGGAATTTAAGTTTCAACGAGATTTGAAGTCTAAAGTCGTACATAAATGTTCGTTACTTCCGGCTGAGACAGGAAGAGGAATACACATAACTAATTGACATCATTATTTTCAAAATTATATTGTGGGTCTAAAATTAGTTGATTTTAGGATTCATATTCAAAAATCTATTTCTCCTTTCTAGATCAGTTGACAACAGTTGAAATTGCAGGAAACTGATATTCAATTTCAATGACTTCATCAATTACTTTTGCTTCTTCGATTACATACACAAAACATGCATCTGTTCGGTAACTTCTTAAAAAATCTAGCAGTTCTTTAAACGCACTAAGACACGCAAACACATTCAATTTTGGATTTTGCATTAATCCGAAACAATATTGATTTTTGATAGTAAATCGTACCACATAACGTCGAGGCTACAAATAAAATTAAATGAAGAAAAGCTTTTGGCTAAGGCTCCTGATCCACATTTTGTGTGGCTATCCCGATTAATATCTAAATGGGTGCTCATAAATGTTTCTGAATCTCAAATTCATCACTGCTCAACACATCTTAAAATTAGCGTCATTTGCTCAATGTGGCTTCTATCGGTCGGGAGTGCAATCTACAATTATATCGAATAGTATTTTGCTTTAATTTAATTGGAAATAAGTTTAATAAGTTCGCCAGTATTTTGAATAATTTAAAAAAATTCCGCTACTTTTAATTAATTCTTGCCATTTATGAACTTGTGCATTCAAAGCACTTAGGATGATCAGCATCAATAATATTATTAGTTTTTAACTGCGAATCAATTTCCTGCCATTCAATTGCATTTTTAAATGTTGGCAATATGTCTCTTGTGATTTCAAATCCCGCAACAAATGTGATCAGTCAGAATTATCACTCGAGTTCAAAAAAATGCATCTAATAAGATGGGCAATTTATTCAAAGCAATAGGTTTGAATAAATTGCCCACGACGGTCTTAAAACTTTTTTCCCATTTTGTGATTGTCGATTGTATATAACTAAAGCGTAAACTATCTGCCATTACTTACAGGAAAATTATATTTCACTACTTGCATGGGCCCTTTCTCAATTAAAAATCGTTTTATCTTATAGGTTATTTTCCCCATTCAGCGAGAACTGAAGAAATTTCATAAACATAATCCTTACAAGTTTTGAGTCGATATTAACTACCATATGTTTATCGTGAATTAGAATAGTGTCGAAAGATTTCATGGTTACATTGCAGTTGTGCGCTCTGGGTAAAACTGTTACGGAAAAAATAAAAAATACTGTTATGTACTCCTTAACGACCATTATTGTAGTACAGGGTTTTCTACTACAAATTGTGAATTAAGTTGAAATCTTGGTCTGTGTAAATATGAGGTTAGTGCATTTATCTGCTTCGATAACATATTGCTATTGCTTGCATTTAAAACAAGATAATGCTGATATCAATATATAATGAAAAATGAGCCCTATGATAGAATGGTACTCGCGCCTTTGCTCCTTAGAATCGCACGGCCCTTGACGCTAGTATTGTTGAGTCAACACGAAAACCTACAAAATGCTATTAATATAGTGACTAACTGGACAAATAATTGAGAATGAAACTAAACGAATCGAAATCAACACATAAACGTTATAAATAGGAACTATTGTTAAGATTAGTTTTTCCGATGACCTAAATTTGAGTTAGAGTGTTTCTCGGCTAATGAAAGCACTCAGCCGAATATTTTAAAATAATCTTAACATTGCCGTATGTCATCTTTAAGATAAATATTACTGTAACATATTATGTGTTAATCATTCGTTTGTGGGGGCTACTTATTGTCGTATTAAATTTATTACAAAACTACTTTAACTCCTACTAAACAAAACAAAAAAATTATGTTTAATAACGCGATATAAATCTTAAGACGCCAAAAAGTTTGAAAAATCTTAATTAAAAAATTGTGTACAAAGGCCCAAAATATTTGTCAGATATAAAATCTACATTAATTAATTAACATACAAAATAATTGTATCGTAAAAACTTGATTAGTTATTATAGTTTTCTATATGCCAGTGCATAAGTTAGACAAGCAGTAGACTGACAATTTTTTTTTTTTTTTAAATTATGAGCATTAATGTCATAGTAGTACATATATTGAGAATATGTGATGTAGAGAGATACCAATAGGTATATGTTACAGATGTAGGTCAATGATTTTTACTAGTAAAATTGATATTAATCATATACATTATACACTAAAATTTGTTACAACAAAAAAACATTTACTTAAATAAAGGGGCTTCCATTAGAGGCGCTTACATATACAAATTTTAATCATTATATTATATTATAATGGAATATAAAATATCATTCAAATGACCGCTAAACGAAGTTTAAGTCACACTATACATTTCATAAGGTGACTAATGTCGTTTTACTCGAAATATCAATGTTTAAATCACTGGTATGTAATTAATTCCATCCATTGATGGCAACTGTAACTCTTGGCGCTGCCTTATACTAAGGCACCCTGTTTAGATTATGAAAACATTTCATATAGTTTTATTAGTTATGACCCTTATTCAACTTTTTGGAATACTTCTGGACAAGCAGTACGAATTCCTCACTTTTTTGAGATGTTGCAGTTGCAATCTGCCTCGAAATAGTTGGCCTAAAAGATCGACTTCAGGAACATATTATAACTGAAATCATTCAAGCACTTAAACTCGTCGAATAACCTAAAAAGAGCATATGTGTCATATACACAGACAATTATAAGCGCAGTTTATCATGAGTGACTTTTGAGGGAAAGGAAGCATGTTTTCTCTACCAGATACTAAAATTTTTTAGAGTAATTGTTTATGCTCAAAAATCTAAAGGACATCAAAGTCACAATAATGACCCAAAATAAGGAAATCAAAGAAGATAACCTTACGCTTATTGGAACAAGGTCGCTCATCGGGTCATTGCTATGAACTTGAGCACATTGCCAAGTCCTGCAATAGTAAGGAACATATTTATGAACACTGCTCAGAGGACGAATATAACCATGAATCGTGTCCCAAAAAACGGAAAGGGCTCGGTGCACTAGCTGTAAAAAGCTAACGAAGCATTCAACCATTTCTTGAGAAGCAAAATATGAACCGTATATAAAGAGGCATTATCCAACTTAATATGAAAAATGACAAAATTGTTGGACATGAAATTAAACAAAGTGCACAAAAAAAGAAGATCGATTAATACTGCATCCAGGAACCTTACATGGTTAAAGGTAGAGCTTGCCCACTATATGTGGACAAAATAATAAGCTCGCTTACCAGCTCTGTGTAAAAAGTATATCACGAAAATAAGCTCACAAAAAAAAAATTACCTTCGTGGACAAATGAGTTGTTAACCACAAAAAGAGTAAGTGCGGTATGAATAGAACAAGCCAAATCAGTCTAGATAAGTACATTACAGAGCATGGTATTGCTGAACCATAAGGTTTTGTGTATACATTTAGCACGCGATGGACTAAAACTACTGAATTATTGCGCACCTTAACAAATAGTGAAACTATTTTTATAAAACCAAAAACTTGGCGATGCGGAGGAATTCAGCAATGCTAAAACCATGGACACAATAATGTAAACTAAATTGGGCAAAGTTATTGATCTTGATAATATTGAGGTTGGATGATCCGAAGATCATGGCCCATTAAAGGGCCTGATATCATGCGCTTCCTGAATGAGTTTTTCCGTAAGCATGGAAAAACAGCAAAGTAGTTAACAGTAGAAAGGGAGTTGAACGTGACCCCAACGAACCAAAAGATCCAGTCTTTGGTACGTTATTCGAGAAACTGATAACTGGCAGGTTGATGGGCGTGTTCTAAGGTAGTGCGAAATTTAATTCAACGAACATAGATTAGCTGTTGTGATACCAATTAATGTATTGTTGCATGAAAGAGTTGCTAGGAATAAACTTAGAAAACGTCAAAGTGTGTGCTACATAAAACTAGCATTACAAGCAGGGCAAGTATAAGCAAACCTTATTGCAAGAGAAATGAAACCAGTAATTGGATGGTAGGACAACTTATAGTTTTCTTCCAAACATCGAAGCAAGAATGGAAAAAGGCTTCCACTTAGAGCACCGTTTACGCAAATGTTAACGGGCATGGTAAAATAACATCATATATACCTGGTAAGGTACTACCTAAGCAAAAAGAGCAGATGTAAGTGTGACCATGATAATGTAACCATTGACCACTTGCTTTATAGCTGCAATCTTCTCGAAGACGAAAGAAAACAGGTAATAATGTAGCTGAGCGCTGTGTGACCAGGAACCAAATTAGTGCTAATGACCAATTTAGTTTCAATTTACTCGGCAAAGGAGCTAGATAGTAGACAAGCGTGCACCTTTACGCGGCAGAGGCGCTAAAAGATTATTCAACCGAGCTAAGCATACTGAGAACAGTTAATAAGACTAAGCAAGATGGCGCGAGAATATATATAGGCTAAGCCTGGCTGACGTTCTTACAAAATAAAACATCAAATGTTAACAATGACAATTACAATACTTCTGAACATCAGCTTTAGATCCTAAATGCACTATGCCAATGATTTTCTACTTTTGACTCTTTTCAGAATAAGACAATTTTTGTTACAATTAAAAATAGGCGTTCGTTTCACTAATAATTCTACCGTATAGGATCCATGCATGTACTTAAGTTTGGAAACAGAACATAGTATCATGGAAGACTTAATCTGTAGTTATAGTGATTGTGAAAATAATTTATATTTTGATTCATTTTTACATGGCAACGACACAAGTTTCATTTGTTCATTTGAAATTGATTTGTTCCGAGCAGTGCTGTATTTAGAACTATATAAAATTAATTGAACCACATAAGTTTTTTAAAGTAGTATACTTTAAGAAAAGTAAAAAGATAGCTGCTAAACAAAAACCAAAAGATTTTCAATAGTTAGGTCACAAAGTTGGTTAATATGAACATTTGAGTCACTATAAACTAAAGTGTTGGTACGTTAATCCTTTTTGATCTATTCTAAAGCAACTCTCTTTTCAGAAATATTGAGTCTCGAAGTGTATACGGAGCAATTCGCAGAACTAACTGTGAACTGTTAAATCTGCACACGTTTTATTACTTACTAACAAACACATTTTTCTAACAAACACATATTTAATGGGAAATATAAACGTACCAATTGCATAAAATAAAAAATATTCATCGACATAATTTGAAAAGGCACAGAAATATTTATTTATTTTATAGTACAGTTTAATAACCATTGGCTTTTATGTCGCTGCAAACTTAGCTGGTGTTACCTTCTTGTTGTAGTTATTCAGTCGAAACCTATGATTTAATGGTAAAAAAAAGTTACAAACAAAAAATTGTAACCAGGGTTCGAACCCCGACAGTTCGGATTCGGGTTCAAATTCTTACACAAGAATATATTGGGTTCGGGTTCGAGTTCGGGTTTAAAAAAAAATCTAACTTATTTTATTTATTTAAAAAAATCAATGTCACAAATAAATAAATTGTTTCTTTAGTAATTTTCATTAAATTGGACACGCTGTGTTGCTAAAATTAATTTAATGGCAGAAAAAGCCCGCTTCAATCTAACCGTATTGCTGAAACGGTAAGCACTATCCGATAAAGCACGTTTAATAATGTGGGGTTTTTCACTTTATGGGGTTTCCAAGAATATTTTTTTCTTTGGAACTCAAGGAAAAGTTTGATATACAGCAAAGCCTTTTTTATAATAAAATCAACGCAGTCGGCGTTGTCATTTTCTTCGCTTTCTATAGCTGTCATGAAACTGTTTTCTTTGGTTTTCAAAATTTCTTTCTACACATTGCGCATCCGATGAACTGATAATATTCTAGAAAAGGCCAAAGACGTCCATTTGTAAAGATTTTAAATTTATTGTTTTTTTTATTTTTTATTTTGTTTTTAACTTTTAAAAGAAAAATTTAACTTGAACTCGAACCCGAATTTTGATTTGGATCAGGTTCTGGTTCAGGTTCACAGAATTGTGAATAAATCTCTGAACCAGAACGGGTTCAGATTCAGGTTCGGTTCGAAACCCTGATTGTAACAAATAAAAAGCACAAAGAAAATGTATTTAATTTTAATTATAAAATATTTGTATGACATAACCACAGATAAAAATAAACAGATATAGAACTACCATAACAAAGTATTACATGGTTATAAACTGCTAAAAATTAGTATCTGTATCATAACTATATTTTAGATACAAGTTATTAATAATTTAAAGTACACAATTTACCGATAAAAAAATTCCCGGTAATATTTTGCTGGTATAATTACGATATTTTCGTAGTAAGTACTTCATTGTTAAAGAATTTTTATTACTTTTTACAAAAAAATAATTTATAAAATAATTTTAATAGTTATTTCACATAAACACATTGGCGGAGTAGTTAAATCTTAGTTGTTTTGATCGGGTATCCAGAGTTTGTATTTCAATGAATTTATAAAGGCTCATCACTTAATTTCGGCTTCTTTATGTAGTAATAGAATCTAAAAGTAAATAGGGAAATGTGAAAGTGTTGGTTATGACCCATACAAGATAAAAGAGAATATCAAACAAACTAACATTAAACATTTTAATCGAGTAAAACATCTATGAGCACGTTCAATGAGTTAAGAAAATATTTTGTAAGGAACCAAATTGTTACAGCTAAATTAAGTTGTTACAGTTAAATTTAAGCTACTCGTCTTAATTTTAATGTTTTCAATATTTATTTAATAAAAATGTACTGTCAATCAAGACAGTAAAGATTTTGTTAGGAAAGTAGTTGAAATTGTTCTGAATTTGAACAGAAAGTGTCACCAACATTAAAAAACAAATTTAGGAAATATTGTAACTCATCTTTAGTAATTTTTTTGAAAATATTCGTTTTGAATATTTTTTCTAGGTAGTCGCGTATCTTCGTATGTCATAAACACATCAGTTTTTATCCCAAAATAAATCATATTTAGTAGAATTTAAACTTGGTTAGTCTGAATATTTCATACCTGCGAGTAAAATATCAATTAATGAAGTCTCGACGTTTCAGAAATATCAACTTGCCGAGTTTATAATGACATTTATAATGACTCATGTTTAACGAATGCAATTGTTATTTGGAATAGTTTACCGACTAAAACTTAAAAATTTAAAAAAAATTTTCTTTTTAAATTTATCTTTAAAAAGAAAATGTATGATATGATTGGGAAAGTGTAAATTTTGTGGACATATTTATAATTTTTTGTATATTTTTTGTTGTGCATAGTTTATTTTGTTTTCCAATTTTTTTTTTTTGTTATTTATGTTAGGTTATGTTATGTTTATTCTGGTGCATTACTTGATAAATTCGACAGCGAGAGACGTTCAATTGTACAGCATAAGGAGGCATGCTAATATATGGTTTTGCTACTACATTACTAATTACTTCTTTACTTCTACGACGTGTTGTGTATCTGCGCTAAAACTCACTGTGAGCTCCAGAAGCTTTAACATCGCAAAATCCGTTTAAACAAAATGGATATGAGAACTATGTCATTATAATATTAATTTTCTTGTATTATTTAGAGTTTTTGATGCACAACACGGACACTAGAATAGACAATTTTTCAGGACTAATGAAAATATTTAATTTTTATTTTTCTAACTTTTAAACAAAAGAGTTGATAACCATCGCCTTGATAACAAAAAAATGAAACCCAGCTTTTACACAAATAATTACATAGTAAAGGTGTTTGGTAAACTTTAGATTTTTTCTGATTTACGTGCCACATAGTGACTACGTCACTCTCTTCAGAGGGGGCGGGGTGTAGACTGACGTGACGATGTGTAATGTTGGGAGGAGGGGATTATAAAATGTGACGACACATAATTAAAACGGTTTTAAAGGCTAAATATAAGTACATATTTTATATTTATATATTTTATTTAGCACACGATTTTTTATATTAATAGTGCTCTTTAAAATATATAATTTATACAGGTATCACCGAAAATATATTTAAAAATTGTAAAGACTTTACAGTTCAGCTTATTTTGAAACGATCGAAGTTCATATTTTGACATAACAAGAGAATAATTTCTTCCACCATCTATTTCCCTCATCCAAACAAATATAGGACTCCAGGCACCAGAATTACCATTGAAAGATAAATCGCTCAACTACCCTTCTCTTTTTGTGTTATTAAGTTTACATAACAAGAATATTATTTCTAAGGTTTTGTCCAAAATTGTTCCATACGACTTGTATTGTCCTTCAGTGCAATTGATTTTAGAAGATAGAGTTTGCAATACATGTCATATGTACTTCGGAACTCAGTCAATGTTACTAAAACACGTTTCCACCACCCACAAAAAAGTGTGACATAGTTTATGGATGGCACCATAGATGTTATTGGAAAAGTAGAGTTGCTAGGAGCAACGAAATTTAAAGAAAAAAAAATTGTAATAATAAATGTCTCAATTGCAAGAAAAAATTTAGGTTACTGTGTGAATTATAAAATATATTCACGTCAATTTTAGAACCCGATGTAGATAATTTAGTGTTACCGTACACCGCGATCGTTTTGTCGATGCTTCTTTAATAAACTTTTATTTATTTTATGTTCCGTTAGTCAATTCTTTATCGAATTTTATAAAAGATGCTAAATTTTAAAATTGGCTTCCAAATTGAATTGGTTTCAATTTTTAGTTTTATTTTATAGTTTAATTAAGATAAAAGTTCTAAAAAAATACCTTAATGTAAAATAAAAAGAGCCTAAAATATGATTTTTAGATAACAAAAAATTGTATCGAACAATTGTATCGAATTGTATGTATCCCGTTTGTTTGATGTGAAAGACACAACATCTTTTAATTAGAATATGAGATAAACCCTTATTCGTAAAAACTATGACAAAAATGAATTTTATAAAAAAACTTATTACTTTTTCTTTAAATATCACAGCTCTCAAACGAATGCAGATGCAAGGTAACCCCTTAAAGCCTATAGATTTTAAAGCCTATAGAATTATCAGTCAAATAAAACTATGTTGGTTGCTCTCCGATAAAATATTTTGGAAGTTACAGTTTAATATTGGTGTAGAAAAATTTAAAACACCCTTCGGATACCCTAAATAAATAGATGGCTATTCGTTAGGTAACGGAACATATAATTATATATAAAGTAATCGCAAACTTAAACATATGCGCAGGATTCACTAAATATAGACTTTCAGAACCAAAGTTCTATATATTTTTGTCAACGTTCAGTATATAATTACCCCAAAGGTCCATTCTACGATTTTTCTCGCTTTACTATATTTCCGTTGAGCTACCTTTTGTGTGGCGGTATTATGCCATAACTGTTTAGTTTATATAATTTCTTCTGTAGTATTTTTGTTTTGCGCCCCTATTGGAAATCTGTTTATGTGCCAACGTAATAATGGTTCTGATTAGAGTAACATGTTTCAACAACATCATTTTAATCGTACAATACATGTATGTATGTCCTCATGTATCTACTGTTGTAATTTTTTGTAACTACACAATTTTCTTCTCGTACACAATTTTTCATTTTCACAACAAAATGATTAAGCAATAAACGCGCGCGCACTAACGTTAAAATATGTTTCAGTTTTTTTTTTTAACTTCATACTAATGTAGTCTGTTATTTAATTATCGTTGGCAGGAAATCAATAGTGCAATAGAAAAAGATTTTATGACGCGAGTAAATCAGATATGAAATTATAAATAATCGACAAACTTTTATGGTTTTTATTCGCCATCTAGCAAATTTTACTTTTCAGTAATTTCACTGAGGATCGGAGGTGATTGCACGTTTAAATATTTGTGCCTTAGAATCTTTAAATTTGTATCGGGTTTGTTTAGTTTTTAAAATTTTCACTGACGGTTCAAATCAAAGGCAAATCAGTTTTGACTGTGTGTTGATTTTCTTTCAATTTCCAATCACTGTTGTAGAGAACGGCATTGAAGAAGGTAAAATAAACATGTTGCTGGTATGCTAATTTTGATTGGATCTATCTATTTACACAAAACTAAGGAGTGATTTTGATACAGACAAATTCTTGTTGATGTAATATTTTGTATTCGTAGATAAAAAAATTATTTTACAAAACGAATCTGACCACACTAATTAGGAGTTTAAATATTTGTTCAGGAAACCTTCTTAATCTTTGTCGGTGTTACATAAGTGATTAAATTGGGGAATATATTTTATTTTTTGTTTTAATTTAATTAAAATTTCGATTTAAATTTATCAACAGCCACAATCAATATGTTATTCGGTTAAACCGCAATGTTTTATTAAAAGACCGATCCGATTATGGAAACTTCTTAATTAGATACATTAACTTATTAAGGAATTCATTGAAGTTCTTTATCATCTTTGACACCCAAGAATGTAATTATTAATGCTTTGGAAGAGCAGTAATTGCAAGCGCAAATTAAATGACGACTAAATGAATTCATTAGTTTGGTTTTATCGTCCATTCTGCGGGTAATCGTTAACTGGCAAATGTTTATTCGTTCCAACCAGTCAACTAGAGTTTATGTTAAGGTACCAGAATATGTTAATTTATTGATTGATTGATGAGATTGTGAGACCGGCTTGTTAAGTTTTCCGGTTAACGCCGGTTATATTCCCACAGCCTTTTTACATTTAACAAACGGTAGGATAGGAGGAATTTTCCATATATTTCTATTTCAATAGATATATTTTCATGCATGATAAAAACGACCCGGTTTCAGACACCTCATGATTATTACGGCACAATTTTATTCTGTTTTTTTGTGGGGTAGGGAAAGGAAAAGTATGTAAGTAATGACAGAATTGGCCCGGTTTCTCGGTAGCCAATTTTCAAATTACTGTTAGCTTAAGAAGGTATCGGTATCGTCATTATTTCCCACCGAATCGCGTTGTTGTATCTGTGACTATGTTTTTCTATTTTCTATCGTGTTTGCTTGAGATTCACTATTTCTAAATATATAGTAGGCAGTTTTCAAGTTTCAAAAGGTACTCTTTGGTTTTATTGTAATGTAAGTGGAGCATTAGGCGATAGATGAGCCAATAACACAGCGTTTACTAATTCTTCTTTGCAACCTTGAAATGCTTAAATTGTTTCTTCAGTACAAATTAAACCAGCAGTATTATTTTTCTGGTTTCCGACAGTTAGTATCGGAAGTGTCATCTACTTGTCAACAGAGTGTTGTATAAATGACCGTAAAAATTAACTGTGGAGAAAACAAAGTTTTAATTATTTGACCATGTTGGGTAAGGCAAACTCTTTAATACTTTGAATTTATTCAGGAAGAGGTTCTATTCCGTTTGCTAAAACTCAATGACCAACAAAATTTAATTCAGCCTCGCTGAACTCACATTTATCTATGTTGGATTTTAAACCATATCTTGAAAAAACAATGCAGTCAATAATATAAATGAACATGAAATCCGCAATCTGAAGGTCATGAAAAGGAATTCACATACTCAGAATGGCGTGATTATTGCTGATTTTTGGATATCCTGTTTTGGCCGGAGTTTAATTAAAGGCACGTCTTAAATCGATTTCCATACGAAATCCCAAATCAAATCTAAATTCTGTTTAATACGGTTTTCACCGAATGTTTGAATTCTAGTACAATTAGCGGCAAATAAATACCGGCTCGATGGGTGCTTAACATCTCATTCCTTAGAGGACCGAATCGAAATATCAGCCCCGTACCCATCAAAAATTGTATCAATGTTGTTTGGTCTGATACGTATAGGCGGTTTTAAGCCGATTCTCTTAGTCGAGTTACTTCATACGACATGATAGCAGTCACGTCACTTCAAGTGAAAATCGATATTTCCTAAGTGTACGTTTCCACCAAAAAGTTGATTGTTATATATACAACGCGCCTTACAAAAAAATTTGTAACCTACACATGCCAAAAAAATATAACCGATTTGTACTAATGGCTTGATATTTTTTTATTGTTATTTTTACATTAGTACTAAAATATAAAATTTCCTCTAGGAAATTTTATGGACAGCCCTTCATTTATTTGATAAACGTCATAACTCTTGGTTTCGATCAAAAAATCGGTTGTTTTTTTTACAAAGGGAAATATTTTAATTTTTTTTATGATGTGTATTGAATATCTATGTATTAGAATTATAAATTTAAATTGTAACGTTGATTTCTTTCATAAAAATTTGAAAATGGTTGCAAAACTAAAATGTTTGAAGTTTAAAGTTTAATAAAAAATAAATGGCTTTTAGTGTTTTAAAAAAATAAATAACTTTTATTTAAATTTGAATCGCAACAAAAATACATGATAATGACATTTTTTAAATAAATGAAGGGTTTCCTAGGGGAAATTTTATATTTTAGTACCAATGTAAAAAAAACAACAGCAAAAGTTCTCTTCATTAGTACAAATCGGTTGTTTTTTTACAAATCGGTTGTTTTTTGTTTGCATGTGTAGGTAATAAATTTTGTGTTGAGATGCAATTTTTTTGAGAATGCATACTATCCGTGTGAAGTGCGATGTAAAAAAAACAACCAACTTGGAAACCAATTCGGTGGAAACGTACACTTATCATATATTTTTGTTGCAATTAAAATTAAATAAAAGCCATTTATTTTTTGATAAACTTTCAGTGTTTAGTGCCATTTATTTTTGATTAAACTTTAAACATTTTAGATTTGCAACCATTTTCAATAAATTTTTATGAAAAAATTAACGTCAAAATTTGACATAAAATGTGAATACACATACATAAAAAAATTTTCGATTGTAAAAATAACAACGAACATTTCAGTCGAATCCTAGACTTAGTCGATCGAAGTGACGTGTCACGTGACACGAAAAATGTAATTTACTTGTTTTATCTGGCAGCACCAATAATTTCCTGCTATTTGACAGAAGATTGTTATTTAAAATGCATACAAATTGTCAATTTTACTTGGATTTTCGTATGATTTATGTGGTCTGTTTAAGAAAAAAAAAAATATAGTAAATTAATGTGTATTGGTGACTTAATTTTTTATTATATTTTCTAGATAATTAAAATATTAATTTGAAAATAATTAAATTATAAAATATGCGAAAATTGCATATTATACATTTATTTTAGTTTTCATTTTGTAGGATGAAATGTTTTATACCAATAAATTGCAAATATATTATATATAATAAATTAAAATTTTTTGTATCATTTAATAAAATCCATTTAAAATATAAAATTTACGATTTGCATTCTTCCATTTTATATGTATTTTCTTGCTGTCACTTCAAAATATCAAGCGACAAAAAATGTCGTTTCATGCGACACTCAACTTTTCATACGACTAAGAGAATACAATTTCTGTCACTTCAAGTGACGATTGTCGCTTCAATCGACTAAGAGAATACCAAAATATGACTGTCGCATCAAGTGACAGGTGACACGACTAAGGGAGTAGGGGCTTTATTCTGCAACCCTTATAGTCACCTGTGAGTGAAATGCTTTTTTTTTATAAACTTATATCGAAATTTTTTTTATAAACTCATCCATATAGCGGAGGATCGCTTTATCGTAATCGTTCAATTTGGCCAGACACTGATCAAGACTTTTTGTTGTTTTAATTTGTTATATACCTACATCCACTTCTAAAGCCTGAATATCTTGATCAGACCCGCTTTCATATATATAGATGTGAAAATTAGAGATAGCTGATGAAGTTCAAGAAAACGGCAAATATATGGCCCAAGCGTAGCGAAGCCACATCGAATATCATACTGTCATACCATGTCATATTGCTTATTTGATTATTTCAACACACTTTTCCAAAATAGAGTAACTACAGAGTATGTTTAACTTTTCAGTGTCATAACGATTTTCTTATCAATAGATAATTATTTTCTTATCATATCAAGATAAATTCACCACACAGACAATATTAACTCTATATGGTTGATATGACCAATTAAATTTTAAACTGTATGATTTAGTTTTAGTTTTCGTGTCGATTTTAGACAGTTAATATACCATTAAATGTGTAGTTAATTTAGTTGTTGTAAGTTTTAGTGCATTGTGGTGCAAAATTATTTTTAATTAAAAGTGAACGTTTTTAAAATTATATTCAATAGTTACAGTGTTTTTGATCACTTAAAATAACTCATTTTAAAATTGTAGTTGTTTTTTTTTTAATGTAAACCATTTCGATCTTATTCGTTCTAGAATTATTTTAATTATAATGTTTTGTGATGTTTACGTCAGCTTTGCAAAATCAAGTTGAAAAAATTGCTTTGCTTTAATTAAAACGGTTATTATCGGACTCAGGCTATCATTTGTTTTGTGTCAACTGAGTTATATCAATCTAAAAATTAATGTTAAGAGGATCGTTGAATAATATTAATTCTTTGTATATAACAATAATCGTTGTTCTCATAAAATTAATTAGTTAATTACCAAATAAATCGATAGTCAATTGTTCTTGGTCCCAACTAATTATATAGAAGTGTCAAATGCTGTGAATGTTTAATTTTTGTATTTATTTTATTGTATTTGCTAAATGATAGAAGACAATCTATAGACTAGCATGACTGGGGACTATATCTATAGACTAAAAACATCCCAACATTCACTTTTAGTCTTTTAATAAAAAAATTTTTAGTCTATTTATAAATTTTTGGTTAACTCAGGACCACATTACCCCGCGCTGTCTCACCTATAACATCAATTGTCTTTTCTTGAATCTTTTTTGAGCAAATTATGTTTGTATATCTTTTTCATAAAGTTTTCAAATTTATTAAACTCTTTATTCCCACAAGCAGTAAAATAATTTGCAACTTTCTGTAATGCATCAAAATCCCTCACTAATTTGTTTAGTTCTTAACATGGTCGTGATATCATATGTCCAGCTTTTAAGATATCTAAATCTGAGGTTTGTAGGTATTTGGAGAGTGGCATAGTTACTTCGAATATTTTTAGGAGTGTTTTGGATATGATCACTGTTTCATATTTACAAAATGATTCTACATTTTTCCTTTACACAAAGTTCAACGTTGTATCCTTAGACCTTGAGAATATTTTCCTATTTTCGTGCTTTTTAGTTTGCTTTCAAATTTATTTAGTAGGGTAAAGAATGATTCATCTCAATTAGATTTTTCAATTACTTAAAACTAAATTTAAGACATGTACAATGTGCATAGCACCAGAAAAGAATTTGCCCAGGGGATACTTTAGAAAGTCACTTAGAAAATCCATTATATTGACCTTTGCATCCCAATCGGTTGAATTACCAAAGCACTTTGTTATGTCTATATTACTGAGTTGAATCCGCTTGTAAAGGAAACATACCAGTTCCATATTACTCAGTATTTTGTGTTATAAGTTGTCCGAACGATTGATTAATTTTATTAATAGTTGATTTAGAAAAAAACGTTAACAGAGTTCTTCCGCCTTTACACTTTTGAGACTCGTGAAGTTTTTTAGTGTTCTCAATACAACCTTTCAAATGGTCTTTCAAATTAGTATCATATTTGCTAAGAAGAACAACGACTTCCAAAAAGTTTCCATGATCTACAAACATGTGCTCCCGACTATATAGTATACTTCTATCTTATCTCCACTATAACTTAATTCTCGTTTCCCAATAAATTTAACAATATCGATCACTACCAAATTTCTTTTCTTTTTCGTTTCGTGCATCTCAGCTTCCTCGTGTTCATCGACTCTGACATAACCATGCCTTATATTTTCCAACTAATATCAGAAGAAAAAGTTATACTAACTGAACAAAACAAAACATTTTGTTTCTCGCTTTAATATGTCAGCCATTGCCGATTAGAACCATTTTTCCTATACATATTTTTTTTTAAACATAGGATAATACTTAAAAAATAAACCGAGTTGACTTTTTTCAAGATGTACAAAATAATTAAACGTTGGAATTGAATTACTATCTTGCTCAGTTTATAGGCCGCTTGTTGCAAGATCAGAGGCATTAGCTGGTGTGTTGTAATATGATTTTGTTTAATTCCTTATTTTTGATCAACCGTTATTCAATACATATTAGTTCTATTTTTAATTCCAACTTCAGTTTCCGCCACCGCCACTGCATTAGATGTAGACGAATATGAAGATGTAAAAACATTTGTCATTTTATCAAATTTTTGGGCAATACTCTTTTTAATCTGTTCGAATTATATATGTACGTAATCTATGCAACTCATAAAATATCTCACAAGAAAAATGGATACTGCATAATTTTAACTGGACTTCGCTTATGTTAACGGACACACGGTACGTAGAACGTGAAATCGCTGAGAAAACCAGGCGCGTTTGATGGCCATGAAAATGTATCGCTAGGAACTCATTGCTCTACAAGAAATTGGATGGTCAAAAAGGAAAGATAATGTGTCCCAAGGCCATATATTGCTTTACAGTGGGGATAACCTCGGCAATGTAAAAAAGGGTGTTTTAGATTGAAGAAGTTGATAATCGTATGTGTATGCTAAGTTTACCCATGCGACTAGCCAACCTGGCAATCATTTGTGTTCTTGCGCCTACTGATGTAAGCCAACCTAAAGATAAAGACTCATTTTACAACAATTTGGATAATCTGATGGGATCGGGGTCGACTTTGTTAACAGTAGTATTATGGAAATCAATCCCCGTTCTCATGATGTGAACGATCTATGGGAGGTATTGAAAACTTCAGTTGTCAGTGCTGCCCAGTTTGATGAGGAGAGTCGTCTGCTGTCGAGCAACAGAATAAAGCCTATATAGGGGCAGAACATAAGCTCGAATGCATTTGAAAATCGCACGGAAGAACAAAGCGGTCCTTGCTAGGAGAACCGCCAAGTGAATTTGTTGACGAAGCGAAAAAAGCGTGAATGCTGGAAGGCTGAAGTATTAAGATTATTCATGTATTAAGACCTTTAGACCTAGGTCTATCTCCATTCAGGACCAGAATAAAAAATCGCTGTTAAAATCGATGCAGTGTTCGACACTGGAAGAAGCCTTTCTCTGATTTACTCAATGTTCAACTAGTGCCAAATTCACTGCGTGGAGAAGTGCATAGAGGACCCATCCTACGACAAATTCACACAAGAGACTAAAAAAACCGTTGCCCTGGGGTTGATTGCAATAATTCCGAGCTCTTGATATTCGGAGACGATACTTTGTGAAACTATCATTTTGATCTTATTCGGTTAATATGGCAAATCAAATTCAGGCCTGATGAATGGAAGGTGACTTCGTTGTGTCTTATTCTTAAAAAAAGAGATCGCTCAAAACGCGAAAACAACCGCAGTATAGCTCTCCTTTGCACAGGATACAAATTAATGTCTTACATAATATTGGAAAGAACTGCTCCCCTGGCGGTAGAAATTATAGGTGACTACCACGGAGGTTGGGGGTCACTTAGGATGATTCTTTCTAAATATTATGAGACATCTCGTGACGTACATCCGGTGTTCTTGGATTTCCAACAAGCCTATGACAATCGATCGGGATAGGTTATATTTTGTTTTGCGATGTCTGGGAATACCTGACAAATATGTGCATTTATGTAAAATGACAGTAATATTGTTGTGTCAAAGTTGAGAACAAGCTATCAGAAATTTTTGCAATTAGCTCTGGTGTACGGCAGAGAAATGAGGCTTCCCTGATACTCTTTAAGCTCATGTTAGAATTTAAATTTCATAAAAGTGAAACACCTAAGAACAACATTTTGTACCGTCAGTCCAACCAGGTTCTAGCATATGCATATGATATCTGTGTAATTGGACTTAATAGTAACATCATCAAAGAACCACTGTACCCACTTGTACGACTCTCGGCTTCCGTTGGTCTCAAAATCAACGAGTCTAAAACTAAATATATGATTACTGGTTTTAGAGACCAGGACGCAATGGATTTTAATAGTGGTGACCACACATTTCAAGGAGAGATTCTTTCCAATACCTCGGGTCCCTTGTCACTCATGATAAATATGTGGGAGGCGATATTAAAGCATACCTTATCGCTGGAAACCGTGCTTTGTAAGCTCTAAGTCCACTATTAAAATACCGTGGAAATGCTGACAAGCTGAAATTTTACAGGGTGTTGATCAGACCCGTTGGCATTTATGTGTGTAAGAGTCCCAAACCCAACGATGACGACACTTACCGAGTTTTATTCAGCTATACGAGATCAGGAGTATAATGAAAATTCCTGATCTCGTTCATGAAATAAAAGGACAGCGAATACGTTGGTCTAAACAAAAGGTTCAGTGACCTCTGAGAGGAGATCCACCATTTGGCGGGCGTAAAGGTTGCGGTCGGCGACGATGGCTGTTAGGGGCAGAGAACAACTTGTCTTCGAGTTGTCTAGAACAATATGAAGAACAAGCTCGGGATCGAATCCTCTTCTATAAGGGTAGGTTATATAATTCATGGTTATAGTAAGTAAAGTCATATTTGAAGTAAATTGCTCAAGCAAAATTGCGAAATTTTCAATCTTCACTTGTTCGTGAGAAACTGGACTTACTTCTTACTTTAATTCTGATATTACTATATGTTCTACTAAATACACATAAAAAAATATTCAGTCAGACTTGTATGTGTTACGTCTGAAATTGGATTGACAATACGTATTGCATATATTTCCAACCTGTTACTACGCTCTAGCCTTTAGCGAGTTATTTTAAAAGCCAATCGGACTAAATGATCTTCTACGTATCCATTTGAGTTACGAAATCCTTTAACCCGTAATGGTTTATAATTTTTATTTCGATGCAATATAAACATTGTGGTTTAAAAAATTCTGTCCTTCTTTGTTTCGGATTCTTCGACTTCTTATTTATAATTTGCAGAATATTGAAACTAAACACAAAACATATATTGTTAGAGTATATTTCTTGTATAATAACCCATGTGTTCCCATAATTTTAAGCATTGACCGAATCTCAATCCTATAAAATATTTTTCAGAATGGTTTTATTCCAAAAATAAAAGACGATTACCAAATCAGCAACACCTCTGTAAAATTTTAGAGTACTAAAATGTATTCTGTGGTAACAATATTAAAATAGTTTTTGTTCGCGGTACACAACTGAATTGTATAGGAAACATCCAAATTAAGATCTTTATTCATTTAAAAAAAAAAAACAATAAAATTGGTAAATATTTAGGTAAATTCTATTTAAGAACATTTACCGCGTAAAATTTGTTTAATATTTTGGTTTCATCTTCTATGTTAATCGATCTTAAATGATTTTATTATGCAAATTTTAGCAACCACATCTAAGGTGATCTCACAAACCTAAATGACTCACAATCTAGCAAATTGTAATTAATGATTACAATTAAATTTAATGGTGTTCGGATTGAATTCCTAATTAGTGACACTCTGTTAAAGAAACAAAGTTAATTTGTCATAATTTCTATCCGTGTCCGCGACCAATCAACATACTAAGCAAATAAATAAATAAATAATAATTAAGCCACATCCTGTTATATATATACCAAGTTGGTTAAGGCAGAATTCATCATGCATTGATTTTACAACCATTTCTATCGATTATCGGCACCGCTTAGTTCTGCGACCAATCTATTAAACAAACTATACATTTTATACTCATAAAACTAAACATAATATAAATACGCATAGTACTACCATAAATACGGTGAACTGGTTTTTCTTATGATGGTAGACCTTTATGTAATTTATATTATGAACTAAACTATGAACTTTGAATAGGCTGTAAATAGGCTATAAAGGTTTCATACTGCGTCTCTAAAGTAACCTTTTGAACGCACTTACTACGAATTGTCTGTGCATATTGTATGACCATCGACATAGATGGCCCAACGAATGTTTATTTACACACGTTTGGGTCACACAGGTGACCATGACAGATGAAGATGTAATCATAAATTTCTATTTATTAACTCCAAAACCCATTTTACTACAAGCCGTATTCATTGCATACTCATGCTATTTAATCATATACGTATGAGAATGTATTGTAAGTAAAAAACGTGTCGATATAAGATTTAGAATATATTGTAAAATAAAATAAACATTTCCATACTATAAAACAGAATAAAGAAAAAATTGTCAAAAAAAAAAATTTAAAAGTCAAAATTGATGTTAGCTCTTTTCTATACAAAACACAAATAACAAAAAATGAGACGAAAAAATTCTCAATTATCCTTACACATTAAATAATGTGCGTTACTTAGAGATAAATATGTTAAATAGTGGTAGTAGGAATGAGAAAATTATACATTTTTTGTTATTGATTTTCATAGCACCAATACACTCAATTGTGTATATAGGTTTTGTTTATCTGTGTCAACGAAAGTTACAAGACGGCTTGTAATAAAGAGGGTTTCGATTAACTCTGATCAAACGCGTGTATCGAAGGCGACCATTGTAGGAAGCCAGCATAACCAACGATTTTTCACACGATTAGACATTGCGTTGTGGTCAGCGGTGGAAATTGAACTAAGAACCGCGGCGTGATAAGCAAACACCTTAACCATCACTATACGATCGGTGTATATATTCCAATTAACTTCATTTTTCGTTTTCGGTGTAACAGTAAAATTTCGGTGTGAAAGTAAAATTACGGCTAATATGGTCACTGTCGCTAGTTATTAAGTTATCCTTCTCCTTCGTTAGTTGGCCATTTTTTAAATATTTTGAAAAATTATTTTATTTCTTGAGTCTTAATGTAAATTTTACACTAACAATATCTTTTATAGGTAAAAATCTCCCAGAAAACTATATCGCCGTTTTCTCCTGATTTGGATTTGAATACACCGCTAGCCACTTGCTAAAATAGTTCATGACTATCAGCAAATATTTATTGCCAGTCTCTCTTCTTTCGAATGGAGCTCGGACATTATACTGTAGCTTGGCTCACTACATGCGGGCTTTTTACTGCCGCACATTTGCTCACACTCCAACCAGTAAAACCATTGTCGTATTTTTCCTAGTTTCAGGTCACACTTGCGTTAGCCGAATATTGATTATATTTTTTTTCTCCACTTGTCCACTCTGTTTTCTTTCGATTGGGCATGGCCAACGATTGATAACGAATCGGCATTTCTATGTACGGTTCTTGTTCGATTTTGAAGTTCAACGGTATTGTTGTTGTTTTGCCCTTGCTTTTTCGCCATAGTCTAGGCCTTTAATTGCGTTTTTTGTTAATTTATTTTTGGCATTACTCACTCGATGTGCCTACTGGTCACTACTTCCACTCGGGGTATTTTCATTGATTGCTTTGCAATGGCTTGGGCCATTTCGTTTGTTAACGCATAAGCAATGGTCTGAGAGAAGGTTGCCTTAGGCGACAACATCACTGCTCGGCGTGTCTCCGAATCTCATAACCTATCAATAAATATATCTATATTTATCTTTTCCATATAATCTGATACCGTATTCGTGTATGCGAGACAGTATTAACGCAGTAACCCGATTCGCTTAATTTGATTGGTCACCGTTTCAAATTGAAATTTTAAAATTCCAAACGAAATTGTTTCATAATAAGATGGTGGTTTCAATTTAATTGATTGAACATGTTCATCTATACTTGCAACATTCTTCCGTTTACTTTGACGTCATTCAAACAAATTTCTGTTCCTGTTGTTCAATTTTGGCTTTTAACTTTTGATCAACTTGTATAGCAGTTCCACATTTCTCGCCAGGTTAACATGTGTTTTAACTTCCTGAATCTCAGTTTCAAATTGTTATTCTATAATTTCTCTCCTTCGCTTTGGATAGAAGTAGACAATTCAATAAAATTTTCGTCGATTTTGTGTTGGCCGTCTATACGACTGTTTGTTTTATCTTACCTATTTGTCCGATCATTTGGTTCATATCATAGTTCCGTGCCATTAAAATTGTGGTCTATCATAAGTTTCATTCCAGCCATTGACTGTGATTTATCGAAATATCCGGATTATTTTTATGCGGCTCAATCAACGATTGTGTGTTGTCTTTATTTTCTACATATTTTATATTTAACCAGATTAATCCCCTATTTCTCCATAGCCTCACGAAGTCACACCTTCAACATCTTTTTTCTTCCGTCATTTAGTAAATCTCGTTGTTCCAATTCCATTTTAAATTTTGCAAATTTTAAATTGTAGAGAACTATCATTCTTTTATTATTTCACAATCTCACTGTTAGATATGTATTCTTTAGGACTACTGTATTCTTTAGGATTTCTCTTGAAATGAAAGCCTTGTTTTTTACTTTAGCATACAATTTTATAAAAAGGTTGGAAAATGGTGTTTTTTTTAAAGATTCAGGTACATGCATTTTAAGTTTGAATTTTTTTTTTTTTTTTTTCAAAATTTTGTTTCTTACTTTAATATCCCAGCTTCCACTTGGTGTGGATTATAAATTATAAATACATAGTATTTTTTTTTATAAATACATACATAGTAAATATGTTTGATAAACTTTAGATTTTTTGTGATTACGTGCAACAAATATTAAAGAAAAAAATTTCTCACAACAAATATCACAAAACGTCACAATTGAAAGAAAAAATTAAGGTTACTGCGTAAATTATAAAATATATTAAAAACAATTGTAGAATTACCCGATGAAAATAATTTTAGTTTTACCGTACACCGCGATCTTTTTGTTGACTTGGCGCTTCTTTAATAAACTTTTATGTTCGGAAACTTAATTCTTTATTGAACTTGTTGGAAGATATTAAATTCTAAAGTTTGCTCTTAAATCGAATTGGTTTTAATTTTTGGTAACATTTTATAGTTTAATTATAAGATAAAAGCTCTAAGAAAATATCTGAAAGTACAATAAAATTAAGATTAAAATATGATTTTCAGATAGCAAAAATTTTTCAATTTAATTACCTAATTTAATTACTCTCAATCGACATGCTACAAAAATAGCACTGTTACTAACAAAATAAGTAATTCGGCTTTGCTAGCTATATTAATTAGCTCTATATAATGTTATGCAAAACTGTTACGGTCCAAATTATCTTAATCAAAAATTGTATTGGCAGTAAAAGTTCGGGCCATTGTACTTTTTAAAAATTTTTTATCTTTTATTTTTCTCTCCTTTCAATGGCATTTGCTTTACATGATATTGAAAATAATCTAAGAAAGATTTTGGACAAACCGGTTAGTAATTGATCAAGTTTTTCCTGTGGATTATTTTTTCTGAATATTACGAAACATTTCGTGATGACTACATAGCAAGCGTATTACTCAATCAATCGGAATAGTTTATATCTCAAAAATATTTACGTTTATGTAATATGACAGTACAGTAATGCAGTCAGTATGTTCAACCAAATTTGACATATATCGATGATATCTATAATAACTGTGGTCAAACGTGATGCATAACAAAGCTCTTTGCACGAGATCAGGAATTTGATTTAAATTCCTGATGGCGTTATAAAAGTAAAATAATCTTAAAGCTAACGATAACCTTCTTAGGATAGATCACGACTTGGTTCCTTAAGGATGTCTAGAATAATACGAATATGGTACGGGCCAGCAATAACCTGTCAATATCAATTTATGATTATTATTCTTATACAATTTCGTTTATATTTATTAAAGCGTAACATTTTAACTTCTAACCCCGTCTGCATCAAAAAGTACTTTAAATATTTTTCGACAGACCAATTTTATTTTGTATCGATTTTTGTTAATGTATATTTTATCAACTGATATTTTTTTTTTTATTTTATCACTTTCTTCCTACAATCATAAGAACGTCGATAAGAATGACGAAAGACATTCGTTTACGTTCATTGGCACATAAATAAGTTCATTAGCCTGTTTATTCTAAAATCATATTTTGCTTGATGATGATAATTCAAATAAAATTTAATCTTTGTAATTTTGAAAATTATGTTGACTCTCGTAAAATGTCTTAATTATGTTTGTCTTGTTATTATTATTTAACTTTACATTTTTTTTTTTACTATATTTAATTTAATTTTTTTTTTTATAATTCTTAATTTTCTAGAACGAAAAATTAAAGAAATACAATTTTGAAACATAAATCTTAATTGCGTATAAAACATGAATAAAACCAAATGCGAAGATTTGCGTGATCTATTAAAACTTAAAGCAGAGAAACATAGGTTAGAATTAAGATCTCATTGCAATATATAATATATAGTGTTTCGTAAAGTGTAGGACATTCTGATGCAGGTCATGCACCTGTTTTCTAGTTTTCCAACTTAACGAAACATTCTGAATATTGTAAATTTATTATTATCATTAATTCGTTGTATTATTTTGTTTCTAAATTTTTAGTCTATTCTATCGGACAAACATTCCAACCGAATCCAGTTCACAAGGCGATGATCTTGAATTACCTACGATCGTCGAATCAAACACAACTCATAGTAAAATCAAATTAGTTACGGAAAGTGAAAATCAAAATATTGATTATGAATTTAATTCAAATAAAAATCGAGCAGAAGAAGACGTATCCCTGTATGAACCGAATAAAATCGTTAACGATACCAAAATACAAAATCTTGACGAATCTATTGAAATGAATGCTATGAAATCGTCATCACTTGATGATTGTTGTGACGTGAATGATGACAGTACGGATAATAGAAAATCTAAAAGTTGTTGCATAAATATCGACGGGTACGATAAAGATTTAACGACAAATGGTTTAGTTAATACAAATAAAAATCATAATGATAGTAAACGACGAATGACATTGACCGTGACTGATATACCATTGCGTCCAGCCTTATTGCCATTAGCCGAGCCAACATCGTTACCAATATGTGAATCACCAACCAATCGATATCCGACTGTCAACAGTTCTACTACTACTACTAATAATAATAATAATAATAATAGTAATTTTAATAATTTGGTAAGTCCAGATCCAATTGATCAAGCAATTGTTTTTGGCCCACCAATACGCAGTAAAATGATACTCGAAGAACAAGTGATTCCAATTCCGAGTAACGATATATCAGTGAAACTTAAGGATGCAAATAGTTTTAATACAAATTGTGATGAAAATGATGTTAGTCAACCGAGAGTACAAATTAAATATGTAAGAACGCCTTCCGTGGTGGTATCAGATTACTCTGATGATGTGATGTACGGAATAACACTTGAAGAAATAGAATATTTAAGAAATAAAAGTAATTACAGACGATGTTCGTACGATGATGCATATTCCGACGTAAGTGCATCATCGTCGTGTAGTAATTTAAATTATTGTTGTGAATCAATCGGTAATTCATACGATAATTTATTTGATGAGCTTCAAACGCCCGAACGAAAAATTTCAAATGGATCTCAAACGTCTACGATTAGTAATGAGGATATCATTATAAATGGATTAGAAGAATTAAAGCCACAACCTAAGAAAAAGGTCAGTCCCTACAATATTCATTAAACATTTATTATTTTATAATTTAGTTTCTTAACTAACATAATTAAATTTATTGGATCTGGGGAAATTTTTTATTATGAGCTTATTATTATTTAATAAGAATTTATATAATTGGGTGATAGATTATACATTTTATGTAAAAATAATTCAGAAAGACTGATTAACGAAATTATAACAATTGGCTCCTAATTATTCTTATTTTTAGTTTTTCACAAAATTTTGTCAAATTAAAAATTTCGTTGGTAAAATAAGAAATAAAAATACGATTTATTGTATAAGTAAAATAATAGTAACTGTGTTATATTGAAAATCTAACTTTTGGCACTTTGACAAAAAATATTTTGTTTAAATAAACTTTGATTAAAAACAATTCGCGTTTTATTTCTATAATCAACAAAACATTAAATGTAAGTGATTTAATTTTAACTTGTACCTACGTACCTCTAAACTGAAGTGATAAAAAGTTGATATTTTTTGTTTTAATTATGGCTCAAATATAATTTACACTCAAAAGACAGTTTGAGCACAATTAATAAAAATAATTAATTTTATTCAAATATGTAATAAACACAAAATATTCTACATTTCCTAAAACACCGTAAAATCACAACTATCACAACTATCTCGCCAGTAAGCAAATGTGCGACCAAAAATTATAAAAATCTTCACGTGGGATCCGTAATGATTAATAATTAAAAGGTCTTGCTTCACGTTAACAAGTCTCCGTCTCTTTTGAAACCTCATTCTTTTGATTTATGAGTATATATATTTATTGCATCAAGTTTTTGTTTTGTTGAAATGATTTCTGTAAATCAGTCATTCTAAAATGAACGAATGAATAGCAACAAAACTGTACTGCCACAAAAAGAGTTTTGTTTAAATATTTAGAATTAAGTTTCAGTACCACTCACTGAAATAGCATGCGCTATTTGTTCACAGTAAAGGAAAATATTGTCCTAATACTCATAATATAAATAATCTACAATGGTATGTTAGCTCATTGATGTGCTAGATGTAGCTACTGGTATCGTTTTAAAATAATTAAAATATTTGTATATGTATTATCGCCTAAATGTCATATATTTATACTAAATGTTGACGATATTCTATCGACCCGACATCTGGCACATCAAACGGTAAACTGTTTTTTTAGGATGGTAGTACTATATGTATTTACATTACGTAATATTTTATGGTTTATACAAATATAGCCCAAAAACTTATACTTTTATATATTGTGATGAAAGCTTTTTTGTCCTTTTAAATGAAAAATGAATCACTTTTATTTTTAATTTTAAACTTCACAACGCTTAGTTAAATGAAATAATAACATATTTAAGTCAAGATGAAAAGAGACAACCCCTACATTAAAGTGAAAGATAATTTTTGGTAAGTTTCATAAAAATTGTACATCATATACTAGAGATATATAATTGCGTTTATATACCGGTTAATGCATTTTAAAATCTCAAAAGGAATATATTGTCCTGGAACTTCACGGATTACAAATTTATCAGGAATACTGTTAATAGTACGTAATAATGAAGCCTTATTTTTGGTATTTACAACTGGCTTTGTAGATAAATATGTTGAATAATCCATTTGAACGTAGCTTTTAATTCAGTTATCGAAAGAAACTGACAACAAGCGATCTTTCACAGTAGGAAGGCTATTACTGTGAAAACTTCCAAATCTTGTTTTTGTATATGGTGACGCTTTCTTTATTGGGTAATCGTTCACCGATCGTATAGCGAAGTTTAAGCTTACCACGTCACGGTCCCGAGTTCGATTCTCGCCATTGACAAAAATTAGTAATAAACAGAAGTTAAATAATTACAGCTTGCGCAGAGGTAACCGAATTATGTGTAAACAAACGTTCGTTAGACTGTTCACTTACAACGGTCACCAATTCGTAAGAAAGACGCGGTATGAAACGTGTACGGCCTATACAAGTTTTGTTTTGCCTTAGTTTTATTTAAGGGTAATTCATCAAGATTTCAACTATGAAATCCGCCTGTCAACAAGCCAAAAAGTCTTTCAGACACCTTATATTTAATTCATTAATCAATCACCTACCATAATACATGTTATCTAAGAAATGTATTTATCCTTTTCAACAAGGTTATTGACTTAAGTTTCTTCATTCTGATCAAGGTTGTAGTCCTCTTTAGACTACTGGAAGAGGTCCTTCTCGTGGTGGTTGCAATGTTGATGATACCGGGTTTTTCCGATGAGAATTGTATAGCAAAAGTAATTGCTCTTTTTTATTATCTAATATTTGCCATTGTGATCAACGTTTGGTTTGATTAAATAGACATGATGCCTATATTTGTCTTCGTTCTTAAGTTAAATTTCCCGTTCCAAGCGCCGCCGCTCCAACCACTGCGCTACTCGCTCGGTAAATCGGTTTCCTATAGTGCCCAATATGATTTTACAACTTCAATTTTAACTGTCATGTTTTGTGAATAAGTTCCACTAATAATTGGTCAAGAATCAAGTTCCAAAACTTTTGGTTTACCTCATAGCCTTCTATTGATCCAATCAACCATATTTTAAGTGGCAGCCACGTATGGACTGTAAGACAGATGACCCATCAACTCGTTCCAATTAAAATTTTGCACCGTTTAAATTTTAATTCAATTTCAATTCGAATTCAAATCAATTTCTTCGCAACGCTTTCATTCGGTCAGTATATGAGGAATTTTCCAAGTACATAGCCTCCCTACTGAAATACCGTTCAGTAAACTGAATACCGTCCGAGTTTTAACTCGTTGAATAGTCAGCAAAAAAAAACTAAATCGATTAAAATATGATTCCCACAAGATAATTCCATTCTACTGACAACTTTTCTACTGACATAAATGCTTGCATCTCAGGATAACCGAATTTAAAAACTAAAATAGCATTTTTTAATTGTCACGTGCATATTCAATTGTATCCTGGCAATAAATGTTCCCTAAAGCTTTAAACCCTTCGCGACTACAGACAAATGTTGAAATACTTGTTGAAATGTAAAACAATAAATGTTGAAATGTTGAATATTGTAGTTAATTTTAAATTTTCCTACCTACAAATCAATTGCAGCATCTTTTAATTAGTTTCAAATGTGAGAAACCGGGATAGCCAAAAATTTGAATCAATAAATTTTATTTTATTTTTAATTAGTATTTGATTAGAAAAAGCTTACGACTTATGCACCACCTTGTAACTTTTTGAATAGCAAAATAAAATAATCAAAACTAAAATAAAAATGTCACGAATTCAATTAATGCGTTTCAAAATTATTTTTGTTCGAAAGAAACAAAAAATTTTGTTTATAGTTGAGAGGGTCACATCATATTTTGCGGGGGCTCATCATTTAAATTAGGTATAACAGTTATTCTAATTTGTTCAATGCTAAATTTTTGATTTTATTCAATGTTTTAACTATTTGGTACCTCCAAATAAAATTATATCACAAGGTCATTTAAATAAATGTGCGGAATTTCATTGATTCGTGACACCGAAATAAAATTATTCAACATACAACTCGATTATTTGCGTTTTAGGAGTAACTAATATGTCCAGTGTTATTTAGAAAATTTACATTTATTCGTCGTTAAATTCGAATAATAGACCTCCAAACCATTTAAAAATCTTTTTACAGCTCGATTCAGGCATTAGTACGAAACCTATAGAGTTGTTAATGTTGCTACAAAAAGTATTTAATGTGTGAGCTAAAATTAATTACAATCTTAATTCGTATAATTGTAGTCAACAATATAATATACACGTTTGATTCATCTGTCTAAATCGCAGCTATTTTAGTGTAATACTTTGGTCAACTCGTTAGGGGTGTGTTTTCAATTTTAAGGGTACGTCCGAAATCCATAGTAATTATTCCAGTTGTAGTAATTATGATGTTGTACTGAATGTAACCAAATAATTATAGCAGCTACATGTAATAAATTTGACAGATCTGTTGTTTTTTCTTTTCCAACAAGAGTGGTGTTAGTAGTATATGGACTACTTACGAACACATTACGCAAGCCATTATATTGTCTACACTTGAATCAAGCATTTGTATCATAGTGAATATGATATCACAAATAGAGGAATTAAAGTTACTATTTGCGGCGCCTAACAAAAACATCATTAATTCCACTTAGGGTCCCTATAAAAAATTGTATGTTTCAATGTATAAGGTCCATAAAAAAAGGCCAAATGAGGTAGCGTGTTGTTTTTATCAAGCAAAATGATGCTATTTTTATTACAAATCGCAAATGTATTCACTAGCACGGAAGCTCATAAGCGTTGTTTACGTTAAAATGTCAACTTTGACATTTGGACCTCCTAGTAGTATTCCTTGATTATTATTGATCATTTCAATGTCACGGTCAATATCTACATTACCACGCTTTGCCTGGTATTACGATTTGGTGCTATGTCATTCCATAGATAAAAAAATGACTATAGATTTCTCATTTGGTATAATCGTAATTTTTGAATTAATTTATTTTTAATTTTTTTTTGTACCAAAACCCTCTCTATTACAAGCCTTTATTAATTGTAAATGCGAAAATGAGAAATATATAGGAAATTCTTTTATCTATGGCTATACTTTTCTTGAGGATAGATACAGAATTAAAAAAGGTTAGTTTTCAACACATTTTTTTTTTTGACAAAATCAAATTCCACTAACAAACAAAACTTTCAAATCAGGAGCTAATTATTTTAAACATTTTGAAATGTGATCCTTGTTCACATAAATGCAATTAACTATTACAATTAATTGACTATAGTCAGCTGCAGGAAGCGCTCTAATATGAATATTGGAGAAATGTGTACGGTCAATCTGATCCATTGCTAGATTTTGATCTTTTTTGAATATACTAAATGATCATATCAAAGTTTGCACAAAAACTATTACTATAGACAGAAAAGCGGTTAAGGTTAGGCATTGGATGTCCGCCCACTTTCTAAATTATATACGCTTGAGAAATAAATTAGGGCAACTTGCAAAAAAAAGACACTCAACTAATAATAGGCTAGTTAGGTACATCCGGAAACTTTGTGTCATTGTAAATTTGAAAATCAGTCAGACTAAATCAAAGTTTTACGTTCATCAGTTTTGTGCAAATGCATAATATAAATACACATAGTACTACCATGGTATGTTAGCCCATTGGCGTGCTAGATGTCGCTACTGGTATCGTTTTAAAATAATCAAAATATTTGTATATGTATAATCGCCTAAATGTCGTATATTTATACTAAATGTTGACGATATTCTATCGACCCGACATCTAGAACATCAATGGGTAAACTGTTTTTTTCTTATAATGGTAGTACTATATGTATTTATACTATGGCAAATGGTAAAAATGCTCGTAAATGTGCTCTACTGTTATTCATCGACATGAGTAAAACTTTCTATAGAGTAAACCGTGCGACTATTTGCTTTACCGCTGTAGTTTTCCAGGAACAATTTACAATGCACAGACTCTGCTCTTACCATACGGGTCGTACCCAAGTAGTGCGCGTTAATCATCATCTATACGTGAGGAATTTCTCATTTCGGCAGGGGTTCCTTAAGGTTTTGGTATTACCTCTATTTTTCCTGGATTAAGTAAATGGAATTTCCATATTTCCTGTTTTTGCAGCTGATTTCGTGTTTGCCTACACTGGTTCAAGTTAACAAGTAAGCATTTCTGGTATGAAACATGATCTAGATTATATGGCGGTTAAGTTTAAAGCTCACAACTTACTTTTGAGTAATCCAACTATAATAATACATTTTAGGCAAGTTTGGCTTTGTCTAAAGGAATTTTCATGGATTTAGCTGTGATATAAAGATCGGATTGTACCTGGTTTCGCTACTTTAACGGAAGTATCCTAAATGAAATCAAATACTTACAAACTACGTTTTACGTTTCGTATTTTACGTTTCGTATGCCCGTTGCACCTCGAAATGTTATTTTATTTTACTCTGGAATAGAAACTCCTGTTTATGGACCAAAACAAATTGTCCTTTTTGATATTCCTGTTTATAAACCTTTAAATTTGTGACACAAACGGCGTGCAGCTCGCTGTCCTTGATACTTTTCTGGTTCACCAGGTCCTTTTCCTGTGTATGATTGACTGGTGATGGGTTATGAGCTCTTTGCGTCACTAACCTTTGGTCGGCTTGATTAGTATATAATATATATATATATATATATATATATATATATATATATATATATATATATATATATATATATATATATATATAGTGTGAACCGTGTCCTGCCTCGATAGAGAAATAGTAGCTTCGTAAAAATATGATTTTTAGCAATAAAACCATCTTTTTTTTTTACTAATAAAACCAAAAATTGAAGATACGGTTCTACCAATAATTTCTTCATCAGTATAATTATTTTAATTTGGCTCATTTTTATCCGGAAATTGTTCACCATATAGCTGTATTTCAATATCAGATGCATCTTCAATGCCCAATCGCTCATCAATAGCAACCCTGAACACCTAAATTACATGGAGAGGCCCATTCGTCTTCTAAACCGTTAGTTTATAGATCTATTTAATCGCCACTGCTTACGTTATCGAATAAACGATATAAATGGATTTGTTGTTGATCATAACTTCATAACTGGTCGATTGCCACTTTTTATAAAGCGCTAGGATATATTGTATACATTTTTCGAAACACTTTACATAATTTATTCGTTAACACCAAATAATCGATTATAAAATTATAAATGATTACAAATGTAAAAAATAACAACATAAAAAACAAGTATTGTTATAATGACCGTTATTTTACCGAGCAGAGGGGTATTTAAAGCGAAGCTGGAGTGCAATTCCGGTTCGTTGATAATGATAAATAATAAACTTATCATCGATAAAACACAAATCACGATTCCCTTTTTGTGTTAAATAATAAACTTGTGTCGAATTTGCTGAAAAGTATTTTGTTGCTGAAAAGTATTTATCGCCAATGATAAAATTACTGTCTTTGCGCCTTAATTTATGCGTTTCGTGTGTTGTATCATAGTGGGTGTTTTTTTTTATATCGGAGAAATCGGAGAGATAAATTTACTGTCAAATTTTCAGATATGCGTTTTTTTAATATCCGAGAAAAAAATTATCTCTCTGTGTCGTTTTTTACGCTCCGATAATTATCGGATACGATGTTTTTACTCTGAAAAAATGTACAGATTATTTTATATTTTTTAGTAAATTCTAAAATGGTGACTCCGATTAATGTTGAGCTATAACATAAAAATCGGAGAAAAAAATTATCAGATATATCCGATAAATAATCTCTCTGATCTCTCCAATTTATCCGATAAAAAAAAAAAACACAGCCAGTATGTACATATTCTATATGTGTATTTTGCTAATATTAAATTTTTAAAAACAATCACGTAGTTTCAATTTTAGCAAATAATGTTTAATTGTACCATAATAATAATAACAATTTGCTTCAATTTTACAAAATAATACATAGATTTATATAAATTTGTGTATACAAAAAATCTATTTCAAATTTTGACATACATTTTATTTAGATATATAAACATATATAACACTGAACTGAAAATGTAAAACAATTTTCACTGACATCATGCGTAAAAAACTCAGAACTAATGTATTTTAACAATTTGGTATACCAGAATCGCGTTTTCGATGTTGATGATAAAATAAAACGATACAAGCAAATGAAATCTTCATGATAATTTTTTTTTTTTTGCATTATCATATCATCAAAACAGAATCGAACCCCTGTATTCGTGCATCCTCGATTTGGCTAGAAATGGCGTATAGTAGGATTAAGTTAATTGCGAAAAAGTTGGGATAGCTTCGGCCCCAAAACAGATGCCATGGAATAAAAACTAAAAAAACTGTTATTTGTAATTTAATATGAATTCCCTTTTCGATAATGCAAGTATGTAAGTTGATATCTAATAAAGATAAAATAGTACATTTCTCAAAGAAAACGTATGAAGATACAGATGTACCTTAGCCACTTAGGATACTCGTCGTTTGATGTAAAATTTGTCAATGACATAAAGATTCAGTAACAGTTCTATCAAGCTGAAATATTAAAAAAAAAAAACTTTCAATAATTTAAACTAAACATCAAAAACATTCAGTTGAGTGAACTTTCAGTTTAGTTAAAATACCAAATTTCTAATTAATTATAAGTTCATCTTAAGACGTAGCATGACAATTTTAAATGTGTCTTTATATATGTCGCGTGACATCCTGTATCTCGTTTTAATTTTTACAAAGACAAGTTACTCAAATAATAATTTAATACTCGTACACACACTTTATTTTATTTTTATTTTTTTCTAACATTTTATTGTAAATTTATACAGTTTTATTATATCACATATCTTATAATAAATAATTTCCTGAGGTAATGACGCACAAACTTTAATTTTAAAGACAACAAAAAAATAAAAAAATCATGGTTGCAAAATAAATAAATAAAACAAAACCATAATAATATAAATAAAAAATTCTACATTTTTATGTAAAAATTCGATCAAATTTCGAACCAATATTTTAAATCGAATATCTACAATATTAATGATCGATGGATGATTATAATCCGTGTGTATATCATTAAATTCAACCCGCCATTATTTGCTGTATATATAAGGGAGTTTTCATCATATTTAAAATACCATGCCCATACATTGTGGAACCATCGACCTCTCAGTAATGGATGCAATGTGCAGATAGTAATTTTAAGCAAACCTGTAGTCGTGCGGCCTTCATTTGGTTGGCGACGGCATCAAGTAAGATATGACAATTGTGAAAGAGTTGGGTGAGCGTCGGCCCCAGAAAAATGATGCATAGATTAAAACATAAAAAAGGTAAAAAACAACCATATACGTTTTTGACTCTTCATAAACATTATTTTTAAAGGCGGTTTTAAAGGTGGTTGGCGACGGCATCAAGTAAGATATGACAATTGTGAAAGAGTTGTGTGAGCGTCGGTCCCAGAAAAATGATGCATAGATTAAAACATAAAAAAGGTAAAAAACAACCACATACGTTTTTGACTCTTCATATACATTAATTTTAAAGGCGGTCACAAAATGTATCCATGCAAACCATAAAAAACTGGCTTTATAAATACCCCAAACGCCCTGCACAAAATTTGTTTTGATCACTTAACAATGCAATTTACAACTTTATCCAAAATTGGAAAGATATTTCATAATAACTGTAAAATTTAAAGTTCATATTCATCAAACCTTATCGCTGCTTAAACATCTGCTTAATGATTTACAGTCAAAAGCACTAAAAATTTGTCCTTCAACAATCGTCTCCTTTCTTGATAAAGAAAAATACTCAAAATATAATTTTAACCTAATACCGTCTAACAATATTTGATTATAGTCATAACCATCTCTACTCCGGTTTGGTTAGAGACCTCGTGCGAAATCCTTTCAACCGCATCACAATTGTCTAAATATATTAGCCTCACATTTGTATTTGATGATTGGCCTGAATCACTCTTCTGTTTACGTCAACATTCTCAATTTCGCAAATCTTCTGATGCAAATTTCTAAAAAATTATTCTCATGGGAGTATGCTCCAAAAGACTTCTAATCTGACACATAGTTTTTAAAGTAGTTATGTATATTATATTTAAGGTAGGTTTTAAGTTAATATCTAAACGAGCATATTATCTTTACAATTATGATTAGAAAGATACCTCCACAGTATTCTGGGCTTGTCGTGCGGGAGGCGACTAAGCACATGCGTCTGGCAGATTCTTCCCTTAACAGGCACCTGAAAACATAGACACACCCGCGTAAGACGTCCCAAGGTCAAATTGGACATGTCATAAGTTTTAAGGAAAGGACTCGTATTATCAAAGGTGTCAGATCATATCGGTATGATCTGAGGTTACCAAACTCGTAGGCTGTGATCATTTAGTGGTCACTGCAAAGCTACAAGGGTGGGTATTGGACAAGTCAAGGATCACACGAAACGGACGTTCTTTACTTTTAAACTGTGAAGGTCTGATAAACGAAGATGAGAAAACATAAATTCAAAATCTTGTTAAAGTAATAACATTGTGCAAACCAATCATCGTTCTG
This sequence comes from Tipula confusa, assembly GCA_963556175.1. Classification (NCBI taxonomy): domain Eukaryota; kingdom Metazoa; phylum Arthropoda; class Insecta; order Diptera; family Tipulidae; genus Tipula; species Tipula confusa. The sequence goes on from OY744476.1 coordinate 121,095,872, forward strand.
ATGATGTGAACGCTCTTTAGGAGGTATTGAAAATGTCAGTTATCAGTGCGCCGATGCGGTTCTTGATATAACGCAAATTAACCCAAAATGATTGGTTTGATGAGGCGTGTCGTCTTGCTGTCGAAAAACAGTATAAAGCATTTAGAGAAATGCAAATACATTTTACAATCGCACAATAGGAGTCCTTTCTAAAAGAACTGCTAAACGAAATTGTAGACGGAAAAAGCGTCAATTGTGGAAGGCTAAAGTCTTAAAGGTACAACAACTCAGCAATGAGTACAGGGCACGTAACTTCTTTGAAAATGTCCACGGACTGCTACCGACCTTCAGACTAAGGTTTATTGCCATTCGAGACCAGGATGGAATTCACTGTGTTAACATCGATGCGGTCAGTACTCAAGACGTGGAAGAAGTATTTCTCTGATTTTGTTAACGTTCAACATATGTCAAATGCTCTGTTTAAAAATAGTCAAATACAGACTGCGGGGATATGCATAGAGGACCCATCCTATGAGGAATTCACACTGACTAAACATAGGCTGAAATCGTTCTAATGGAGTTTATTGAATTAATTACGAGCACTTAAAATGCCAAATATATAGAGGCATAGCTCTTCTTTACACGGCATACAAATATCTTATATATGTATAAGAAATACTTCGTCAGTCTCTACAATTTTTTTTCGCTGATGATAATTCTTTCTAAATATTACAAAACATTTTGTAACGTTCGAGTACATCAGTTGCTCTTGGATTCCTAGCAGGCACATGATCCACCTAATGGTTACCTAATGGTTTGAACGTGCGTTTATGCATAGTATACATTTGGTAGTAACATCATAAGAAAAAAAAGTTTACCCATTGAAGTTCTAGATGTCGGGTCGATAGAATATCGTCAAAATTTAGAATAAATATATGACATTCAGGCGATTATAAATATAAACATATTTTGATTATTTTAAAACGATACCCGTAGCGACACCTAACATGTCAATGGCTAGCATTCTATGGTAGTACTATGTGTATTTGTACTATGGTTTTTGTAAAGTCGAGAACAAGCCATCGGGAGTTTTTGCATTCCCTCTAGTCTACGACAAGAAGTGGCTCTATCCCCGATACTCTTTAATCTCATGTTTGAGTTTATTTTTCGTAAAAGTGAAACAGCTCAGCTTCTGGATCCAATTGTCGAAACACCTTTAGTATCAAAATTAATAAGTCTTAAAAATAAATATGACTACCGGCTTTAGAGACCCTACCGCAAGTGGTTTGGTGGTGGCCACACATTCGAAGGAGTGATAGGCTTCCGAAACACCGAATCCAATGTGACTCATGATAATGTGGCAGAGGATATAAAAGTTCGTCTGGCTGCTGACAACCGAGCTGTTTATGCCATTTATCCACTACTGAGTCAAAATACTTTGCAAATACTGACAAGCTGAAGTTGTACAAGATGTTGGTCAGACCCGTTGTTATGTATGGATGTGAGAGTTGGAATCTGACGGATAAGTATGAAACATGGCTCATGATATTTGGAAAAATAGTTTTTCGCTTGATATATGGTTCCGCAAACGTGACGATGACGATAATTACCGAGTTCTTTTTAACCTCGAGATCATACAGTTTCACACGTCGACAAATTTCATTCGTAACCGTGACCTAGTATCGATTTTTAAGAATAAACATATGATATCGAGACCGTAGATTGCATAATCTGAACCTAAAATAAATCTCTGTGTGTGCAAGTTGTCTATCCAACGAAGGAATATTTAACGACGAAGGTAGGTCATGTTTTTAGTTAATTCGGCCATCGAAAATTGAACTCGCGATGTGGTATCTTAGCCATGATCAATATTAATTTTAATATACTATCAATGTCTTTACTATTCACTTCTATAGATCGTTGAGACCAAGCTTTGATGAGCACTTCCAAAGTTTTTAATTATCGCTTTATTATATTTTGGGTCAACGGTGAGTTTTGAATTTGGAGTGTAGAACAAGTACTCGTATGTATTTTTAAACATGGGTGCACATGCTTGAAACAAGCAAATTTAAATATCCTTTTTTTCTTAAGCCATTTTACTACGCCGCCGAGAATACGCATAAATCATACTTGAAATAAAAATGTATTCTTAATAATCCTCTTAAGATGAATATCATTGAACAAGTAGAATAAATATTTTAATTATTTATTTACATTTTTTATTATTAAATTTCGTCAATTATATTTCAAATATTTACATAAAAAAAAAAAAACTTTACAAATTTTTATTTACATTTTTATCATGTCAGTCAGTACTAAAAAATTTTACTTATCATGTAAATCTTGAATAAAAAACCTATTTAATTTACTTATCTTTCGGAAAAAATTCTAATTGGTGTACAATTATATTATTATAAATATATATATATATATATATATATATTTTGATAAGGAATGTTAATTAAATTATTTAAACATTTATAACGGAACGTAATTTAACGTGTAACTGGAGCAATTAGAATGGATTTATTGCGTTCACGCTCGTGATTTCTTTTCATTTCGAAATTTGGTATTAGACTAGAGTTCATAATTTTGACAGATTGCGAATTTTTTGCAAAGGGTGAGAGCCAAAGCATCCATCTCTTTTGTAGTTCAGTTTTGAGCTACACCAACGCCCAAATACATTATTACATTATACTGCATATATATATATATATATATATATATATATATATATATATATATATATATATATATATATATATATATATATATATATATATATATATATATATATATATGTATATATATATATATATATATATATATATATATATATATGTATATATATATATATATATATATATATATATATATATATATATATATATATATATATATATATATATATAATAATAATATATATATATATATATATATATATATATATATATATATATATATATATATATATATATATATATATATATATATATATTACATGTAATACAAATAAAAAAAATTTATTATAAAAAATAATATTTTGACAATTTAATTTATAAACAAATAATTATAATTTTGAAATGTAGTTAACTTCATTCTATTTTGGAATGAGGCAACAATTAAGAGTTTAGGTGTGTTTTTTTTTGATATCGGAGAAATCGGAGAGATATATTTACTGTCAAATTTTCAGATATACGTTTATTTTTAATATCCAAAAAAAAATTATTTCTCTGTGTCGTTTTTTTTTACGCTCCGATAATTATCGGATACGATCTTTTTACTCTGAAAAAATGTACAGATTATTATTTAACAGCAGTTTGTTGTATTTTATATTTTTTAGTAAATTCTAAAATGGCGGCTCCGATTAATGTTGAGCTATCAGGTGACAAATAAAACTTTAATTTAGGGAGTTTAATGCTGAAATTCAAAAAATAATTTATTATTTCTGATACTAAAAAAAACACAAAAAATATTTTTTTCGATCTGACAGATAAAAATCGGAGAAAAAAATTATCAGATATATTCGATAAAAAATCTCTTTAATCTCTCCAATTTCTCCGATATCAAAAAAAAAAACACAGCCTTTGTTAACTTTTCGAATGAGTCAACCACCAACATAACAAACAGATTTTTTTTCTCAAATTATTTTCCATACAATCCTGTAAGTGAAAAGTAAAAGTTTTTGCATTGGGGATGCCCTGTAAGGAGCAACTACCTGTAAACAATTTTGTGATTTCTCTTTTAGTTGATTGTTGTGCTGTTTGGCTTTCCGGCTCTTCCTGCTCTGCAAAGAATTGTGCTTTCCTTTTCTTGTTTGTTTTGTTTGGCTTATTTTTGTTTGATTCGGTTGGTTTCCCGTTTGTTCCTCTAAAAAATCCGTTTGTTTCTCTTTTTGTTATATTGTCCATTTATAACGCTATACTAGAAGCGGCTGCTTGATCAACTAACTTGCTTCTTATTTGTTTTAGAAGTGAAAATGTTCAAATTACACGTTCAAAAATTAAATTTGATTTAAACAAACAGTTACAGTAGTTTTCAAAACGCGGAACGAAATCAAACCAGCAATTCTGAAAAGTAAAAAAATTATCATACTTCAAATAAATTGATTTAAATCGGCTGTTACATCTATGTCATTATAGTTCTACAAATCTGTTGATAATTTTTTGTTGAGTCAATCAATCACATTTGCAGTAGACTTCATATAAATACAATGAAAACAGAAAATTTCTAATTCTAATCAAATTTACATAATGTATATGTTAATTTTGTACTAAATTGATATGATTTTGTAGAGTGTATACAGTTTTCCATTAAGGGCGCTTTAAAATGTATATAAAAATATTTTTAATAGTTTCATTGCATTGTACTAATTATTTAAAATGCTGAGTCTGAAAATGTTGAACATTATTCGATTGGCTTAATCGGAGAGTTTTAGTATTGCAGCAGTAGAATGGCGAGACCGTGTATCCATATTGGAAAACCCTATAAATACAGTCGTTTGATGTACTTTACAGTCATTGATTTTTTGAATTAGTATCAAATATATTTTAAAATGACGTTTTGAACGGCTCATAGTGCTTTATTACGTATCATAACATTTACATATAATTTTATTTATGATTAGGCTACTAGGTACGTATCTAATCTATTGGATGGATTTTACTGAAAGATTTGAAATATTAATATTAGTTCTGCTAGTCACCACTAGATGTCTCGCAGTTCAGTAAAGATATTTCATTACTCAATCTAATTCAGTGGTGTCGTTTTATCATTTTTTTTTGTTTTTGTAAATTTAATGTGCAATTTATTACTGGTGCTGTGTGAACGTGTTCTGAATGTATATGATTGTTAATGTAGGTTGTTGTGAGAATAAAGTGGCTATTAGTATATTTAATTTTGCAATTAAATTTATATCGTTAATTTACGAAAATAATATAATGTTATTGATATAAATTTGGAATTTTTAAACTGTCAAGATGTTTTTCCACAACAAATTCCAATGACATGTTACCCTGGTTAAAGTAATTAGAAGGCCCGTATTGAGGTTTATTAAACCTGGATGAATTTTATTTGTATTCAGTTCGAGCAACACAACGACAAACTTATTACAGGTAAACCTCGCTTAACGAAAGGGTTACGTTTCGTAAAACATATCGTTTGTCGGAGTTTTGTTTAGCGAGGTACCAAATTTTATGAATTAATTGAACAAATTGTACTTCCTAGTACTAGAGGTATCGTTCTTAGAAGTCGTCTAGCTAGCTAGATCACCATATGTGGGCCTTTTTAAGATTTCCATGGCTAAAGCGTTGAGATGTTGTTCTAAATTCAACCGGTACTTTTGTTGTACTGCTTGATTGTGTCTGCTATTGTTTCGATGCGCAAATCCCGAAGTATTACGTACATCCTGATAGTTGAATGCCATATGTCCAAATAGGTTTAAGTACCATTTTATAAAGCAAAACCTTACACTCCCGGCTTAAGTTTGAATGTTTGCCTATTAACCAGTTCATTTTGACTTGATATGTTGACGTATAGTCTCGATATGTTTTTTCCATGTGAGCCTTATATCTAAATGTAGGCCGATTTATTTGACGTTTTGATTTTGTGGTACCACGATATTATATAATCTCACAGGTGGGCAGGTGGACAGGTAAGTTTGCGGAGTGGGAATGAAATATGCGCCGATTTCTAATTCTCCATTTAGCTAGACATTTTTCTATTTCATCTAAGTGTTCCTTTAAGCTATTTTTGGATTTTGATGTGTAGAATTGCTGTAGCATCCGCAAATGTTGAAACTTTTACGTAATTTGATGTTAGTAGGTCTTAAGAATTGGATTAAGTTTCTGAAGGAGCTTTTATTCGAATAGCTTTAAGTGTGTCGGAAATAAACTGATTAGACAATATAAGTTTACATTTGTATCTCTGTCAGGTTTTGGAATCATTATGATTTGTGAAATTTTCCAGGTTTCAGGAAAGTAGCCCGTTTTCATTAAAGTATTGAAAATGTTCGTTATTAGTTTGATACATTTTTCTGTAAGTTTTTAATTACTTTTCCGCTGATTAGATCATGCCCAGCTGCTTTTTTTGGATCTATGTTTTTCTTGATTATTTTTTGTACTTAGATAATATTTCAGTGCTTCCGATCTATGTAGGTGACACTGCCAGCTTATTGACCGTTTTATCATTAAGAGCTGCTGAATATTTTGAGATGGTTTCTGCAAATTTATGTAAACCGAGCTACTGGGTGTAGTATGTAGTATCCTTTGCAGCTTTTATGGATGACGACAGTTTTACAACCTGCATGTTAAATGTTATCAATACCGGTGAATGGTCAGAAGACAGGTCGTAACAAATTTCAGCCATTACAAGATATCTAGCTATATTCTTTGTTACACAAAAGTTCAGTAAGTTTGGAATTTTGCACCTCTCAGTTGGCCAGTAGGTTGGATGGCCACCAGATTTATGAACCAGTTTTTCATCTTGCATGCATTCCCACAGTTGTTTTCCTCTCGAGGACCTTAACTTTGAACCCACATCAAAATGTTTGGCGTTGTAGTCACCTCCTGCAATAAACTTATCTCCCAGAGGCTTAAAGTAATTTGCAAATTCATATCTTTTAATCAAATGTTTCAGTGGACAATAAACTGCAGATATGATGCATTTCCCCGTCCATCCCTCCAGGCAGATGCTAGTTGCTTGAATATGCTCCTCACCGTATTTTTGAAGTTCATATTCTGTTCCTTATAATTATAGCAGATCCTCCTTGTAATTTCCAGCTAGGATGCTTAGTATAATAAAAAATGTGTCCTTTGATTTTGAGATGTCTCGTAGTCGTAAAATGTGTTTTAGAAATAAGCAAATATTGTACTTCTAGTTTACGTTGAGTTAGTCCATTGGCGTTCCAAACAGATAATTTAAATTCCTTCATTTTTGGTTTTTGATTAGGAGTTGCGTGAGGATATTCATGTTGTGGAGCACGAGACTCACATTGGTCTCCATCATTTGCATTAATTTATTCATTGATGCATTGAGGTTATTTATTACGTTGTAAATTCACTCGTTGTTAATTCCTTGGTCTTTTAAAGATGGATTAAGATTACCGTTGACAGCTTCCGCATAGGATGTTTTTGGATTAATTATAGCATCCCCTGTAGTTTGCGATGTGGTTTTCCTCACAATTACTGCATTTTCGAGCCTTGGGTTTGCTTTTATCTAGCTCACACTTGCTAATGTCATATAGTTTGCCACATATTACACAAACAGCTGGTAGTTTGCAATAATTTCGCGAATGTCTATACTCTTGACAGTTGGTGCATTGTAAAACCGAATTACGTTTATGTGGTTCTTCAACTACTATTTTGTGATACAACAAAGACCTGATATTGTAGATCGCGTGGTTGCCTTTCGTTTTTATTACTTCATGTTCTAGCTCAGCTTTAAACAGTGGTTGAGGTTTTTTCTTGCGGCCTAAAATATTTATTAATGTTTAGCTCTTTGCTGATATATTCAGGTTGCACGGTGGATTCAAATCCTTTCATCATGACTGTCATTCGTTTCGGGCCCTTCAAACAATGACTGTAAAAGTTTTTCTTTTTTTTCTAATGCGGCTACAATTTTTCTGTATCCGTTGATGTTTTTGGCTTGAATCCTGGTTCCACTAATGTTGCCACGTTTAATAAGAGCAACAAAAAAATGTATAGTTGCTTCAGCATTTAGCATTATCAATAATTGTTTTGCAGACGCTTCTCTTAAATAGATTGGAGGAGGTTTATTCTTATGCTCTTCCTCCTCGTGTTTGTTTTCACCTTCCACGAGCAGGACTTCAAATCGGTTTTCAGATGTTACTTTACAGACGAATTTAGTCTTACACTCTTTAGCACTCTTTTTGTCGTTACTGTAATTTAACGTTCAATCCCGGTTTGCACTGTATGCGATACATTTTCATTTCCCATTATTTCACTGTCTTGCACAATTTTATTTGTTTCGTCACTTGATGAGCTAGCACTTTTTGTATTTCTAACAAATTTGTCGACACTTCATTATTTTTATGACCAGAAGTCGTTGCCCTTGAGCTATTTACATTAGCGTTCACTTTATTTTAACCATTTAAATTTGGTATTGACCGTGATCGTTGTTCAACTGGAATTTTTTTCGGAGAAAATAGACCCATCGTCACATTTCACACATTATATAAAAAAAATAAAAAAATGTCTACTAGTTCCTGTCTATAAGCCAGTAAATTTTTCTGTATTTGATGTTAAGCTCTTCCATTTTCTTTTTGACATGCTCTTTCCACTTACCCTTAGTGTTAAGTGTCATGCCTATAGATATTTAGCTGTATTTGTATGTGGAACTTGCTGTAAGTTAATTTTCACTGGTGTCCAGTTAACCTTTTTGTTAGTGCAGCTTTTTTAAATTAATTTGCTTTTTATTTAACTGGATTCAACATCTCTTTGTCTAGTTACTTAATATGACAATGGCTCCATGAACTATGCTAGTTCCTTATTCTACATTGTTACCGCAATTGCTAAGATTGCAGTGCCATCAACAAATATTTCGATGTGCGTTTCATCTCTATTTGACAAATCTCTTGTGCATAGGATATAGAGAATTGGCCCCAGTGCACTACCTTGTGGTGCTCTTGATGATATTTTCGTTAGTGAAAAGTATTCATCTGCCTATTTTAACCGGAAATGTCGGTCAACTAAGTAGGATTTTATAGATCTCGATGCAATTTATATTCTAGTCCTCTGTGCTAGATTTTATTAAAGGCTTGTGCACCATCCAAGAAGATAATTTAACTTATTTTCAGCACATTACTTTTCAGTACGACTGATGCTAGATTTCAATTATGTATGTGACTCTGTTCTAGAGTCGAATGTTTTTCTCTGAAATCGAATTGGTGGGGAGAAGTAAGTAAGATCTCTTGGTTCTATGATTAATTTGACTCTCTTAAGTAGCAATTTTTATAATTTAGAAATAGTTGGACGCAAAGAAATCTATACAATTTTTTGTCGTTATAACTAACATAACAATACAAAGAATATAAACAATTCAACAATATTGTATAAAATAATAGGGACAACCTGAAATATTATATATATATTAATTTTGGAAGCCCCTTCGTAAAACTAAGCATACAATGTTGTATATATTTTCTGGATGATGCACCATAGTCATAACTTTGATTGGGCAGTCAGTTTTAACCACCCATTTCCATCAATATTAAGCTTTAATGGCCTTTATTAGTGGCTGATTTTATTAATCAGTAGAAAACGGCACCTTCTTTTAATTTTCTTCTTTTTTAAGACCCAATTTGTCTCTCTTACTTCCTCTCCTTCATCAGCATAAAATCTTTCAATTGAGTCTACCTCATTGCTAGTCTGAGGAGGTTCCTCAGATTCCTTAACTTGTAAAGCCTTTTTACATTTTCGTTTTATTTCTTAAGCAGAACAACTTATTAGTTGCTTAGCTTAAGTTAACCTTTCAATTTCGCATAATTTTCTTCAAAGTTATTTATTTTCGGTAATAATAATAATAATATTCGGTTTTTAAAGGCCATTGCTGGTCCGTACGGCATTAACATTCTGGCTCCATCAGATTCGATCCCGAGCTTTTTCTTCCTATTGTTCTAGCAATCCGAAGAAGTCAAGTCGTTCCCTACCCCGTCGTCGCAGACAGCGACCTCTGCGCCTGCCAAATGGCGGCTCTCCTCTCAGAGATCGCTGAACTTTTCGTTTAGGATCGGCTCGCAGAACGTGACCGAGCCAACGTACTCGCGCCAACGTAATCAGACAATACACGCTTTAATATCCCCTCCCATACAGTAGTGGGATACAGTGGATCCAATAGTTCTCTGATCCCGTTGTCATTCAATACAATTACACAGATATCATCTGAATATGCCAGAACCTGGTTGGACTGACGGTACAAGATATTGTCTTGAAGTATTTCACTTACGAAAGAGAAATTCTAACATCAGATTAGAGAGTATTGGGAACAGATCATTTCCTTGCACTAGAAATAATTACAAAAATTTCTGATAGCTTGTTCCCAACTTAAACACAATATTTTGACTTCATTACTGCCATTTAGAACACCTGATGTACGTCACGAGATGTTTCGTAATATTTATAATATTTTCATCCCCAGCGAAAAAACTTGACCGGTTCGGACGAAATCCTCCTTGGTAGTCACCTACAATTTCCTCCGCCAGGAGGCAGTTTCTGCATTTTGAGCGATCACCTTTTCCATTCATCAGGCATAACTTTCACTTTTCAATACTAGTTGAATAAAGTTGAAAAGATAGTTCCACAAAGTATCCTCTCGAAATATTAAGAGCTCAGAATTAATGCAATCAATCCCAGGAAAACGGTTTCTTTTTAGTCTCTGCATGGCCAGTTTAAATTCTTCGAAGAATGGGTCCTCTAAGCACATATTCGCAGTCTGTATTTGACAACTTTCAAAAACAGCATTTGACACTTGTTTAACATTGAGTAAATCAGATAAATGCTCCTTCTGGTCCCGAATAGCGTTAAACCTAGGTCTGAAGCAGAGACGAAGCATCCGTGGAAGCAAAGGAAGCACTGCTTTCCGTAACAAATATATTTATTCCAGGAAATTATTTATTAAAAGCGTTCTTTATTAATAATTTATAATATATAGATAATAGATAATATATATAAATGGCTTATAATTTTAAAATCATTCGATTAAATAAATCTGTAGTTGCATTCTACCATTAAAATTACTATATAAAAGTGAATCAAACATGAAAAAAATATCGTAAAGACAATATAATTAGAAAAGGCAGAAATCAAATACATAGCTATGTTTCATACAAAATATTTCAATTTTTTCTCCTAATTTTTGGTTGCGGTGGTTTTATTTCATACGTTTTCCCCTTAAAAATAAACACCGATTATTTTGGTGAAGTTTAACATACGAAGCATAACACCCTTTTGGCACGGCGGTTCGTTTACGTACAGTTTACGAAGAATGCAATACTAAACTATTCGTAAACGTTACCCGAAAACTTGAAACTAATTTACGAAAACCTTATATATATATATATATATATATATATATATATATATATATATATATATATATATATATATATATATATATATACATATATATATATCTATACATATATATATATATATATATATATATATATATATATATATATATATATATATATATATATATATATATATATATATATATATATATATATATATATATATATATATATATATATATATATATATATATATATATATATATATATATATATATATATATATTCGTGTAAATAAAAGTCTTCGTAATGATTACATAAAAGCGTAACATTTACGACTCACTTATGCGTTACAATTATGTACCTAATAGATAGGCGTAATTTTTACATACTCATTTAATTTTATTATTTTCAATAATAAAAATATTTACTTTTTAAATAAAAAATCTGTTATTGTTAATGAATTTATCTATTTATGTAAAATATTAAATATACATTTTCTAAACTAAGGAAAACAAACTCAGCGTTTTATATTAGATCCTTTTATTTGACATAGTAAAACAAGAATTAGAGTACAGACACCTAAAAATGTTAAAAGCAGAAAAAATATAAGGCATTACATAATGTGTCTTACCTAACACATAATATGTAGAAGCATTGATAAAATAAAAAATAATAAAATTTCTAATTTCTGTGAGTAAGGATGGATTAAATGCAGAATGGCCGATCCTACACGAAATACAAAATATTTAGTACGAACAAAACCCTCTCTATTATACAAGCCGTATTCATTGCATACTAATGTATCATTTTTCAACGCTGCGTTCGTATTGTAAGTGTCGATATATGATAGCGAATATAGTGTAACGTTCGCATACTATAAAACAAAAGAGAGTAATAATTGTCAAAAACCAATAAAAATTAACCCATCAATGCAAGACTTTTTTTAAACAAACTAAAAAATATCTATGTTGTTTGTTAAGTTTTGGTTAAAACAAATGTTTTGAATCTAGATCAAATGAACCGTCTATAACCTTTGATTTGTGTAGTATCCCAGCAAATGTAGAAAGTAATGTAACTTTGTTGGCGTCTTTGTTAAACGAAACAAGACAAATATAGTACAAAAATTGTCGATGGAATATCCTCGTGGTTTATTTTTAAGTTCAAATTTAGTGAAAAATTTAAATAAAACTACCAAACGGATAAAATATAACTGCACTATTGAATATATAAATTAGATGTATCATATATGATACAATAGGCATTGAAGGGAAGGTAAAATAGTAGAGAGCGAAAAATGCTCATTTATAAATTTAGATAAAATGATGTACGACAAAACTCTCTCTACTACAAGCCGTCTTCTAACTTTCGTTGACACAGACAAACAAAACCGATATGAAAAATTGCGTGTAGTAGTGTTTCTATTGTATGCGAATGTTTATTTTATTTTACACTATACTCGACACATTTTTTACTTACAATACATTCTTATGCTCATATGATGAGATAGCATAAGTATGCGATGTATACGGCTTGTAATAAAAAAAGGGCTTTGGTGTACGACAAAAAAGATAATATTCAATTTTTTTATATTGATTATTTTGATAGTACTAATCCTGATGCACTGTTAAAGAGAATTTAAAAATAAGTTTTATTTTTATTTTTATTTTTTTATATGGGGTTTTTCCAAAACCCTCTTTACTACAAGTCGTATTCTTCGCATACTAATGCTATCTAGTGATATGAACATTAGAATGTATTGTGAGTAAAAAACTTGTCGATATATGGTTTCAAATATAGTGTAAAATAACATAAACATTCGCATACTACAAAACAAAAGAGAGTAAAAATTGTACCTCCTAACCTCAACTTTTTTATTATTATGTATGTCCTGTACTTACTAATTGCTTTATTGCACGGCACATATCACACAGTTTATAAGTTACACCTGCACATATAAATATTATTTTCTATATAAATAATACTATTTAATAAAATTAATTAATTTAATATTATTATTAACAAAAAATTTCTGTTTACAATTAACTATGTACAGAATACAAAATACAATTTGACATTTGATATTTTAATAACAAAAAAAAAACAAAAAAGACGAAAAGAGAGATCATAAATCTTAAATAGTATGCGTTATTTTGAAATATGAAAATTTAATAGTGGTAGTGAGAAACGGTAAAAATGAGAAAATTAAATATTTTTTTTGTATGAATTTTGATGCAGCGATCCACGCAATTTTTCAATCGGTTTTGTTTGACCGTGTCAACGAAAGTTACAAGAAAGTTACAACGCTTGTAGTAAAGAAGGTTTTGGGTTTTTCAGTACTAATACTGATATAGGGTGTAAAATAAGTAGTAATCTACGTGCACGAGAAATTAAAGACGGCTTGTAAAATAGAGAGGGTTTTGAGTACGAATATATTCTGCCGAGTATAAAAAATAACCTTGTATATGTGGTAGTGTTTTTCGTTATCTGTTGAATAGACAAAGTCAACTAGTAAATTTTTATGTACCTTGCTCTTTTAAATATTTATACGTTTATTTAATGATTACAAGTAGAATTTTAAACTATATAATTATTTTGAATGTTGACCCTTTTGAAGCGCAGCTTTTGATTAAAAATTGGCAATAAGAAATCAATAAAGGTAACGCTACCCTCGGATTTACATGTTGCTTTTCAAATACTTCTTAAGATAAACTAACGAGACCTACTGCCAGGATGCGCATAATTAACGCGTTAATTATATCGAATTGCAAAATTTTTATCGCGGTACAATGTACACTGCTTTACTATGAAATCATGCAAAACCACCTACAGTTTTGTCTAGAATGTCTAACTGATTCATAGGTTTTATGCTTAAATATTTATTTTGAAATAAAAATTCCTAAATTAAAGAAATTTTCCCAATTTTTTTGTCTATACGGCTTGAAGGTGCTTCTCCAATACGTTTCGTACTGGTCTGAAGGTATGGTGCAGTCTGGTAACTCCTTTAAAGAAACCAGAAGAACTGCGCCTTTTGCTGAGTTGCTCTCCTAGCAAGAACTGCTTTGTTCTTCCGTGCGATTGTAAAATGCATTCGCGCTTCTTTATATGCTATATTCTGTTGCCCGGCAGCAAGACGACACTCCTCATCAAACCAATCTTTTTGGGTTTAATTTTTACCATACCTATAGAGTCGCTTGATCAACACTGCCAACCGCAGTTTTCAATACCTCCCATAGAGCGTTGACATCATCAGAACGGGGGTTGGTTTCCACAATGCTACTGCTAACAAGATTCTGATATTCTGTTTTCTCATCTTCGTTTATTATTGTGTCCATTAACATTAGAGCTGGGGTCGGTTAAAATGTTGGCGTTATCCATTTTTCTTTTTGCTGATATATGTAACATTGTGGTTTTTTACGGATGAGCCCAGCGATTCAACCTTTGTTTGGTCGCCTCCTTATACGACAAGCCAAAGATGCTGTGATGGAATTCTAACCATAGCATGTTCGTTTATAATTCTTTTACGAAACATGGAAGTGTTACCCAACCACAGCGACTATTATTTTATTAACTTGTTTATTATTTCTGTTAACTTGTTTAAAAATGTTTTTAGTTGAAGATGTTTGAGTGATCTTGTATAAGCTTAGATTTTCTTAAAAATGGATTATAATCAAGCAAGAGTTGACCAAGTCCAAAATCTTAAGGGACGATGGTAAACTACTGGGTGGTTTTTGAACTCACTATATCAATAGAGAGCAAGTTCTCCTATAAAGAATTCTGAAGCACTGGGCTGGTTCTATTTCTGGGTTAATACCTATAAAATTAAATATCGGCAACTGCGTCATTTACAATTGAATAATTAAAGCAATAACGTACATCTCTCAAAGAAGAGAAGAGGACTTAGTGACGACTAAGTGCACCTACGTCAATTATCAATGCCGAGGTTAAAAAAAAGAATTATAAATTCAGGTTATAAGCGTAGGAATAGAAGGAATATTTAGTTTTATTCTCATGACGAATATGTGTCTCTTATGCACCTACAGATATTTAAAATGTTAAAGTCACGTAGACTTGAAAGAATTTAAAAATCGTTGTGCTTCGATCTTCATGTCTTACGTTTTGTGATTTTGTGTCTACATACAATCATGCCAATAATTTATCGGTATTATTTAACACGGTAGACCGATTAATGTTGACGAAGATATTGGACGCAACGTTTAATTGCAATGCGTCATACGAAATTAAACTGGTCATCGGATATTTCTAGAATTCTAGAATTTTACCATACCAAATTTTCTGTACTTTAAATCAACTAAAACGTGTGAAGATGGCAATAATTAAAAAAAAATACCCTAACTTCAGAAAAATCGATTATGTAAATTAATCTTTCTTATCGGTCACGAATTTTGAGGTTATCATACCTTAATTTAGAACTCATAACAACGAAATAACTTTCATTCCAAAACAATTTTAAAATTGGCATCGAAAAACAGCCAGTCTGTAGCTTCCCAGGTGCGCTTGAATTTAAACATGGGATCATCTAACGTGGTTTTAGTTCATCTAGCTCAAACTGAAAATGGAAATGACCTGTGTTAAAATGTACAATATTTTAGCATACTGTTATCCTGCTGAACGCATAACTTTAACCACGTTTTTATTTAGAATAAGCGGCATCGACCTGCATAAACTGTGCCTATTGAGAAAGTTACCGACTCGATTAACCGATTGGTCATCTATTGGAAACAATTTGACAAGGATAGTCAGATAACCAGTAAACAATATCCGTAAAATATTAATTCACCTCGAAAGTGGTGAGTACAAAATCGATCAGATTAAGGGAGAAGGGCCACATTAGACGATACGGTAAAAATGATGAAGATAGCTAGGTTTTGGAGAATAATTTGCTCTTTGACTGTTTCTAGATGTATATTAAGCTAATTTTTGTCGTGGCCTAATATTATTAATTGTGGTTAAAGAAGATGAGTTCTTCGAAGATTCGCAATAGTTGTTCCCAATTTTTGCATTTTACAGAAGAGTGTGAACTTGTGAAGTCACCAGGCTTTCTATTGAGCTTTCATCTCTTGAACAATGAGTAGCATATTTGTAGACGTTAAAGTCTCTTTGCTTGCAATTCGAAACTAAACGTTTAGGAAAAGCGCTCAGTGCTATAAATAAAATGAGAAACTGGTGTAGTAACTACAAAGTGTTGGATTCGTTGAACAAAACAGTAAAGATTTTAATTAAGGAAATACTGGACATTAGAAGACCATAATTAAGGTCGGTTAAGATATGATCAAAATTATAAAATGGCTTGGAGTGGATTTCGACGAAAAACTCGGTGTTACGTCGCACGGTTTAAAAAAATTTGGTAATTACCGTCATCGTAGTTTTAGGGGATTCGAGGTATTGGAAGCCAGTCACTTCTTCAAATGCGTGGTTTTTGCAATTTGTGTGATATTTTGCATATAACGCAGCAAAAAAGCTTCTTTCCGTTCATCAGATATAATTTCGCTTTGCCGCATAATTTATGGCATAATATTCGAATAAATTCGAGGACTTGTTTAATAAGTAATCGTTTGTTCATTCACAATTCGGTCACCGGTGCAAGATGTCAGCTCGAAACTGTGGCTAGTAATTAAGTAGCTTAACCATTGTATTACGATAGGTGTTGATCCTTTTCCCATAATCAGTTCCTAGTTCGCGTCGGGAGTATAGTGCTTTATCTTCACATAAGTCAGTCTGATTTTTACCAGCTCTATCAAAAAAGTCTTCAATCACATATAACGTCGTGTTCCAGTATGGATCCTATCAGATCATCTAAATCCTTGTAAAATGAAATCCGAGGTCCCTTAAACACACAGGTTATTGCTAGGTATCTAGCTTATTACTAGGTGTAAAGTAACCGATGCGAGTAATGAGCACTGTGATCCAACCGTTTAATTGCCTCCAAAAGCAAAGAAATTTGGCTCTCCAGAGATCGTTGTACCATCCATTTAGGATTGGGTCACAGATCATGACCGAGACGGTTAACAACATTACCATTCAGTGATATCTAGACAGATATCATATGCATATGATAGGACCAGATTAGACTGCCGATTCAATATGTTGTCCTAAGGTGTTTCGCATTTGCGAAAGATACATTTTGAAATGATATAAAAAAGTATCGAGGACAGATGCCATAAACTGGGCAAACTGCAAAAATTACTAATAGGTTGTTCTCAATTTTTACAAATAATTGTAACTACACCACTGTCATTTTACATAAATGCACTTACTTCCGGTAGTCCCAGACATCGCAAAGCAAACCATAAGCTTACCCGTTGCATTGAGTCTTATATGCTTGCTGGATATCCAACAACATCTGATGGCCGTCACGAGTTGTCTTGTAATATTTATAAACCGAAAAATCTAAAACGAAAATTGTTACGAAATCTTCCTTGATATAGTCACCTACAATTTCCTCCGCTAGAGAAGTGATTCTCTTCAATATCATGTATAACTATTTGACAATTTTTAAAAACAACATTTGACAATGCGAAAATCAGAGAAATGCTCTTTCCAAGTATCGAGTACTGCATCGATGTTAATCTCTATTTATAGTCTGTAGTTTTCCATCCTGGTCTCGAATGGCAATAGACCTTGGTCTAAAAAATATGGTGACTCTTTTAAATAAGTTACGTGAACTGCGCTCATTGCTGAGTTGTTGTACTCTTAAGACTTCAGCCTTCCACCATTCACGCTTTTTCCGACTAAAAATTCTCTTAACAGTGCAGTGAGACCACTTTGGTTTCCATAATGCTACTGCTAACAAGATTTTAATACTTGTACGACAACTGTCATCTTAGCTACGCAGTGACCAATTAATGATCACCGCCTACAAATTTTTCAGCTAACCGATAAGATCTCACATCTTAGATGACTCGACACCTTCCTTTACAAATTAACATATGGTCAACTTGACTTCTGGACATTTCACACGAGGGTCTGACCATATTTTGAAGTGAATATTTTTATGAAAAAAGTATGGCATCCACATGAGATCGTGCCCGATCGAAAAGTACATCATCCTTTCCATACTATCGACCGCAAGTTTTGTCGGGAGTATAGATCTATATATCTTTTTATATTTTTTTAGTCAGTCTGATTTTTGCTGACATCGTGCTTCGGTATCTTTATGTGTAGTTTGTCTTACATTCGTAGTTGCATGCAGACAGATAATTGACAGGCTGGCTAGTCAAATGTATAAACGTAGCTTATCCTTACGATTAGGAACTGTTTTAAAACCCAAAACAACCTGTTTTCCATTGGTTTTAGAATAAAATTAACACCACGATTGCCAAGGTCATGTGCGCAATTTGTACGTCATTGCAAATATGGAACTATCATACATTTTGGAATATTGGAAAATTAAATTTGATCGACTTTTGCAGTCGATATTGAATTTACATTTTGCACACTAAGGAATAAATCAATTTAAGTTTATAAAATTGTTTGGCCTTACATTTTAGGTACTATTTAAAATTTTAGTGAAAACGACGTATTGATAACTATAATGACGGGCTACACGCTGATTAAAGAACGTGCGCACAAATTACTTAATTATTTAAGCGCTTCATAAAAAAAACGCCCTGACGCAGAGCTCAACAACAAGAAATCGTTAAAATATTACGTCTTCGGAATTCGGTTTAGTTCGTTATTTTGTTTTATTTTTATTTTTTTATTTGTTGTATTATTTGAACTGGAACTTTGCGTTTTATTGAAATAGTCGAGTACGATTCTTGCGCGAGACGGGAGAAACAAGTTTGGTTTAAAAGTTAGAAAAAAAAAAGAAAAAACATTTTGTGATTATATTACTTTAGATTAGACATTTTTAATTAAAAATAGTGGAAATTTACTTTTTAATAATATTTAAACTGGTTATATGATTTATAAAATTTGTGTCTAGAAAACAGAAATATGATTTTGAAATCGTAACAATAATTGAATGTAAGTTTTAGTAATGGTTAAAAAAAAATGTGAAATTTGAAGACGAAGACGACAAAAAAAAGTGTCATCTCTCTTTATATATAATGTATATATAAATATATATTATATATATATATATATATATATATATATATATATATATATATATATACATATATATATATATATATATATATATATATATATATATATATATATATATATATATATATATATATATATATATATATATATATATATATATATATATATATATATATATATTTATATATGTTTGTGTGGGCTATAAAAAATAAAATATTTAATAATGTATATGTATATTGTAAATTAAATCTGATACCATCGCCAATCTGTGTATTTATATATATATATATATATATATATATATATATATATATATATATATATATATATATATATATATATATATATATATATATATATATATATATATATATATATATATATATATATATATATATATATATATATATATATATATATATATATATATATATATATATATATATATATATATATATATATATATATATATATATATATATATATATATATATATATATATATATATATAAAGTGAATATGTGCAATTTCATTAAGAAAATATAATTTAAAGTTGCGGCGGATACACACATTCTCATCCGTATAGCTTGCTAAACGGTGCGATTGTATAAACGCAGTAATTGCGTTAATTAAAAATGAAAATACTTGTCTAAAATATTTGGATAATTATATTGGTTTTCATTTGTGGTATTTTGGTGAAATCCCAGTTATTTAGCTCGAGTTTTACAATTACAATTTATGTATATAGACAAACATGTTATTTCTTATTTTTAATGTACATAGATAGGTTATATTTAAAACTAGTTTTCTTTAGACCATATTTTGCGCTCTTGTCGTACAAACTAAAAAATTTAATAATTTTTTTGTTTGTTATGTACACAATTTACAATATATTGGTACATGTGTTTAGTCGCGATATTTGAACTAATCAAAAAAAAATGTTGAAGGTTAGTTAGTAAACACAATGTAATATTTACGTCGGCAACACTTAGTTCATTTAAATTAGTGCAGTTGTTAAATTCCTTAAGCAGTCCCATATTCTTGTAAATAAAAAAATTTAAAAACTTGACATCTGGCGGCAAAATAGTCAAAAATGTACGACGTTAGTCACCAATCAGTTATACAAATTTAGTTTACAGAAAATTCAATAATAAATTATGTATTTCAGGTTTTGTTTCTAAATTAAAATAAAAACTAGTTTGACTTACAACAGTTACAAGTTTACAACCATAAGTCCATAACATTATTCGTAGCAACAAATTGTATATTTCACTTTTTTTACTTTATGTAAATTTTGGTCAGTTACCAAATTACAAGCACCGCGATTAAATAGATAATACCTGCCGACCTCCTCTGTCACTCTTCGAGACTTTTTTGAAGAAAATTTCTATACCAGCTTAGATATTGTGCTTCTGTGCTGGAATTGGTAGTGGGAAATGAGGTTACAATAAGTATTTTTCACAATTTGCTTAACACCTTTCAAACATAAATATTCGAGGTGTTTTGATATCCAAATGTCAAATGAGTGTCAGAGAAGTAAATACAATTTATTAAAAAAACTCTTGCAAAAACTATGTGTTTTGCTTATATTTACCCCTTCACACTAAAGGTTATTGCGTGTATTCTGGCAATGTAAACTTTAGGATACGAATTGCAGTTTATCAAGCTTTGCAATCTTGGTAATATTATATTTGGAAATAAATTTACATGGCAGTATGTTACCATACTGCCATAATAAGTTACCTTTGAGGCGTGCAAATTTTTAGTTGTGCTCGTTTTGAGACTTAATATTTAAGATGTAGACATTATTTAAAAGGTTCTATCACTCGTTGGGAATAAGCAATTACCCATACTAAAATTGAAGGCTTCTAAAATCTTAATTTGGAATGCGTTTTCATATATATATATATTCGTCCACTTTCCTAAAGCTATACTTGATTTCCTAGCTTAACATGAATTAAGTCAGCTTATAATTTATTTAGTTCTTTATATTTCTCAGTGGAAATAGATTTAGTATGTTTACAGGCGTCATATTTCCGCAACATCGCTATAATTTCTCGAATCCTCTTCTTACACTGCTGAGTTTAATGGTTTGGCTTCAAATTTTTGATTCTAAAAATTTTTATAAACCTTTCAAAATAATTATAGCAATGTAATTAATTTATGTAAAAAATCAATTCATTGTGAAAAATTATTCAAATTGTTTGGGGTAAATATAAGCATGCTTAATGCCCCACGTGATTATTATTCAATAACGGTAAACCAATTTGATGCGGGTAAAATAATTAACAACTCAATTAGTTATAAAATTGCAAATTGAATATAAATTTTAAGACTTTGAAATAATACATACCTGATTCAGTTTCACACCCACTATAGAAGTTTTTCCTCACACTATAAACAAAACCACATTTTTACCTTTACCTAAACTAAATAATAAAATAATTTTAGCTTGAAGACAATGCTATTACATATCACCTTTTTTGGTTTTGTTGCCCAGTACTTAAAATAACCCTACTTCCCTCGATTGGCTCATAATTGATGCTAACCTTTCATCTATGATCTACGATTTGTCTATATCTCCGCAACGATAAACTTTTTTTTTTAATTATTATTTTTTTATTACAACTGTAATGTATTTTTATTTCATCGTTGATATATTCTATCCGTAGGTCCCGAACGTATGTATCATTCGGTGTTTGAATTCTTAGTGCATTCCCAAAGTTGGATGCAATAGGTTCATATCGGCTTTGCAGAATTTCCCGTTATTGCAGCAGCTTGTTGGATATTGTAAGCTTAGAGCCTGTACCTGAGTTCTCTATTTTCTATTTTACATGGTCTCTCCACTTAGGTTTGGCTTCGAGAGTCATTCCAACGAACTTAACTGTGTTTGCATAAGGCACCTGCATTGAGTTGATTTAAATTGGTTAGTCTTTTGATATTTACAATTAATATAAGTGAATTTCGCCTCATTAAGCTTGATTCTTCAATGTTTTCTCCTGTTTCAAACCTCATTCGTGAAGAGTTTGCTTGTTTTTTATTATATTGACAAACTCCCTGACTTTACTCCTTTACAAATTATGTCGTGTGAAACAATTTATTGCAGAAACATTAAGCTGTCTTTGTTTAATGTGAATCCTTACAGTGTGACTTGCCTTGTTTCTTCTTTGATTTTTGTTTCTATATGGAGTTTCTGTATTTGCCTTTATTAATAAAGCCGAGCCACCTCTTGTTCTTTCCGCTGGATGAGTACCAGAGTGGAATGATAGAAGATATAACCCCTGATTTAAGCAAATGAATATGTAACTAAATGGATTTCGGATTTAAGGACTACGTCGATTTTTGGTGTCTTTAAAAATATTTCTATTTTTGGAACATGCTATTCTAAATGTTAACAATTGTATAACAATTTTAATCGGACTGTGCTTTGGGAGTTGAATTTTTTTCAGTTGATCAAATCACATCGGTGGAAGTCCCTTTTAACTGAAGGTTTGGAGTCCTCCTTTGTTTTCTATTCCCTTTTCTTTAACAATATTTATAGCATCAGGTATTTTAAGACCTCAATTTTCTAAATTTCCTATTATTTCTTTTCTGACATTCCTCTATCCAATACCCAGAGACGCATCTAATAGGGTATTTAATCGATTATTTCGTTTTCTAAAAATGCTTTGAACTTGTTTGAAGGAACATATGTAAAATACTAGAATTCCTTTCCCGAGAGGCTGTTGTGATTTATGGACATTTAGTTTAGGAATATATATATTTTTCTAAATAACTCTGTTCATGTCAATTACATTTTTATAATGTAAATATTAAAACGCCCGCTTTTCATCTGTGGCCGAACTAAAATTTTACCAGATTTAAATCAAAGCCTCCAATCGAATCACCCTGTAGTATTAAACACCAAGAAATAATTAAAAAAAAAAAAACACCTCCAATTATGGATAAAACTGAATCTTGAGCTCTATTCCATGCTAAATGTACTCAATCGGTGCGACCTTGAGATTAAAAATATAAAAAAAATCGGTTGGTCAGCTTACAAAATAATTTCTAGTAAACAACTTTTCGATTATATTCTGATATTATGAATTGAATTGAAAATTTAGAATAAATAACTAATCCATTATTCTAATTATTTTATAGTTTCGTAACAGTTGGTCGGATTTTTTTTTTCAAACCGTTAGTTAAAAAATGTATTTTTGTTTGTCAAATTCAGCTGACTACGAACAAAACTACGCGATTATATCATTTTCCGTTGTTGTGTAAAGTTGAACTTGTTGGGCTTTCAAAAAATGTATAGCGCACACACAAAACACTATTATGAATACAACGAATTGTGTGTGTGTGTGTCAGTGTGTATGTAATTAATTCAGACGATTGACGTACATATCATTTGTAGAGTGTAGAGAGTTTGTTATTACTATTTTTTTTTTTTTTTTTTTTTTTGTGGTTTAAGTTGAAAATATTTCTATATAACAGAAAATATTTATCGATGAGTCTGTTTGATACAAGATTATGTATTTCAGTTTTTTCTAGATTTTCTATTGACGTATGCGTGTAGACGGGCTTTAAAAAACCACCCCAAAATGAGGCGAGTACGTCAATCAGTTGCAAATATAAATAGTGTATCCAATATACATATATGATTACATTTTTGTGTGTCGATGTGCACACACACACCATGACCAAAATAATATTGCTGTTAAGTTTATATAGTTGTCAAGGCTGTGCTTTAATCTTCTTTTGTTGTTCTATTATGTCGTTGACGCGTCGTCGCTATCGTCTTCCTTTTGGGTGATAAGGCACAAAGCAAGTTTTTATATAATTATAGTGAATCGATTTATTAATTTAGTTACAAATTTTTTAATTTTATTTTTATTCGTATGACGTCAATGTAAAGACGGACTTGTACCATAATTAATAATATATGTATAGATAAAGTAGTTTTAATGAAAACGTTGAATCACACCATTTCTTCACTTTTTACAAGTATAAGTATAAGTGTCATATATGGCAAATACTTTTCCTGAATAACCCTGAATCACTAATTAATGACGCAACGATTTAAAGAAATTAAGTGTCGCACTTTAAATGTGGTTAGATTATGAGGGCATAGCTATACGAGATAAGATTTTGTATTTACCCCTATTCTATTTGTGTAAAGCGTCAGTGTAAAGAGTTTGTTTTGTGGCAGGGCAATCTTTATAACAATAATAAATGTCATTGTTTCTTTACTTGAACAAGTACAGTCGATGCTAACGAGTAAAATGAGTTAAATTAATGTATCTCATGTGTCCTGTTTGTTACCATTTAATATCGCATACTTTATATATACATTCTGAATACAATTTTGTGCGCTATTAAGAGACTCATAAAGAGACTCATACGAGTATATTATATTTTATTGGTTCATTACATCAAAATACTAGGAAGGCTAACCACAGCCACTTGAGCAACACGAATTGAGATATTGAGATATTATTTCAAGCACAGATGTGTATAGAACTATAGACGATGTAACAGATTTATTTGTACTGAGTGATAAATTCGGATTTATAATTATTATTATGCATTATTTAAATATTTTATTAAAAATTCCATTTTGAGTAACAATAAATTAATATGACACAAATAAAATATACAGGGTGTAAATAAGCAGCTAAAATTGGATATTCATTGAATACCACCGTCGATCATGCCAATTTGTATGCCGTGTCGAAAAATCATAATAGTGACGGATTTTGACAAAATGTCGAAAAACGATGAAATAAATATTGGAAATTTAATTGCCCAGGACATTACTATGAATAGTGATGATGTCTTCTTTGATGCAACAAAAAATGTTACCACAAGTATGAATAAACGTGAAAGTTCGGGTAGCGAAAGTGACGAAGATATAATTTCGAGTCCGGAGGACAGTGATAAAAAGATACCCGAACGTCGTGTTCGAAAAATAAGCGATGTATCAACATCGAGTTCGTCAGGTGGACGACGAAAATCATCGACAACAATGCGGAATGCAAGAAAATCGAGTATCGGCAGTAGTACTATTGGTGGAAATATTTTATTATCTCATCCACATAATTCTCATCACCATCATCATCATCATCATCACCATCATCAGCTGCATCATAACCCATCGTTTACCGAATACAAAATTTCTTTTGATCCAAACAATTTATATTACGGTGATAAAAATTTTACCGAGACACAGTCGAAATTGGGTAACACATCACAAAATAATGTGTTACGAAAACCACAAACAGCTAAAAAAAATGTTCCGTCCGAATCGTCGACAGACAACAATAGTAACAATCAAATAACATCATCGGGCTATGATCAATATGAAAAATTGCTATTAGAAGTGCCATTACCACGGGATTATGGTGACGCGTCTAGTGACGATTTGAGTTCAGAGTGGGATTCAGATGCACCAAATAATGATTTTCGCAAATCAAAAGATATTAAGGTTAGTTGAAAATGTGAATATTATAGTTTTAAATATTTTTTTTAAATACAATTTACGCGATTTGTATTTTTAACATTACAAAATTGGCATCTACGAATTTCTTCGTACAAATCATCTAAGTATATAAACTAAATATGCATTTGTTCTAATTATAAATAATATTAAAACATCTATAATTATAATTTATAATGAATACTGGTTTTTATTCAACGATGAAATATTTCTTGCTAAATTACGAGTAGATTTGGACGTTTTGTGAAACGTGACAATGATGTCATACATTTAGTACCAAAAGCAACCGCTATTTGAACTAAACTAAAATACTATAAAAATGCGTGTTCAACCTTCTACAAAATATAATTAACTTTCGTTTTTATCGGGTTGCACAATCATTTTGTGTGCAATACATTTGTTTTTGGCGTCAATAACTTAGATATGTAACCTGTAAGTGCATAAATAGACTATAAGAATGTTTATACGGTTCGACAGGTAATTAAATAACAATAAACTTTTAATTTATTATCTATTAAAATTATTTTAAAACATTTTTATGCTATTTTGTCTTCTTATATAAGAAATGATTATCTAACAATTAATACAAACAGATATATGTTTTTTCAAAATGACAAACTAAAGTTTTTTGGTGTTCATACTGTCTGTCTATTATTATGCCCGTATCCGTATTCTATTAATAAAAATTTTAAGGATTCTGGTTTACTGACGCCAATGCATAAACTTTCGAAAACTGGCCTAAAAGAATATTCAATTATGCAAAGTGATTGTTTAAACTAACCAAACTTACCGCTCAGAAAATTAGAACAATTTACAATACAAGGTACGGACAGTGTGCTGATAACAACCTTACAGAGCCAGTTTTACCATCGATTTATTTATATCTTATATCTTATTATATTATTATCGAGAAATAATTATGATTAAAAAAATTATAAGCGTTGGTCTCTGATGCAATATAATATGCGGTTTTGTTTTAGAATTTGGTGTTTAATTGTTTTATGTTTTTACTAGTAGGCGGTTTGGGATTCGACCAATTATTTATTATTACAAAAAAAACAATTTGTTATAACCATAATCCAGTGGCGTTGTAATATAGCAACATACAAAAGAAGTACATTTTACAGAAGGCATTATTTTGAATTCATAAATTGAATAGTAGCACTACGGATTGGATTATTATATAAAAAATCAAGGTCGTCAGCAAATACAATCAACTCGGAATTAAATTCAAGATGAAAAATAGACATTTAAAAAAAGCAATGGACCTAATTCAGAACATTGCGGTACACCATCGGTACTTTAATACCTTACTCATCTTATCGGTATAATGTGACCGACCGTATAAATAAGGTTAAAGGTACTGCAAGGTGACACCACGAAAAGCTGGATTGGGAAGTTTCTAAAGTAACACGTCGTTATTAACCGCATATGTCGAAAGCTTTTGTTAAAACAACAAAAATAGCACCAATCGAATTTCTTTCAGACCTTTATATAAAATAATTCTAAACACCCTAAAATATGATGTCTTATGGCTTTCATTTGAAACTCTTTCACAAGAACTATAACTGGCCATGTAGTTTAAGCCATCAGCCTTGCAAAACCAGGTACCGAAACTCTAATTTTGAACGATAAGTAGTCCTGAACATAATTATTTCTTGCTGTTTGTGTAAAGTTATGTACCGCAGCATCAGATAAATTGAATTTGAAATGCTCTTTAATTTTTTGTACAATTAACAGCTGATTTAGCAGGAGGTAGTTTATCATTATTCACGCTTTTGTCCAATTTCATGATTAAATCACCTGTTGCGACAGTGAAAGCAATGGAAATTTTGAGATACTTCAGATCTCAAAGATTAGTTTATATAGTTTATTCCATCTATTATTTTATTATTCATTATAACTTCCTGTTCTAAATTTAATGGGTATTTATTCTGTGCATTATGTTTGTTTGGTCACAGATAAAATATTTAAATTCGAAGGGAATACCAATTTAGAATTTGGGGTAGTTTAATTTTTTTTAAAACAATAGTAGCTATCTATGGTAATAGTAAAATAGACAGTTAAATTCAATTAGCATTTAAGTTTTGAATTATTATATAGCCAACTGGGGAGTTTATATAGCAATTTATGCACTAACAAATTTATGTATCTAAGTATTTCGACCAAAATAGACATATCGTGATATAGATCATACTAAAGCATCTTCTCCTTTTAAAGTCGAATTTACTAAGCATTGTGTTTCTTATAATACAAGTTGTACATATTATTTGTACCTAACAGATGACACATCATTTAATCTAACTTTGGATAGCTTTGGACCAAATTCATGGAACACATAAATTCGGGCAGAAGTCACGGGTGTGCTAAAAATCTTCTAGCATAACGATATATATTTGAAATATGAAACGTATCAAAAGAGAGTAATCAAATCGTAAACGCACTTCTGTCAAATTAATTTTTTTTTTCATTTCATGTTTCGTGTAGTCGTTTTAAAATGAAAATAAATTGAAAACTTATCAGTAAACCTATAAAATGGTTAAATTGATTAAATGTTGTGTAACTAATTTCTCAAAATAGTTTTATGTTAATACATAAAAAATGAATTATAAAACGATCAACTTTTTTAGATAAAATATGTATGTTAAGTCTATAGTTTAATACACCCCATTTAAAGTTAAATTTGTTTTAGTTTTTTATCAAAAAAATTAAAATTAAACTGTCCGTATAAAATTTTAAAAACATTAACGTGGTCATTTTCAAAAATTGATATTCATATATATTTTTTAGCGCTAGTTCATATTTTAGCCAACATTTCGTTAAGTTTCGTTATGTTTCTTTAAGGCTGTTTTCCAAACGGAGCTGATTTTAAATTTCACAAAGCGGCAGTAAACCAAGATTTATTTGTTAGTTTTATGTGTTGGTAACAACAGAGAGTTTTTGTAAACATTTGAAATTTTGTTGTTGAGAAATGAGTTTATTTTTTGTGAAAACGATAATTAACTTTTAAAAGCAAATTAAATACAAATTAAAATAATTGGTTGTTAACTTGTTTAATTAAATATGGACATATTGATAAATAGACATATAATTTAACATTTTTAAAGCATCTATCACCGCCTGCAACAATTTCTTATAATGCCCTTTCTTATATTATTTTTTATGTGACCTAAAAGTGTATGATATTCAAAAGAGCAGTATGATTTCAGTTACTATAGTAAGGATGGTTTGCTATCGTGATGACTGATGATAGACAAGTAATACACAGGAAATCATAGACAATTTAATTTTATAGCTCTTTAAAATTAAATCACATGACTTAACATCTGAATATATGAGACAAGTTTTAATAAGGCTAGGTGTAAATAATAAAAAATTAACAGTTTGAATTAACAATAACTTGTTCATTTACATTACGAGTATATCCCTATCACGGTCTGTCTATCTGTAATTAAATTTTATCGATAGTCATCTAACTTATAATTTTATGTTTTGTATAAACAAAAACCATTAACAATCATTTACTAAGATAAATTACTTTAAATAAGATAAATTAACAATTAATTAAATTAATAAATTTATGGTTATTATTTATAGTTAGTTGAAAATTAAAATATAACCAAATCTAAAATTTAATTGAATACGATAATGTGGTTGTTATTGGTATTGGAATATTATAACTGTTGTTTGTTTTTTCATATAGTAAAGTAAATAGTTTAATTGTGTTTGTTAGATTTTAGTATAACCGTAATCTATATTAAAGTACATACTATAGTTATTTAGTTTGTGTTGTTGTAATTTACATAGTCATTTTAAATATTCTTATCATTTTTGCATATTTTGTTGTCGTTTTTGTCGTCGTTGGGCTTTATAATCTACGCACTTGGGAATTTTAAATTTATTTTGAATTTCGGATCTTTTTTTTTTTTAACAATACATAATCGAAATTTTATTTTAATCTAAATTCCAATCAATACATACAATTTATAGAATTAAGAATAACGTGACCTTGTCATCTAACCGGTAAACTGACATGGATAGCACAAAGCAAGAATATCAACACAAATATATACATAAACGTATATGTACCCTTCGTCGTGAGTAACTAATTATCACTCCACAAAATGATGTCAGAGTATTGTTATATCTGAAGAATACATTTTTAAATTGCGCGTAAAATTTAAGGCAAATCGACGAGCAATTTGTGTTGTGGATTTGTTTAAACAGTTTAATTATATGTATAAGTAACTCAAATTAAAACTATTTATAAATGGACCAATGGGCATCGAGTATCGAAAGAGAAGTAGCAACAACGTCAAGCAACTATAGCAATATTTTTGGTGGTTAATACAAATTTGAATGAACACCAAAACATAAACGTACAACAAATAATGGAATCAAAATCTTCCTCGGTACGCATTGGATCTATCATTTATTAATTTAAACACCATAATTATTAGAGAAACGTATACTAGGAATATAACCATTCAAACCACACAGCACAAATATCGGCCATTGAAATTCCAGTGATTACTATGCTTCAATGAAAGGCGCCTTATATACAATGAAAGATAAGTTTGTACTTAATTGACATCAATATTCAATAAAAATTGAAGTGAATTTGCTTAAGACATGCTCACACAAATAAAACTATGCAAAACTCTGGTAAAATACCATTACGATCTATAAGAAAGAATATCCCATCGAACAATTCAAAGAATAAAACGGTCCTGCTTGTTATTGTTTCCGCGCTATTGACGCGATAACAACGGACGCTATGTAGAAGATACTTTGTGCAAGGGG
This sequence comes from Tipula confusa, assembly GCA_963556175.1. Classification (NCBI taxonomy): domain Eukaryota; kingdom Metazoa; phylum Arthropoda; class Insecta; order Diptera; family Tipulidae; genus Tipula; species Tipula confusa. The sequence continues at coordinate 121,126,237 of OY744476.1, forward strand.
CATCTCAACTAAATTCAGTGAACTCATGCAATAAATGTACCGGGTTGTTTAAACCGAATTCAATTAAAGTGTAAATAAACTTAAATTTACTACAACACCCGAGGAGTAAGACAAGGATGCATTCGCCACTTCTGCGTTTCTATTAGTTCTAGACATTGTTACATTTAACGCATGAGAGAAGATCACAAGCAAGTTACAGGTGTTTGTGAATAAACATCAAATTACATATATAAATATATATGCTTTTAGCCAAAACAAAAATTAGATGACGTCACTCGTGAGTCGTATCTCATTAAAATGGAACTTGCAAGGTAACATGAAAGTTAAAAGACCAGAAATAACCTAAAAAACGAAGCTAGCATAAGTGAAACAACTCAGGAAAGCATAGAAGAAAAGCATAGAAGAAAAGCAATTTAATAAGGCAACATTATGACTGCAAATATTATGCGAGCATTTTAAATTACTGTGACGTCATAGTTGTCTTTTGTATTGTTGCGTGAGAATACCATTCTGACACTGTTTGATAAACATCAAATTACACTGTTTGTTAAAATTAAAAAAAGAATAATTGTCTTTTGTATGAAAATCACACAGAACACGGGGATTTTTGTATGATTAAATTGGTCATCTGCGAATATTTTGCATAAAGTTAAAAATATTTTAACTCGTATGGGCGTGTTTTTTAAATTTATTTGATGAAATTGGTCGAGAGCAAGAATTTAATATGCTAGCATAATATTCGATGTCATAAAGTCGCCTTTAGTCTTCAACAGAGTTCGATGGTTAATACTAGATAAAGATAAAAAATAAAAAGCAAGTTGATATAAATGTGGTAATTAGGTTAAATATGACAAGTTCAATCAAATACGTTTATAGTGTGTGAAAAATCATTTAATAAAATACTTTTAAATTAATTAAAATTCATGACGCCATATAGTGTTATTAATGTCAAAAACAAATTATACACGTAAAACAAACACGGCGTAACATAGTAAATAATATCAATTAGAACATCGATTATCAACCTGAATAAGCCACAGATTGGCTAGGAAAGAGAAGAGTTATGAAAAACTATTTGTTATATAATGTCAAACAAGTAAAATAATCGGAAAACATTTGAAGTTTTAACAAAGATCTACATGACAGAACGAATTTATTTAAGCTAAAAATGATATAAAATGCAATATATCCTCTTTTTATCCTTTAGTTGTATAATCTCTATGGTAGTACTCTATGGTCTTAGTATAACAAAATTGATACACTTATGGGAATAATATGTTTTCATTTTGGTATTATAGGATCCTAGAATTATGTAATTTGGTACATAATTCTAGGATCCTATTTGGTAAGGATTAAGTTTATATAGTAACGATACAGTTATTGCTACCTGTTCAATTGATTGAAGGTACTAGAACCTATTTAGCTCTTAGAAAATTATATTCTATTTTTAAGAACTTAGCACTCGTATTCTAAAACCTTACTCTAACTTTTTTTTTATCGGTTTAGCCTACATTTACATTATTGCTATGTATTATTGTTATCGTTAATCTTGTTTGTATAAAAAACGCCGTCTTCTACATAATTTTTTGTTATTATGTTTTCATCAAGTACTTATGTTGTTTTTAGTAGGAACAATATTTGGTGAACTTTTCATACTTGATTTAAACAATTTATGGCATATAGAACAAAATTAGCACTGACCTCGTCAATCTTACAAAACCTTTAGGAAATTTTTTTCATGTACGCTATTTAATTCCCAATTTCACTGGTGGTTATCAGTGTTATTATCCCTTTTGCATTCACTTCCTTTAAAATTGAATACCGTCAACCGTAACATATGACACATCATTCAAAATTATTTTTATCATTCAAAGCCTATAGTCACTATAGTGCACTATAGTCTGGGTCGATATATTTTCTATCTTTTTAATAATTGATACATTTTCAAGAACGAACATTCTGTTAAATCGTTTTGTTGGTATCAACTACGTGAAAATGGTAACTTTAACATATTCACTGTCATTCTGCTGTTTATTCAATATTCATGTTGCATCGTTTATTGAAAAGTTCAAACTCTTTAAAATTATATGCCAGCTTAAGGAAATTTTGAAATATGAGCAGAAGTGCAGGATTTTTTATGGCACTCACGAAAAACTGGTATTATATTAAATTTTATTGAGTTTTACTTTAAATTATCACAATTGAAATAAAAAACCTATTAAAAATACTATTAAAGAATACTATTAAAAAATATTTGCATATGGCCTACTACGGAAAACAATTTATTTGAGTAGATGAATATTCGAATATGTAAACAGTTGATTGATAAATTGAGTAGTTGACGCTTTAAAATAGTAAAATTGTAATTGGAGTTGAACGACAATGATATCACAATGTGATACCTGTATGCAACTGGAGGTTCTTTTCTGCTTTATTGTCTGCATCCCAATAGCTTCAGGCATAGTATAAATACACATAGTACATCATAAGAAAAAAGCAGTTTACCAATTGAAGTTCCAGATGTCGGATCGATAGAATATCATTAACATTTAAAATAAATATACGACGGATTATACATATATAAATATTTTGATTATTTTAAAACGATACCAGTAGCGACATCTAACACGTCAATGGGCTAACATATCATGGTATTACTATGTGTATTTATACTATGCTTCATGTTTTATCCATCGATTAGATTCCTAGTGTGAACCACATTATGAAATAGCGATTTCGATAATGTAGTATAGGACATTATCGAAATGTGCCTGCAGCTTATTACTAATTCATTTGCAACTTGGTCAGGTGAGCTTTAATAAATATAAAAAATACTGTGAGCAATGTTACGGGCAATGTTAATGGGCTATTACTTTCGTCTTATAAGGCTGGCAGAGAGCACAATTTTGAATAAGGGCATTTAAATTCGTCACGACTTTCCTCATGATCCAGAAGATTTTCCGAATAAATGATAATGTTAATGCATTGGTGCCATGGAGCATGGACGTGTGTACCCAATTAATAATTAGGCTAGTAAAATGTGATTTAGACGATAGAATTAAAGGATGCTTTTCTCCGAATGGGAGAACCTGAATTTTGATGATAAGCAGTTACTGCTAATACCAGTAACTGACTATCATCAAAATTCAGGATCTCCCATTCGGAGAAAAGCATTTTAAATTATCTGATTTGCGGTCGATGAGCGTGATGATGGCGTTATCAGATGCCGCGTCCTTATTATGAACTTAAAATACAGTTGCGGATCTTTTTATATCAATACTCGAATCGAACATCCCCATGGCTTCATTTGTTTTCTCATTATTTCAGGTCCCGTCTATCATTCTTTCAGAGAACTAAATGTGCACAGTGAAATTTATTGGATTTCGTGCTGATGTGTTTTCCTCAATTTTAGTGGTGATTTTTAAATTTCTAATTCCATTTTATTTTCCAATTTTTGTTGGTTTTTGTAGCCAAGCCAAAACAATAGTAAAATCTGTCGATGCTTAAATATTCGCCGGTTCTACTTATAGTATTGTGACCGCTTCTTTAATCAACGTGATACTTGAAAAACAGTTTGCTTGGCTCTTTGTTTTGATGCTCCAAGTATGCTGGTATCATTTTTTAACGGCAAGGTAACCAAATAAGGTTCACTTGGATCCCGCTTAACGGTTAGTAGGTAAATTGTTCAACCACTTTTCATCTGATTTTGTTAATTGACATTTAACCGGTACCTCTTCCAGTTCTACTTCCAGAACTTGTGAGGCTCTTGAGCTTGTGCTAATTCTGGTTTTACACTGATTTTAACCATTAGAGATCTAGGTTGCACGTTTGTTACTAACATATCTACGTACATTTCTAATCTTAAAAAGATGATTATAGTCTATATTTTTTTACTTAAAATTTCATCTCTTATAACCCCCATTACATATTACATTCAGTGCAAAACACCCTTTATATATAAGATAAATAAAAAAAAGAATTCTGATTACAGCGCCGTCAATAAAATTTCAAAGTTACCATTTCCGCGTACAAAAAAGCGTGCAGGGGCTAGTGTTAGCATTTTGACCATTGACTGTCTTCTACTTTCGTAAAATATGAAGGCCGATTTTACGAGATATTTGACATTTTCATGCTAAAAAATCTTCCGGAATTTAAAAAAAATAAAACCAGTCTGTCTGAATGAATTTCGGTAATCCGATAAATTTGTTACACCATAAGTTAAACGAATAAAATATTCTTTAAATATTAGATAATTTAAAATTAAATAAGAATCGTGTACACTCAAAACATAATAATATGTATGCTTATGTACACACCAAATAATGAATGAGCGAACATATATTTTCTGTTACTTAAATTTCAATTGCATTAAAATAAAAACAGCTGAGCCTTCGTCATTTTATGCAAACTTTTATTTGTAAATAGCTTTAATTAATAAAAATAAAACTAATAATATTAAATTAAGAACCTAACAAATTTTAATTAAATTTTAATCACGCATAACGATTTAAATAAAAAAAACATAAATTTATTTATTTTTATTTTAGCCATCGGGATGGCGGAAGTTACGTAATATTGTGCAATGGACACCATTTTTCCAAACCTATAAAAAACAACGGTATCCATGGATACAATTAGCTGGACACCAAGGTAATTTTAAAGCTGGTCCCGATCAAGGCACAGTTTTAAAGAAACTATGTTCAAAAGAAGAACTATGTTTTCATAATTTAATGCAAGATGCTATGAAACCATTCGTGCCTGAATATAAAGGTCAAGTTAATAGTGATGATGGCGAACGTAAGTATTTTATGATTTATTACAATTTTAAAATTTAGGTAGGAAATAAATAAAAATTTATAGCTATCAAAAATGAACAATCATGCCTCTGTAGTATGCAGCTGATGTGAAATGATAAATATTCACCTGAATCTGCAAGTACGATAAATGTATGCTAATTTTTGATATTCCATCAAATATTTTCATAATGTTATATTGTGACATGTCGTTATAAAAAAATAAGACCAGCGAAAATTTCATTTTTCACCTCAGCTGCATACTAATTTCTTATAGTGCATATTTCAACATTTGTGTCTAGACTAAATCAACTGGTATACTATATAGACCTTAACCAAAAAAGTAGTAGAATATCTTAGACACAAATGTGATGAGTTATAGCCGATTTACATTCAACGAATTTATCAACTTGAAAAAAAATGAGACAGATTGAAAAACTATGCAAGCAAAACCGAAAAAAATTTCTTGTAAAAATAAAAAGTCGAAACCCGAGATCCAAACCCACAAAATTGTTATAAAAAGATGAACTTAATTTTTCCAAGAATTTTAAAATAGTTTTATATTTTTGTAGCAAAAAATATAAAAAGATTATACATATATTTGTATAAAATTAGTTTAATATAATATATTTACTGTTTTAATCACCTACACAAATAAAAAGAAAATTTTACTACAATTTTTGTTTTTATTTCAATTTTACAAAATGTATTTCAAGATCATCTTCTTCTTCATTCATTTGCTATGATAGCCGACAAATTTTAAAAAAGAAGTTGATCTTAAAATCAATTTAGTAAAATTGAAATAACATTTCGTTTTTATTTGTGTGAGTAACCAAAACATAGTAAATTAAACTAATTTTATACATGTGTTGTCATCTTTTTATAAGTTTTGCTCAAAACCCTCTTTACTACAAGCCGTCTTGTAACTTTCTTTGACACACATCATCATGGATTTTTAAAATGTATTAGTGAAAATATATACTTAAGATGTATTAGTAAATATCAAAACTCCATATAAAAATTTAAAAAAAAAATAAAAAAAAATTGTAAACGCATGCGCATTATTTGATTTTATTGTTTATTTCTTTTACACAATATTCGCTATCATATCCCGACACGATTTTCTACTTACAATACAATCAAAGTATATATTTTTGTATAGCATGAGTATGTAAACAATACGGCTTGTAGTAAAGAGGGTTTTGGTTTTGCTACAAAAAGATAAAACTTTTCATCTTGTAAAAAACAAGATCATCCTTTTTATACCAGTTTTTGGTTTTGGATCTCGTGTTTCATCTTTTTGTTTTTACAAGAAATTTTTTCTTGGTTTGACTTGCATAATTTTTCAATCTAGTGTCTCGGTTTTTTTCAAGATGAAACATTTGTTGAATGTAATAGCTAATTTACATTCAACAAATTTTGAAAAGAAGTTGATCTTGAAATCAATTTTGTAAAATTGAAATAAAAACAAAAATTGCAATAACATTTTATTTTTATTTGTGTGAGTAACAAAAAACATAGTATATTAAACTAATTTTATACATGTATTGTCATTTTTTTATATGTTTTACTACAAAAAGATAAAACTTTTCATCTTGTAAAAATCAAGATTATCTTTTTTATAACAGTTTTAAGGTTTGGATCTCGGGTTTCATCTTTTTATTTTTACAAGAAGAAATTTTTTCTCGGTTTAGCTTGCATAATTTTTCAATCTAGTGTCTCGGTTTTTTTCAAGATGAAAAATTTGGTGAATGTAAATCGGCTATTAGTTAGATTAATATAAAATAAAGCAAAATATCCAAATTAAGCTAATTGGTGTAATAAAAATTATCGCGCGGTGAAAATCTTTTTAATAATTGTTTTTTTTATATTTTGTTTGTCTTTAAAGCTTATATACAACTGCAAGATTTGCTAAGTGATTTTGCACAACCATGTGTTATGGACTGTAAAATTGGAGTTAGAACTTATTTAGAAGAAGAACTATCAAAAGCAAAAGAAAAACCAAAATTACGGAAGGTATGTTTTAAATAATTTAATATTTCTTCAGAAAACTAAACTTATTTATGCATTTGAATATATAGGATATGTACGAAAAAATGATACAAATCGATTCAGATGCGCCAACCGACGAGGAACATCGTGCCAAAGGTGTAACAAAACCACGGTATATGGTGTGGCGGGAAACAATTTCGAGTACGGCAACACTTGGTTTTAGGATCGAAGGTATCAAAAAAGCTGATGGGACAAGCTCAAAAGATTTCAAAACGACAAAAAGTCGAGAACAGATTTTAGCTGCTTTTAAGGATTTTACCAAAGGTTTTGAAAATTCCGTGGTAACAATAAATTATTTTTTAAATATTTTACTATTTTGTAGACTAATCTTAATTTTAAAAATATCTTTTTAGTTCAAATATATAGAACGTCTAAAAGTAATACGGGATACACTTAAATCATCGGATTTTTTTAAATATCACGAAGTAATCGGAAGTTCCTTATTATTTGTCCATGATAAAACGCGAGCCAGTGTTTGGCTAATCGATTTTGCAAAAACGATACGGCTTCCTGCACACGTCGCAATCGATCATAGTACCGAATGGACTGTCGGAAATCATGAAGATGGTTATTTGATTGGCTTAAATAATTTAATTGAGATATTCGAAAGTCTTCAAAAAAATCATGAACATAGTTCTAGTGATGGAGATGAATTAGAAAATATTACTATTAATAATGACGACAACAATAACAGTGAACAATTAAACGATACACTTTCGGTCTCGTCACCCGAACAATAATAATCTAATGATAATAAATTAATAATTTAAAAATATCCAAATCTATTTAATTTATTATAAAACAAAAAAATGTAAAAAAAATGTAATATTTTACTTTCTTGTAAAATATATAGAAAAACAAATGTTATACTATTACAAATATTATTATTAATAATTCTAAATTATATTAAATTACTTATAACATTAATACATAATAAGACTGATAAATAATCAAAATATTATAAATAATATAAAATAATAAATAAAAAAATACAACCACTACAAAATGATGAAAGGCAAATTATATAATTTATGTTTATGAAGTTAATGTCGTCTATTTGAAAAATAATTTTTTGAAAATATAAATTAATTTATAGAATAATAAATAAAATAAAAATGTTATAAATTTATTTTGAGTCAGTTAAAATATCAGTTTTAAAAAATTTTATTACTAATAAAATTTTTGAAGATATGATACTTTGGGCCAGCTTCATAAAAATTATTATTGCGAATATTGGCCGTTATGTTGTATTCTGCCGTACCAAAATTCAGTAATAATCTCGGTATACTCGTATGAATATCAGTGGCGTAACTTCAAGGATGCAAATCCCACGGTGCAAGAGGGTCCGCATCGTGAGAGCCCAGTCGTCTTTATTCTCGTAATGAAAACCTGTTATAATATTGTTGTGCTCTTCTCCTCGTAAATAATTCTTCTTTTGCTCTGTGAATATAATTTTATTCATTTTGTATATTAGGAATTAAAATGATTTGGCCCTTTCCGTTGTCAACTGTTCGCCGCAATTGTACTGGAGCCTCCGTTTGCACACTTTTACCTGAAACTACTGGAACAAATGCTGTCTGTGGTGAAGATGATATCGATGCATTTGAAAATTCAGTAGACATATTTAACGGTTCATTTGTTGTGATTGAATCATCATTTTGCGTCGGTGGCTGTGTTTGTACCGTATTTTGTTAATCAGTTGTATTTTCACTGCATATAAAATCGTCGAGATTTTGATGAAAACCTGGCAATGGATGTAAATTGCCACCAACTTTTTGTTTTTGTTCAATGTGTCGCTTCCAATCACGACCATCATTCAATTGCACTCGAAAATGTAAAGCACCCACTTTTTCGATGGTTCGGCCAAATTGCCATTTTGTTTTTTTTATAAATAATAGACAATATAAAATTTCGGTTTTAGTTGATTGCGATTTGTTTTTCGACTATGGCATCCATCATCACATCTAAACGAGAACGTATTTGTCGACCAAACATAAGCATGTGCTCCATATGTTGAATTATTGATATGCATTTTTCCTTTCTTTGTTTTGCTATTTCATTAAAAAATACAATGTTAATACCAACTCTCTTACAGGAAATGTGGGCAAATCACGAAAATCAGTCGATAGAAGAAATTTGTTTTTTTTTTTTACTTATCAAACAATTTAAGAGGTGAGATGATTGAAAATACGTATTGTGTGATCAATTTTTTTTGGTTGTTGTCGTTGCTATTTGTTTGTACATAACATATTATACACTATGCATTAACAAATTTAGTGTTGATTTTTTAGACGTTTCGTGCACAGAAAAAATTAATATAGATTAAATTAAATTAATATATTATTTTTTCTGTGCTTCGTGTATATGTTTATTTAGCAAATTTAGCAAAGCAATAGCTCAAAATTTAAAGTTTTGTAAATATATAAATCAACTTCAAGTGACCAAAAATTCAATTTAATTTACGTAAATTTTAATTTTTTTTCCAATTTAGCTAAATTTGTTCAATAGTAATCCTTAGTACTACTTCACTAAATCGAAAACTCAAGAGTAATTATGAAAGACGAGGTCAGTTCTAAATCTAAAGGTTGATTTAGTTTTCCATGCCTGTTTTTGGTGGCGATAGTGTACACAACGGCTTAACAATCTACAAGTAGACGCGGCTTATAAAAGGAAGGTTATATTATAAAGCATGTTAATAAACTTGTATTTGGTATTAGATATCGAATAGAGAAAGTTTAGGAAGTGATTCAAGTAGCTGTTGTAAATTGTCAATAAGTAGCTTAATGAAAGAAATGATTCAAATCGATCTAGGACTTTTAAAATTATATTTAAATCTTCTTAAAAATTGATTAAATTGTAAATGTGTTTAGTGCTTCCTCTTCTAATTCATAATAATTTGCCAAACTATTCTTCAAGTGAACGATTTATATACAATTTTTACAAGTTCTGGATAACACTTAAGAATTTGATAGCATAATTATATTATGTTTTGGGTGACGACTGTATTTAAACAGTTTAACTGTATTTAAACTAATTTCAGCAAACAAACATTTATGCACCTGTTACAACTTAGAAGAAATATTTTAAAAACTAATTGAAAGATGACATGCAGATCTTATATATCAAATATAAAAATATATCCATTTTAAATTAATATTTTAAAATTTTGTCAACCTGCATTTGAAATTCACGGACCGCTACTGCTTCGCCTGTATGCCAACAAAATATTTGCAACTTAATCATTTTCACGTAGATTTCTGCCTGTCCATTCGTAGTCGGATGATATGGCACCTTGTTTATGATGAATACCATTTAATTGTAAACAATTTTTGGATTCATGCGATACAAATTGCGTACGCCAATCACTAACGAAAACTGATGGAATACCAAATCTGGCGAAAACTGAACGGCATGTTTGCATGGTTGTATCAGCAGTAAAATTCGGCGAAATATGAACTTCGGGTCATTTTGTATACGCATCGACCAAAACAAATAAATATTATCCGTGTATAGGTCGCGCAAAATCTCACACGTTTAAATGGTTTTGTTGGCATTTGACACCAATTACAATTTATCATCATTTATCAGCAATAGCCTCTTGCCAATGACTTCATTTTAGCCATACAAAAATGTGCAGTATGTCATTTACCTAATATGCGTTTTCGTAATTCAATCGGCATTTGCATTTTCATTTGCTTTTTTATGTCGTACCACGAAATCAAATGAACTTAAAAATATAGTGTATTGTTGCATTTTTTGTTTCATCAACCACTAACTCAAGTAGTATTTTTGGATCGTAATGAACCAAAACTGTATTCGATTGCCTCACATTTTACGCATCGATGAACATTTTTTCACAGTTTGCATCCCACTTGGAATCTACAACCCCCTTTAGTGAAATTGAACAATGGATACTTAAATTCTGCACAAATCACCCGTATTAATTTCTTTTCTTTGTTGTAGGACGTTTCTTCTGTTGTATGGCAACCATTTTACTTGGCATTTTATGAATAACATGGCGATCAATTAAATATCCGCAATATTCGATTCGGCCTTTCATAAATTCCGATATGCGATTTGTCCAAATTCACATATTTCTTTCATGTAATCTTTCGAAAACCTCTTGTAAACGTAGCAGATGTGTATTATCATCAGGAGCAGTGATTTTAATATCATCCAAAAATACAGCAACGCTTTTAATGCAACGTCTTTTAATGTTTAATGTCCTTAAATGATTGCCATTTCGCTGGTGCACAAGCCACACCAAACATTAAACGTTTAGGACCACGCAATCCTTTGTGTTTTTAACGTAAGCAAATTTTTGTCAACTGTAAATATGCCTTTGACAAATCCATTTTTGTAAACTTCTCGCCACCGGATGACAATGGGTATTCTAACCATGGATTGATTGTCACTTTTTAATCGCCGCAAATAATTATTCGTATTTTTGCAACTATTGTAATCCCCAATTATTTTCTCATTAGATTGCCTCATGTATATTTTGCATTGGTTGCAATGTACATACTTACCTTGCCCTTCTTGAACCTGCTTAAAAATATTGGTCCAATTTGATTTAATTTGTTGTAGCCATTCACGTCTCAACAATGGATTTCGTCGTGATCGAGCAATTTACAATTTCAAATATGTGTGTAGTTGTCGGTTTCGACGTTGACGGAAGTGAATCCTAATATGTCCAATCTGGCTTCGGTGTAACTTTTCAACTATGTATAACTGGGTTGTAAAATTAATGAGCTAAAATATCGGCGTGCATTGTCCAAAGCTAATAATTGCAACAGGACTGCCCGTAACTCTTTCAAAGGTAGAAGAAATGTCATTGCATTTCAAATCGTAAAAATATTTGTCACGAGGATCAATTTTATTTTTACTGAGCATAATTTCATTGATCGGCATATTGTTTTGAACTTCTTCCAATTGGTGTGCCTCGCCTTTGCTTTTTGTTTAAAAAGTTTTTCCAAATGTCCTTTTTGTTTGCAGAAATTGCAATTTGCCTGTAAGTATGTGCAATTGTTGTCTAAATGATTTAGTTTTCCGCACCGAAAACATTTTCTACCACCATTTGCATTTATCATAGTAGCATTGCATTCGATTTTATCGCATCACCGTTCGCATCCCAGCCTCCATTACCGCCATATGACTTCTTCTTTTTCGTATGTATATTAACATGATTAATTGTACTCGTGTCTTTGCATTTGCAAATTTCAGAGACTTTCTAGCGTTAAATATTGCTTTTCCAATAAACGATTTAAAATATGTTAATTTTTCATACCGAACACAAATTGTTCAGTAGAGCAGTATGTAAATGTTCCTTTGCCATTTGCCACCATTTCAATGGCATTTTCGAAGCGATTAACCCATCGACTTCACTTGACCACTTTTGAATCAAACAGTTCAATTTCAAACGTACTTTGCTTTATCATAGTTGCCATTGTAGATGCAATTCAACAAAAATCATCTAAAAATCCGAAATAATAGGGCAATTTTTCAATTAGTTCTGCCGATCACCACCAATTCTATGTTAGGGATAAACACTACGAGAAATGTGATATTCGTATGGAGAATTTACAAAATAAATTTTAGAATACATTTGGTTATTATTTACCGATATATTTTTACTTACAAGCAAGTGCTAATTAAATATGTAATTTATGTAGTTATAGTGTAAAACTGTTATAACATCACATAATGAAAGTTATAATACAGAATTTCGAGTTCTTATACAAGTAGTTCTGTTCTGAAGAAATTTAAATATGCGTTTAATAAATATTTCGAAATAAAACAAACATTTAATATGAAACGCATGTTTAATTTTCTTCAAAACAGAATTACTTGTATAAGAACTCGAAATTCTGTTTTAAAACTTTCATTATTTGATGTTATATCATTTTTACGCTATAACCATCTATAACTAGATAAATTGTGTGACTAATAAAATTACACTTGCACATAAAAAATTTGATGATAAACAACAACAAAATGTAATCTAAAACTTACATTTTTAATTCTCATTTCCTTTTTGACTCGATTACAGGGCCAGTATTTATAATAATAGGCATTGGACCAACAGAAAAAACGATTGAACATTTTTGAATCTAAAATCTTTTTATTTTTAATAAAAAGGCATTTTGAAATCACTCCCATAAATGTTTTGTTTACATGAATAATGTGCTTTATTCTAAAAAATGGTTAACTTTACTATTGAATAACGGCCTAAAAACAAACGGAATTTCACATATTTTTATTTAAATATATTAATTAAAACCATTTTCACGAAAAAAAACATCTGATTAGTTTAATTTCCTCAATTCCATTTATAATTTTTATATTTTTCACGTTAGGATAAACATGTTTTCCAATACAAAACTATGACATTTCAATATTTATTCCTTACGGTTTCACATTTTACGACCAAAACTGTAACTAAAAAATTGCTCTATTCCATGCAATTTTTTGCAGTTATTTGTAAATAAATGCGTAAACATAATTGAAATGTAGAAATTGCACGAATAATTTTATTTCCATGCCCTCTTTGCCAAATTTTATTTTTTATTTTGTTGTAGATGAATAACGCAGTAAACTTATATTATTGAAATATGGATATTGTTTTAATTCTCATGACGTACTGAAGTATGAATATAGTTCTGAGTGAATAAAGCTGTCAATTGGCATGATGGGTTTACTATGATGGTTAACAAATATCCGCTACGTTATAATTTCCTACATTACAAGCTAATTTTAATCGGATTAATAAAATATTTAATTTAAAATATTTAAATATTTTCACTTATTCACTATACAACTTTTGAATTAAATATAAAGTAATAAAATTAATCGATCGTTAGCACTTGTCGGAAATCTTATCACCGATGACAACGACCTATAAACCGATAAATGAAATATCATATTGAAACACTATATAGTTATCAACGTAATAAAATTCGGGGGATTGTCTTGTGAATTAATTTAACTACATATTAATGCCATTTCGAGGTATACTAGCATTACAATTCTACTGATGCTAATGCAATTCCAGGTATCTTTAGTATAAACGTGGTGGTTGCGCTCATGTCACATTTAAAAAATTAAAAGCAAAATAGCATGTCATACCATCATTCAATAAATTGGTAGCATTACCCTTCAAGCTTCTGTTATTGCCTTTTATTGCTTTGCGGCAAGATCTAGAGTTAATGTTTTATACTTTACCGCTTCCCTTAGTGTCATCTATGTTAAAGTTTTTCTTTTACGTACTAAGCAAAAAACATGATAAATTTCTTCTGTGGCTTCTTACAATATTTTATGTATGTATATATTTTCGCCTAGACTTGTAGCAATTATCGCTACACAGTCAAATTATTCAGATATTTCGTGCAAATTCATATAATTCGCTAACGCTACGTGTACACAGTACAACAATATATATACAGCGTATACACTAATTAATAAATTAGCAATTACACATAGAACTCAGCTGCCATTGCCTGATGAGATGATAATTAATTTTTAACTAAATTCCTCATCAGATCGAAACTGATCTTTGCTTTGCATAACATCCAAATCTGAATAATTAAAATAACGACAAATGTGGAATAGACTATTCCACATTTTTCCTGCAATAGCTGTCATATTGAAACACTATATAATTATCAACGTAATATGGGAAACTGGGAAAATGTCTTGTAGAAATTAGTCTACATCTTAGTGCTATTTCAGTCAGGCACATTGTCAAAGAATTATCTTGATTCTTTCTTAAATGAACAAAATCTTTATGTCGAGCTTAAAATCTTACCACTGTTGTAAAGGATCAGCACGATGATTATAAATAATAATAGGCACAAACAACAATGTGGTACGTATCGCACTTGCTTTACAGCTAACTTCATTCCACTGTATTTTATGTTATTATATTTATCACATAAAACCAATTAATTTTATAACTATTTTGAATACAACAACAAAAACGTAATAAAACAAAACAATAAAGCAAGCTAACTGTCGCAGTTCACATCGAACTGTCAAGACTATACTACAAACGAAAATGTTGCCATCTTTTGGAAAACGTATGTTTTACACGTACACCCTAGTGTATTGATTGTACCGCTAGATGTCACTCAAAATGTCATAAATATAAACAACATAATGAATTAATAGTCTATTAATACTCTATTAAGATGAATATTATTGAATTTTTTGTTGTATTAAAATAATATATAAGGATAATATAAATTTTTATAATAATATAGTTTTTATAAATTTAAAAAAAGAATTATTGTATTTATTATAATATAAAAAAAATCATTATTGATCGAGTCATCGAAGTTAAGGACCTTAAGCTAACGCTATGTTTAGGATTATCCACAGTTGGACTTCCAATATTACAGACCAACAATCACGTTTTGCTTACGCAGTTAGAGTATGCTGTTGTAGTTTGGTGTCCATACAATGCTGTTACAGAATAGAAGGCGCCAAAAACAGGTTTCCTTTATATCAATCAAAAGAAAACGGATTGGAATTACCATACTAAACTTCCATGGTTTAATGTAGTTTAATGTAGGTTCCAATGTAGATATGTACTGAAGACGAGTTTCTTCACCATTATCATTCAATCCTTCGAAACAGGGAGCCTAAGAAACCATTCTATTTCATCATCGCCTATAGAGGTTTTATCATTAACTAGTCTTATGTATCACCAAGCAATTGCCAAAGTTGTTAAAGCTACTAAATACCGCAGGTTTAATTACTGCGCATTGGCGCAGTAATTAAACCTAAACATGTATAGCTCGGTCGGGAGGTACGATTTCAAACCGGGATGTAAAAGCGATTTTACATTACTTAATTGCATTCGGTGATTACGATGAACACAATTTTGACCACCTGGAGTGCAGAATCCATGGGACGAACCGTCGTCCATGCCAGTACAGGCTGGCTGGAGTAATGCAATGCACAGATGGATATTTAAAGCAAACCTGTATTCATCCCTCTCGATTTGGCTAGCAACGGCATAAATTGGGAAGTTATGTTAACCACAAAAGTTTTGAAAGAGCTTTGGCCTCAGAATAGGTTGCATGGATTCGTAGTTACGCTACTCATGAATATACAGTGAAAATAAATGAAAATGCATGAATCAATATATGTTGATGGTTATTAAAATTTGAAAAGTTATACCTTCGTGTTTTGTAATGAAAACAGGATGTTATTTTTCAAAAAGATTAGAATTTGTATGTCTTTGTGTTACTAACTATTTTATATAACTATCGTACTGTATATTATCTTGTACTTAGGTGACTGAAACCGGAAAATCTTCTTAATAACCAAACTATTCCAAGTTTGCTTTATGTTAAGAGTAAAAGGGCATTCGAAGAGGTCTTGCTATCTCCGAGAGTTTCGCTTAATACTTCGTCAGATACTTAAATCAATCAATCAAGAGTATAAATTAGCGATGCTCGACTTATTAGGATATGTTAGTACGATAAAGTCGTTTTCCTCTACGGTTTCATTTGACATTTTTCTGTCCTTTTATTACATCAAAAAAATCAGAAACTTCAACATACTCCTTAATATCGTCATTGAAGGCAAGGTGGCATCAATAACTTAAGTATCCAGTACCTTTCATAGAGCATTCAGATCATCAGAACGGTAGTTAGTTTCGATAATGCTACTGCTAACAAAATTTTGATATTGGTGCTTCATTTAACAGATCTTCATAGTTGAGACGTAAGGTTTGTTTTCCTGTTATTTCTGACTAATGACAACTACCATCTGATGATCACTGTCTACAAATTTGGCAGCCATACGCTAAGATCTCACATCTTAAATAACCAGAGGCCTACTCTTAGAAATTAACACAGTTTGTCAATTTAACTTCAAGATGTCTTGCGGGGGTCTCCATGTTCCCAAGTGAATATTTTTGTAAGGAAAGAATGTGCTACAATGAGATCGTGCATGGTAACAAACTTCATCGTTCTTTCCTCATTCTCGGTCGCTAGATCGTATCGGGAGGGATTCAGTTTGATTTTAGATAGCTCTAGCATTAAAGTCATCTATTATTATTCTGAATTTGTGATCCGGCATAGATCCCATCAGATTATCTATATTGTAGGTTTATATCAGTGGGTGCATGAACACAAATGATTGTCCGGTTGGCTAGTCGCATGCGTAAACGTAGCTTACACATACGATTATCAACTGCTTTGAAATCCACAACAGCCTTTTTCACCTTGGACCCAAGAATAAAACCAACACCAAGATTGTCGATCTACTGTAAATTAATGTATAGCCTTGAGCCATACAGTCTTCACATTTTGGCCATCAAGTTTCTTGGAAAACAACGAGTTTCAAGCGATACTTGTTCATGTCTCATACAGTACCATCAAGCGCGCGTGGTTTTCATATTGATGTCACGTACCAATCCTAAACCACGTGTCCGATAACTTAGGCGGGGGTCTGGTTAAATTTTGACCAGTGGAAGTCATCCAAACGATCCAACCTTTGCTTAGTCGCTTCCTGAGATAAGCCAAGGATATTGTGATGGAATTTTAAGTATAAATTGGCCCCCAATCACAGGGCCCATAACCTTATAATATAACCTCAAATATTAAAAGAAACCTATGGTAATATTTTACAGTGCCACTATTAGAACTATTTCACGTTTCCGAATTAAGAAAGGTCTGCAATTGTAAAAAATGTAACCGATTTAAAAAAAAAATGATTTCAAAATTAATTGGTAGTACAATGTCTTTATTTGGCATAAATATGTTTTATTGGCATAAATGTGTATCGTTAAATTGTAACAATAACATAAATTGTATATTTTATGTTATGGCGCATTTTCAAAAAAAAAAATTAAATAAAAAATTCACGCAAATATATTAAAATTTCTACTAAAATACAATTTGTTGAACTAAATTTAAAATCACATTTAAATTAAAATTACTAACATTAGAATAATTGTAGTGAATATCAATTTCTTGAAATTAAGAAATTGAAATTCATTCGCAATTAGTTCAGACTATTTGGAATCGTTTCGTTCGCGTCCCTGTTGCGTTGCACGTTTCTCATAAATATTTGATAAACTACTGTGTCGCGTTCGTGATGCTGATGGTATGTTCGATGTTGATGAACCACTACTACTCATTTCGTCTAGTTGTAATTGCTTCGGCCGCCATAAAATATTTCGGGCACTTGAGTTTTGAGTTGTAAAACGATTTAATTGTGTTGGCTTAGCAGACAGCTTACGCTGTAGTGCTGATGAAATTTGAGCTGATGGCGTTATTGCTAGCTGTGATGGTGGAAGTGGTGGCGGTGGAGGTGGGGCTTGCCCTGGTGGTATTGCCAAATTGGATGGACGTACACTAAAACGGCGTTTAAGAATGGCAGCTGAATTCATTGGCGTGTATGGCGGTGGCAACTCATTTCGGGAGACAACTGGTAGCACTGCACTTGACTGTCGACGTGTTTGATTATGACGTATACTGTTAAATATGTTTGGACGCAGTGAACCTCGCCGACGATCCATTATATTCAATGGAGCATTGTGATTTACTGATAAATGTGAATCTAGATTTGGTGCGAAAAGTGTAGTGATCGACGGTACTTTTGGTGGTGTTAAACTTGCAGTGCCCATTTTCCTACGTGGTTGTATCAGCGAATTAAAGCTTTCCTGAGGTTCAGAGTTTTCAAAACTGGAGTTTGTGTGCACTAACTCAATAGCTCGAATCAAATCCGCAATAGTTGTAGTCTCGAGTAACGTTTGATTAGATTCCTCTGGCTGCGGGGATAGTGTATATACACTTGGACGGCCATTTCTCGTTTGTGACATATATTGACGAGCAGATAGACTAACTTTAGAATCTCGTCGATTATTTAACGAATCCATAAATTTAGGGGAAACTAAATCATCGTCTGTAGGTTTAGTATTCTCCGAAATTACCCGCTTTCTACTTTTTCTAAACGGATTCAGACGATCGAGTAAAGTTTTATTCGTCGCAGATGGACTTTTGGTTTCAGGAACATTGATTGTAATATGTTGCGGGTCATAGCGATCAGTACCGAATGATGCTCGGTATAAGTCCTCTTTGCCTTTCTGTTTCTGTCTCATTTTTAAAAGTTCTTTCATTTGAGTATTCGACCCACTCCATGTCCATTCATTTGCATCCTGTTGATTATAATGTGGCATAGGGATTCCTACTTCTGATGCAGCACGCTCTCGTCTCTTCATTGGACCATTGTTTTCAGACGATGGTAATGACCATCCGGACCAGGTTCGTTCACTTGACAAAATCTGAGAATCAGAAAATCCTTGAACTCCACTTATACTTCCTCGATTACTTATAGCCATTTCTAATAAACTTTGTCCATCATCTTCAGCTCGGAAATTACCCAATGCTGTTACGACTTTAGCAAGTAATTCACTTGGTTGTACTAAAACATTTCCACCTTCGAATGTACGTTTTCTATCGATTCTAGATAAATCAGAATCGGATTGAACTCGAACCACAGACATCATGCTCATCGCATTAGACATTTCTTCATTATCTTCTTGAGCATAACACTCGGAAAATGCACGACGACGCTTTGGTATATACGATCCAGAGCGATATAGTGTTAAATCGGGACACGAAGCAGAACGTACCATGCTTAGTAAAGTTTCACCAGGCTCGTGATAAACTGGCTGAAATAATAAAATTGATATTAAATATAATATATATTTTCAATAATAAATAAACAGGATTACTGTACTTTAAAACACATTACTTTTGTTAAATCTTCGGTAAGCAGAAAAAATGTAATTATAATTGCTATAATATAATAGTTAATTTAATAACATGAAATCTTTACCTTAAATCTCAACATATAAACTTCGTTGAGGATTTTCCTGAGATACCCGACATCCTTTGAAACGTTACTCCATATTCGACTTTGTGCTTGTTTAAGATTCATTGCAAGGCTATGCTCCAATTTAGCTACTCGTTTACTTCTCATTCCTCTCGCTATAAAACCCATGATCATTACGAGATAGCCAAGACCAAATATTACCCAAAATATTATGAAGATTTGGTACAATACAAAATAAACACCATACTCTCGCTCTTGATGTGGCTGAAACGTAACGACAAAATCGCCAAAACCGATTGTGGTTAATGTGACAAAAGCATAGTACACAGATATTGAAAATGGCCAATCTTCAAAATATGTAAATAGGCATGCCGGTAAAAATATAAATATAACTATGCCTGGTGTCAAATATAATGCAATCTGGCCTATTAAATTAAGTTTTCTTGGAACATAGTTTACATTTGTCGACAATTTGTATTGCTTGTATCTTCGGTAAAGACGAATAAACTGAAATTAAAAAGTCGAAATATTTATAAGACACTCAATCACTGTTTTCTGAAAAATAATAATCTTTATATTACCGTTTTACTAAAAAAATCACCCAGATATGCAAATAAAATACCATTAACTGGTATCCCGATTAGTGCATAAAATATCATAAACATTCGTCCGGCCGTATTATTAGGTGAAATATTGCCGTAACCAACCGTGGAGCACACGGTTATCGAAAAGAAAAACGAATGAAAAAAATTCCATACGTACGGATCAACAAATTTGTCTTCGGTATAATTTGTCACCGGCTTCTCACAGTAATCCGATACTTTGTTAAGTATATCATTTTGTAGTGCTGTATCATAAGGAGCTGTATATGCTGTAAGTAAATCTGCAAAATGACACAAAAAGAAACGATTAATATTACTAAATATTTAGTTTTAGTATTTGCATAATATTGTACGCATATTTTTGAAATAACTGTAGTTAGTTCTGATACAAACGTTATAAAGAAATGATAAAGTAGTTCTGAAAATATCCTACAAGAGAAAAGGAATTATGTGCATAGGACCTTAAAATTTAAACATGAAGTACAAAATCCTAAATAACATTTAAACTGAAGAATAGAGAACAAATTGAACCAAGCAATATATACAGACACGCAAAAAGTTTCCCGTCTATATTTATCTCATGGGTATACTGCTAAAGGTTAAGCTGAACTCTGATCATAGCTGAGTTTAAAAAAATAAATTTTATTACTGTTGTAAGACACCGGCAGTCAAAAACATATACTGATAAGTCAAGTTCAAGAAGCTAAAAATGCTATAATATATTTTTTTTACCCTCGAAGCATTCGTCGAAATTAAGGATATCGACGAAGTAACAACGCCGGAAGAAAGGCTGGGAACATACTTTGTCGGTTTTCTTGCGACTCAAGTTGTTACAAAATTAGAGTTGGTTGGGTATTTTGTACCATACGAGGACAGCCTTACCGAATGCTATGATTGCAAGGAGTATAGACATGCAAGATCTAATAATGTAGACCATTCAGAACTGTGCCACAGATAATTTTATAGATGCACATCTTATATGACTCAAATTTACACAAATAAATTCATACTACGCAAATTCATGAAACCGAAATCTAATCAAAAGAAAAATAGATTTACAAAAACGCATACATATGTTTATCTTTTTCTATTAATTTTCATTAAATTCGTTTATCTATACTAGATAATGCTATTCTAGTCATATGAACATAAGAATGTATTGTAAGTACAAAAACGTGTCGGATAGTCAAAACCAACACAATTGTTTATAATTGTATAAAATTGAGTTCTATACATTAATTTGAAAGTAAAAAAATAATAATAATCCATTATTAAATACTTAAGCCAAAGCTTTTGTACATTAACAATAATAAATAAACAGAAATATTAACAGCTAACATGTTAAATAATAGAAAATAATTATACAATATTATTATGATACTGATTGTTGTGGATGTTTTATCCACAAAATAAAATAATTATTATTATCAAATAATTAACTTAAAGTTTTTATAAACATGAGGTTTTTATTACCTATGTCTTGTTTAGTTTCCCTACAAACATTCATCCCTCTTCCCTACTTGTCGATCACAGATATAATACATAAACATGGAAGTGCTAAGCCCATAGACATATAACATCTTCCTTTTTTTCCAAAATACAAAATTAAAAATAAAAATAAAAATTTACTTTCAATACAAAAATATTCATTTAAATGACTTGGTAACTTTATGTTACGTTTTGGACAAACACCACTACTGCTTACAGATGGTTCAACCTGTTCTCTGTCTGCTGTAGAATTGGAATCAATTGGCGTGTTCTTCATGTTGTTGGATTGTGTATCACCATTTACTTTTGGCTGTTCTGCTTTAATGAAAGGCTTGATGTTTACTATATTCCGTTTATAGGTGGAGCCACCAACGCTCACAATATAGAATCGATCTCTCAATTGTTTTTCGACAATGCCTACCGACCAATTATTATTTATCTGTGGATGAACTTGAACTGCCACAGATTGTCCTATGTTTAAATCAGGCAGGCACTTTACTTTACGATCATAATAATACTTGCTTTCACGCCGACGGTTTTCAATATTTTCGGGAACATATTCAACCATTTTGGTACATACTGATCATCACACAGTGAAATTCCGGATCTGGTTTTACTTGAAAAAAATCTCTGCACAGGAGTGCTAGCTATTTTATTAGGAGATTTGCGCCAATGCAGTAAACAATACCATACATTTTCATTAGAATTTTCTACTTTCTTTAGTAATTGTTTAGCTATTTTTACTGATGATTCTGCTTTTCCGTTTCCTCTTTGATGATGTGGTGATGATGTTACATGTGTAAATCTGGGGATTTCAGAAAAATTTCAGAAAAATTTTTGAATTGTGAATTTATAAAATTAGTCCCATTGTCTTCTGTACATACTCTTTGTGGAATACCATGTCGACCAAAATTTCGCTAATAGATTTCAATTACCGAGTTTGGTGTTAAATCCTTTAATAGATCAAGCTCGAAAAAATCTGAATAATGATCAACGGTAACTAAATACGATTTTCTATTTTATATTAGAGCATCCATTGACACAAACTGGAATACATTGGTATTTCGTGAGACTGCATAGGTGGATGTGAATGTGAATTAGAATATCTAATGCATATGTGCACATTTGCACCTTTTCTTTTATATCTGATGCCATATTCGGTCAGAAAATATTATCTTTTGCTAAATTCATTGTGGTTTCTATACCATTGTGTGCTATATGAACTTTTTCCGCCATTCATTTTCTAAGACTATATGGAATTAAAATTTTTCAATTTCAAAAAATGAGTCCATTTTGATATGCTAGCTCATGCTTATATTTAAAATATCTTTTGGAATTTCTCTGATTCGGTTCGGCCAACCATTAGAAATCAAAGAGATCAATTTTTGAAGTGAATGATCTTTTGAAGTTTCTTCTTTTATATTCTGTATATTCTGTGTCTAGTACTGCTCGAATCTCACTCAATTGTCGTTTGTTTACCAATCTCGAAATATTTAATAATTTAATATCGCTAACTAGAAATTTCAAATTTTCAAATTCCTCTCTTCGTCATTTGATCATAACCACGTTGACTTATCCAACGTTAACTTGCGAAGAAGAGCACTTTCTGTACTAAGATTTGGTATGTATCGGCCCAAATAATTTAGCATACCTAAAAATCGGGGTAAATCGCATTTATCTTTTGACGATGGCATATTTTTAATAGCCGTGACTTTTGACTCGTCTACTTTTTGACCTTCACTTGACAAAATGTGTCCAAAGGATTTTACTTCCGATCGACAAAGATTCAATTTACTTTTATTTAGTTTACAATTATTTTCGCGTAAACGTACTAATAGTTTCTCCAAATTTGCATTATGGTCCATGAATGCTTCTTCCACAGTTTCCCCTTTTCCATAAATTAGTATATCATCTGCCAAAATTTCAACACCTGGCAGATCATGAACGACCGTGTACATCTTCATTTGGAAAAGCTCTGGTGCTGACGAAATTCCAAAAGGACAACGCAGCCAACGGTAACGGCCAAATGGAGTACAAAAAGTAGTTAGTTTGGTACTTTCTTCCGTCAACTTCATTTTCCAGAATCCCTTTGTGGTATCCATAGTACTTAAAAATTTCGCTTTACTAAGTTCCGGTAAAATTTCGTCTATTGTTGTTGTTTGACAATGTGGTCTCTTGATGGCTACATTCAAAGAAATTGGGTCTATACAAATTCGGAAACAATTATTGCTTTCACTAGTAAAATATTACGCACCCATTTTGTATTTGATGGCTCGAGTGTAATAATATCATCTTTTAATAGTGAGTGTTCCTTCAGTTTCGATCGAATTGCCATTGGTATTCTGCGAGGACATTGGATGACAGGTTTAATACTTTAATCAACCTCGATCTCCACTTCTTCCGGACCATAACCATCAAATTCATCCTTATATTTTTGAATTATTCGATTTGCTTCATTGACCGTATTAACACCTGAATAACTAGGCTTTGAGACATTGTTATTGGCGCAAGGCTCAGAACGCCGTATATTTTCGCTGTATTTTATAAGTCAAAGAGCGGCACAAGCACTTTCGGATAATACTTCAAAATGACCATTATCAACTAATTGAAATATTATATTATACTTTTTGCTTTCATAATGACACGGAATTTTTACTTGTCCCAGAACTCTAATATTATGTCCACCAAAATCTGTTAATGTCAATTTAGAGTCGTTCAAAAAAATATTACCGTTAGTTAACTTTGAATACTGCTTAAATCCGAACAGACAAGCTTGAGCGCCTGAATCTAGATCACACACAACGTTTTGCCAATCATCATTAAATTTTAGCCTCATCTGTATACGACTAGTGATTTTACTCGAATCAATTACTTTTCTGATTGTCAATGACGTGTCACTTTCACTGTCTGTCTTAATTTTTACTTCTTTTACTAGTGCCTTGTCATTATTCTTTTTAAAATTCTTCTTTTTACATACTACTTCGAAGTGATTAAAACCATAGAAAAATTTACATGTTTTACCAAACGCAGGACAATTGATTTTCTTAAAAACGCATGATTGGTCGCACAAAATTTCCATTTCATTGAACTGTTTTCTGTCTTTTTCTTATTTCTCGAAATCATAAATTCATAATAATTCATAATTTTTATTTTCGAACACTTTATTAAAATTGTGACTTACACCAACAAGCGATTTAATACGATCTTCCGTAACTTCACTGACTTTACACTCCTGTATAATTTTCTCGAGTTTGAATGTATCTGGATCTTGTGAAAGAAATCGTTTCTTTAAATTTATATCTCGAATCCCAAACACAATTCGATCCCGCAACATATCATCTGAGGTTACGTTTTTATTATATTTGCATACGTCAATAATTTTCCGGAGACGTATCAAATACGCATCAAAAGATGCATGCTCGTATTGTGAACATATATGTATCGGTCATACAGAACATTTTGCTTTGACACCAGACGATTACAAATTAGTTCAATAACATTTTCAGCAGTGTCCTTCTCTGCCTTAGTCAAAATGTGAATACTTAATTTTCACATCATTCCCGATTGACGAGAACAGCAAATTTATCTTTTTCTGTACTTCAGTAGCAGGCCAATTTCCAATTTCCAATTTCTCTTGAAGAGTTCGAAATTTTCCTCAATATTACCATTTATATCCAATGGTTTCGGAAATGGAACATGAGATGTTACAATTTCATTGTCATGTTCATTTGTCAATTTCATTTTTCATATGAAAATCATCACGAAGCGATTTCAGCTCATCGTTGACTAATTTCATATTTTTATTGATGTTACTAAAAATTTTTTTTTTATGGTGCAACCGCGTGCGTTATTTTCTTAACCTCACTTATGTTAATTGCTTATCACGAATAAAATAATATGTTCACGTTTCAATATATTTTCTTTATTGAAATTATTTTACCCCACCTTTGACTTTTGTGGATGTTTTATCCACAAAATAAAATAATTATTATTATCAAATAATTAACTTAAAGTTTTCATAAACATGTGGTTTTTATGATATATGTCTTGTTTAATTTCCCTACAAACACTGATCCCTCTTTCCTACTTATCGATCATAGATATAATACATAAACATGGAAGTGCTAAGCCCATAGACATAACTCTAATTTTAAACATAAAATTCATTAGTAAACCGTTCCAAATATTAATCGCCTTTATTAAACCAGAGTTATTGTAAATTTTAGTCTCATTAATGTTGCAAGTGTTTTTATTTTACTTATGTGATTGCAGTTTTTTTTATTTTTTTCTCTTCCTTTCCTTATTCGGATAACATGCAATAAATATACACCACCTTAGTTTTATAAATAATACACACCACCTTAGTTTTATTTCGGTTTTCTTAACCATCCATATTTCTTAATACCTTTTAATAATTATATAAAAACATGTGCTCGGCTAATAATTTTATAAAAAAATGTGGTCGCGGATTTTTATATAAAAATCACAAGGTAAGTTTACATATTTGTTTTAAATTAAAAAATTAATAGGTTGCGTACTTCTCCGATAGGTGGACTACGTAAGGTGGGTTTACATTAGGATCTTAGATTAATCGGCACATTATTGTTCCCAATACGTATTAAACTATCATGCAAGTATATTGTTACACCAAACCAGATATAATAATACGAAAAATGAAAACTGCATATAAAAATAAAACTGAAACAAGTCGCAACCTAAAATTGAATTCTTGAATTCAGAAATACGATCAAACTTTTTTAAGTCGTAAACATGTAGCGGTTGAGTACACTTTACTCGTCCGTACACAAATATGTGTAATAAATTAATAATTTATAAATTAATTATATGTTTACAAACACAACACACATTAAATTCACGATATGTCAATATTGGTTGTTTGTTTACATAACATTGACATTCAATCAATTTCAAAGTCGAACACAATTTATCTTTTCAGCACCTTGCTGAATAACAATGGTTACAGTGACCACCACGAGATGGGGTGACAAGAATTCATAAGTTTCAGTGATCACACTAAAATAAATGGAGCACCACGTTTGCTAGAAGACGAAAAATTAAAACAGTTTTAACAAACCAAAATAAAACAAAAAAAAATAAATGAAAATATAGTTTTTAAAAAATGTAGTTTCATCTCGGTCTTACTCATGCGTATTCCACGTTTGATTGGATATATGTAATGGTTGTGTAATGACATTTGAAATAAATACACGAAACATGTTTCTTTCGTAAAATAAAAAAAAAAATATTTATGTAAGTACAATTTAATTAGTTGAATCTTATTAAACAAGATGGTTTCATTAACCCCAAACTAAAATAGAAATTTATTAGATCTTTTAGAAAGCTGAAAAAACAGCAGCGATGGTGGAAATGAAAATTTTTAAGAAAAAAGTTAAGGATTATGGATGAACTGTAATAATCTAATTAAGGACACGAAATTAGAACCGAATTTTGTGGCTGAACTAAAGAATAATTTGAATATGAGAATTTTATTTTTTAAATATTAAATGTGACAAAAATTTTATAACAATATTTACTGAAAAAAATAACAATTAATTAAAAAAATATGTACATATATAGATAAAACGAGAAAAAACTACTTCAAAAGTAGGGCCGTAGAAGTAGTTTTAAAATACTTTTTATATGTGAAATAGGATACGGTTAAAAGAGACAGCAGATTTTCAAATAATAAGGGTAAAGGAGTAAGCTATACCAAAAAAATGTAAAACTGGTGAATTTTTTCCCACTGTCCTATCTTTTTTCAGTAGAAAAAAAGTACATTTTTTCAATTTATTTAAATTGATCTACAAATTTAAAAAACTTAAGAATGTGACATTTTTCAAAAGAAATTAA
This sequence comes from Tipula confusa, assembly GCA_963556175.1. Classification (NCBI taxonomy): domain Eukaryota; kingdom Metazoa; phylum Arthropoda; class Insecta; order Diptera; family Tipulidae; genus Tipula; species Tipula confusa. The sequence continues at coordinate 121,153,892 of OY744476.1, forward strand.
ATCACTGTCCAAAATAAGCTTAGGAGAAATATTATGAAATGTTTCTCTATATTGAGCCATAATGCTTTACTTTTGGTCGGATAAGTGGAAAGCGAATTATTTTTGGCTTATAACGAAATATTTTTAACATCTAAATTAAGTCGCTTAGTCATCTGAATTTTGTAATATCTCCACCGATATATATAGTTGTAAATCATCAGCATAAAGATGAAATTTATAATATGCAATATGCCAAGATAAATCATTTATGTTTATGGAAAAAAGTAAAGGACCTAAAATTGATCTTTGATGCACCCACTTAATTTCATCAGTTATATTAGAAACATCATCATCATGCTTTACAAATTGTTTACGATTACTCAAATACGAATGAAGTAAAAAACTTGCCGAATTAGAAAATTTGTAATACAATTTTAAATTTTGAAGTAACTGAACATGATTAACACAATCAAATGCCCTGGAAAAGTTTAAAAGGACCAAAGAGCAAACAAATTTAGTTTATCTATAAGATTGCTGATAAATCATCAACTATTTATGTACAAGTGCAATAGTAGTACTATGGCCAATTTTGTAACCAGATTGGAATTTGGATAAGCAATCAAAATTATTTAGATAATCACACATTTGCAGTTGTATAATTTTTTCAAGAAGCTTAGACATAGCGGGTAAAATACTAATTGGTCGAATATCACCGATATTGGTAATAACATCAGTTTTGGGTAATGGAATGATCGAAGCCACTTTGCACAAATTAGGATAAGTGGATTTAGTTAAACATTGGTTAATGATAAAAGTAATATGAAACAGAAACAAATCAATAATTTTTTTCAATAATTTGAATATTACCTTATCAAATGCTATAGCAGCAGACTTATTTGATCAAATTGCATTCAATATCATTTGTTCATCCACGCAATCAAATACAAAAACATTGGTATCAGGATAAATATAATCAGGTAAAGGTAACACACATATAGATTCATTAAACTTACTGACAAAATTTCATCAGCAAAGAACTCAATAACAGATTCAGAAGAAGTGCTTGAAATACCAAGCTTCTTTAAATTATTCCATGTAGTTTTAGAAGTATATGTGTATTCCTAAAATAAAATAATTTCTTAGTAGCATTGATGCGTTTATTAGATAGATTTCTAAAATATTTAAATAATATGCTAACAAATTCCAATTTAAACATTTTATATTTTTTATAGGCTGAATCTTTGCGTTTTATTAACTTTAAAATATGTATATTTAGCCAAGGGGAAGTTCTACATTAATACTTATTTTAAATGGAACACAAGTAGCAGCAAAACACGACATGTTAGAATTGAATACTCCAAGAATATCATTTACATCAGCTAGAAAATATAGATTAACCCAAATAATAGAAACAAATAATAGTTCATTTTTTTAATAATATGAGTGTATCAGCCAGCCTTCATGGCTTCTAATATATAATAGTGTGTTTTGATATAGTGCAAAATAAAATAAACATTCGCATACTACAGAAACAGAAAATATGACGAAATTAAACATTTTTGTATAAGAATTTTGATAGCACTAATACACGCAATTTTTCATATAGATTTTGTTTGTCTCTGTCAACGAAAGTTAGAAGACGGCTTGTAATATAGAAGGTTTTGGTTTGAATGTTTAAAAACCTAAACAAAAAATCAAACCAGAATATACGAAAAACAAAAAAAAAATGTTTTATTTTTTATAATACAAAATATATCGTATTCAAAAACAAGAAAAGGATGAAAATATGAGTTTTTATATGTACACATATTTTTTGTTTGGTTAGATTTTAGTAGCACCATTTTTGCGTAGTATGAATTTACTTGTGTAAATTTGCGCCATACAAGATGTTCATCTGGTATAGTTATATTCTGTGACTGTGCTATAAATGCGATGACATGAAACAAATTGCTGAAAATATACTATAAATGGAGCCAAAATGAATTATAAATTTAAGAAAAGGTAACAACGTTGGGAATGTCAAACACCAACAAGCATATTAAAATATACTAGGGGGAAAGGCCCTGGTTTTGTAAGAGCTTAAGTGGATGATACCCATATTTATAGTTGTTAAACTTCTTTGAATAAGAAGTAGACATCCGGTGGTTTTAAAGCTTTGTGCAGGTGAACATCAATTAATAAAAAGCGGACTAACCACATTCATTATGACCTTTAAAATACCATTATCGATTGTGACTTTATTCCAATTATTATTAATTTTGTCATTTCTTGAAGAGTAACGAATTCCAGCTGATAATCTTTCACGATAGAGACAAGATTATCAAACGCCCCTGGTATTGTTAAGTGACAATATATTTCACCTACTAATCCTTTACTTCGTATCAGCCCAGTGGTTGAACCGATTAATGTGCACCTGTGTATATCCCGCAATAACTGGGTGATACAAGTATACTATCAACCAAACGGATAACTATAAACAAATCAATTAGCACTTTCATCATCCACATTTATCTGCCAGAATTGTTTTAGATCTATTATCAAAAATACTGATTTATTAATTAACTGTGACATTACCTCATCAGATGCTAATTTAAATATTTTTATCTTCATTACATAATGTGTATTCACATTGAAACTAACTCAAATTGCGTATTTGACAGCTTGCATTTACAATTTCAACAGAAATGTCCTTTAATTTATTTTAAAAAAAATATTTTTAAATTTTCCTGAAATCACTCACAATCCACTAAACTGCTATGATTATATTATAAAATCACACAATGGAAAGGTAAATTAAATTGGCTAATCTCAAGGAAAGAACTCATTAATTATACTCCAATTTGGATTGGTGCCTTTAATGTTAGTGGTGTCAAATATTAGACTTTTGACTCATGTCAATATTAGACTCATGTCACTTTAGCTCATGAGTATTACATGAGCTCAAGCGTCATGGACACATTTAATTCATACGTTCCAAGTCTGACAGTGATCAATGATCATCAAGCTTTCATAAAAATGTAGTTTGATAAACCAAAGTCTCAATATCCAATATATAGGATGTTTATAACTACTTAAGACTGGAAACCAGCTTGGTGGTCTAAAAAAGAAATAACTCAAAAGAAAGGCATATAGGGCATTCTTTAATAAAGCTCAAAGAACTAAGGAATCTTAGGAATGGGACTCGGAAAAAGAGGACCCAAGACTGGACAAGAGTGAATTGAGGAAGACTCAGACTTCGACGTCTCAGCATAGTTTAAAAATTAGGGAGTATCACATTCGATGTGTCCAGCAGATATTGTCAGTAAAGTAACAGTTCTGTGAGCGATAAAAGGGTTTAAGCAGTTAAAATCGGATGTCCCTGATCTTCAAGGAATGTTTAGCAGCTAAATATTTCTAGGAAATGGACAGAGATCAAGTTAGTATTTATTTTAAAAGCGAAAGAAGCTCGCATTGCTATCCAAAGAACCCAAAACAGACTCGTATAATACTATCAACCTTTCTATTGTAGACCTTGGAAAGGCAAGTAGTAGATGTATTTATTTGGATAAATATAAAACCCAGTAAGTGAGCACAGTACATGCTTACTGTAAAGGGTAATCTGTGAACACAGCTCTACTCGCTCTGGTACTTACCACCGAGAGATCAATTCACTCGCAAGAATTCTGTATGATAGCATTCTTTGATATCAAAGGCGTCTTTATTAATGTCATAACGGATGCAATCATATATGATTCATATATGAATCCTTCTATAGAAGGATTATCATTCATGGAAGTGGAGATTCCCATAAACAAGCTCATTAATCACAAGCTGTTAAGCAGAAATATAAACTGTAATTTGAGAGATTCCAATATAAGAAGGCGGGTGCTTAGGATACCTAACCAACGACATTTCTGAGCATAATCTTAGACTAATACAGCTACCAGAGTGACTGCTGTTTCTATTGGAAATGTCTTCAGGCAGGTCACTTGATAATAATCATTCAATCAAGAAGTTCTTTAATACATGAAAAAAAAAATATTTCTGTTCGACTACCTGACTACTGCCGCGTAAACCAAGCAGAAATGAAATCGATTGAGTAAGTCTTATGACTTGATTAGGCGTAATGTGATATCCATGAATGATATTGAATTATATGTAGTCAGTTAGGTCCACTCAAGTCGCTGAGAGCAGTTTCTCTTACGTCAAAGATAGCGTTGGGTTGCCAATCATTTCTTAATGAGGTATGTGAGCATATTTGACATCCAGACCATGTATAGTTTGCTTGTCACTCGGACGTCAAAGGGTAGGTTAGACAAATTTGCAGTACAATTTTCTAACTGAAACCTGATACCGCAATTGTATATGAAGGCATAGTACTACGCTTAGACAGGTGCTTAGGAAAAAGGCATAAGGCCAGGCTTTTTTAAAAGTGAACTAATAATACCCTGACTAGTAAGAGTAATACAAGAGTGGACTTGGAGCACTCCATGACACAAACTTTATTATGCCCAGAAGCGAGCTAAGCACAGTCGTACGGGTACTCACAGGCCACTGCCTTTTCCATGAACATGCGAGAAGGGTGAATCTGGAAGGTAATGACTTCTATGATCTTTTTTATCTTGCAACATCAAGGTGCTAGCCAGACGTTTTACGATACATCAGTAAATTTAAATTTATAATTCGTATTCGATACTCAGGATGATTCCAATCATATTAGGGAAGTAACATCCTTTGTGCATGATAAGTGTAATGACATATTCCGGATAATTTTAAATGAACCAATTTAAATAAATCCTTCGTGTGCTAAGCAAATGTATATTTCACTATACATATAAGCAATGAGAAATTTACAAGTTTTTGAATAATTTAAAGTAGAAAACTTAATACTCATTAACAAATTTAATAATATAAATAAATTGTAAAAATACATAAATAGCATTTCGCAAATAATTGTAACGTTTAAGTGTCAATATTATGTTAAATATTTTAGTACGTCATACAAACGTAAATAGTTTGGCTGACATTGTGAAATGTTTAAACGCATAGTACAAATAAAAAATATTTTTATTGGGTGTCATTTAAGTTAAGTGTAACCGATACCGTTGTGATGTCTTATCAAAATCAAATAGCATAATCAACCCATATTGCAGCGGGGTATACAATTTCACCTTGGTGTTTGCTTCATATATGTGCCATTTTGTCTAACAGCTTGATTTTGGTGTATTATTCTGATAGTTGGTATGTATGTAACCACGTATATTGCACTTAAAAAATAGTATAGCAGCCTCATCTTAATCAAATTCTAGATGCAGCAAGACCACTCAGAAATAATTGAATATAATACGTGTTTTATATAAAGCGTACGCTCTTCTTAATTTCCTATAGTGACTGTTATCCAAAAATTAGGTAATTATAATCGTATTTAAACCATTTATTATTTATATGCATGATCCATTCCTTAAATATTGAAGATAACAACAAAGGACCAGAAGAATTTGCAAATTATTAAAATACGATATGTTTGTCATGAAAACCATAACATCTTCTGATTGATTAAGTTGAGTTGATTGAGTTCCGTTTTTTTTTCGAAACATCCAGAAAGACTTTGAACTTCTCTATGGTTGCACTGGGATGCACATGATATGAATATACCACATCGTTCTTACATCTAACAATAATATAGATTTGGCAGATCGATTTGAGAAATATGCTGTTCAAGCCTTACTTTCAATCTTCCTGTATAGTTCTCTTACAATAATAACGTATTTTTTGCTGTAGCAGGTCTCGTAGGTTAAAGTTTATTTGTATCAATTTCACCTTCTTCGCGCCTTTAGATATATCGGACAATTCAAATTACCAGCGGAATATCTGTTCCTTCTAATGGCTTAATCACTACAAAGCATGCATTTTGGATCGTTGCTGCAGCCCTTTGCAATATGACCCTCTTCTCCGCACTTTCTACTTAGAACTATCCGTCACACTCCTTGAGCTTGATGGTCATATTTCAGCCATTTCAAATATTTTAATGCTCGGTTATTTTTCAAAATCCTTTATTTCTACAATGGTTTGAATCAAGGCTTTAATTTCAGCTTTCTAACCGGATACTTTTCTTCAATTGGGGTTGAAAACAGCTGTTTGCGGTTAATTCCCAGTGCTTTCCAACTCTATATTAAAATACCTCTCTTCGTAGTTTGGCGAACATAAATAAAATTTTTCCAAAGACCAGAAAGTTTTGAGTCTGCCTTCACTTTCCTTAGCAGTTAAACATACGATGCTGTTCTGTTTTTAATAAAAAGCGCATCCGGTCGAATCAATTGCCAGGCAACATGATAAACTTGGTTTTAACAAATGGCAAGGATTTGTTCTCTAAATGATCATCTACAAATTGGAATAGCCCGAACTGTATGTTGTATAGCAACTAATCGACAGTTATTATTATATTGCACCTCTGCAGATATAATGTATATTTTTGACGTCTTTATCAGAGTCACGGTGAATTATGATAAGTATGCTAATCAATTGATCAAAATGTTAAAAATTATCAAATTTTTATAAAAATTATACAAACAATAATTAGTTTTTAATATAAAACGAAATGGTTCAAATACCAGACCATTAGCAGCTGCTAAATCAATTAATTTTAAAAGTTATATAACTTAAAAGTCTGTGGTATCACACTTGTCAATCATACTGCTTAAAACCGTATTCTACCAATAAATACAAGCCAGTGTGGTTGAAGTGCACTGACACGATTATTTAAAAACAACCAAATGAGCTTGAAAATCTTATAACTACTGGATCCTATAATTTAAAACCGATAAGTTATTATGCGATTATCACAACAATTACATATCGGTTGGAACACTTTCTGGCCCTATGTCCTTAGACTAAACCATTGAATAACTATATATAGAAATGACACCAAATGATTCTGACGCTACGTAGTTGTTATAGCGCTGTATGCATTTGTATCTTAGATAAATTTAAATTAAGGGTTTAAGTATCAACTATATAAAAAAAACATTTTTAGGATTTTTTTTACATTGTTTATTCAGTGCGAATATAAACACATACAGACAAAGCCAATGTCAAAACAAAAACAGTGGGATTCAACAGGAAAATCTAAATAAAAAAAGAAACAAAATGTTTATGTAGTTTATCCAAGGTCACTTAATTCATATTTTACAAATGATTAAGTATATCAAATTTTCTTAATTTTTTTTGGTACTTTTTGCTGTAGAATTAAGTCTATAGATTTTTGCACGTAAAAGTACTCTTAATGTATGCTTAATTAAATTGTTTTATGTTCTTAAAGGCGACAAGGAGTTTTATATTGGTTTTCGCACAAATTATATACATAGTTTGTCAACTACTCTGTGTTTGAAACAGATTCCCAAGTAGCACTACAAAACTGTATAGTTTGATCACTAATGGCCGACATTGATTCAAACGTCATACATTTCTAAAATTTATATTTTTAGACAAAAAATAAAAAAAGTATCTTCGAATAGGCACGACCACGATTTGATGTTTTATTTTACCAGTCGCTAGAGAGTTATTTCATAACTAATAACATAAGTCTAATGTTAATACTTATTATTAGTGTGCATCATAATTTATAAATTCAAAAGTCCAAGTGGATCAGCCCTTCTCAGTCGTCTGTATCCCGGCTGTTTTAGGATGTCCCGGGCCAAACAATTGGGATGTTTCTTTAATTTTGAACAATATCTCGAACTATAGGCTCTAATTGTATCTTCAATGGTTAAAATAGCGAGGTCATCATGTATGCTGGTGTTTCGAATATACCAGGGAGCATGTGTGATCCTACGAAGTATTTTTGATTGTGTACGTTGCAAAAATTCTCTATGTAATGCGCTGGTGGATCCCCTTAACTGAATACCATATGTCCATATATGAGCATAAGTATAATAAAACTTTATTGTCGAGTGATGTAAGCTAATATCATTTAGCGCAGGTGTTCCACAAGAAAGTGTCCAAGAAAGTGAGTTTGACTGCATTGACAATCTTCTGAACTTGCTCTATATTGCCATGCTGATTTCGGAAACCAAATTGATGATCTGGTGTAATATGCCGTTCTTCGTGTATTGGTTTCAGTTCCCTTAGCAACATTTTTTTCAAAAAGCTTTGATACTGTGGAAAGGAAGCTTATTGGACGATATAACGAAAATCGTGTCTCATCTTTTTCAGACTTTTGAGGAATGTGTTCCGTTCGCATGATTGCATTGAGGATGTACGTTATTAGTTTAATACATTTGTCTGGTAATTCTTTAATCATTTTACCGGTAATAAGATCATGTCCTGGTGCTTTTTTCGGACTTATGCCGTTTTTTATTGTGCTCTTAACTTCCCTCCACTTAAACTTTATAGGCTCCCGTAACGAATTAATTGCCTAAGTGGTTAAAATAATCTAATCTAAGAATTGCTTATTTTTATTGCGTGTTTTGAAGGGCAATACACTGATATTATTACACAGTTTCCATACCACTCCTCCAGGCAGATATATGTCGCTTGGATATGTTACTGTCATATTTCTCAAGTCCAAAGTATTTTAGTCTTCTTTTAATCAATACAACTTTACCACCATATGCTTAACCATCAGGATGTTTAGTGTCGTATATAAATACCCATTAATTTTCAAAGTTTTTTTTGGTAAAGTGTGTTTCTGATATTAAGATTATGTCAATATTGTGCTCGATAAAGAATGCTTGTACCTCTGTTTTGTGTTGGGCAAGGCCATTTGCATTCCATATGTCTATTTTGAGGACAGTCATTTTTGGTTTTTCACAACTAAACTATAACTACAAGTGGCAAATCAAGATATTTTTGACAGATATCATTATAAATAAAACAGAATAGGCCCATATGGTAGCGTCAATGGGTAAACGTTAATAATTAAAACTGGACAACTGTTTTAAATTAAAAAAAATCGTTAAGTATTCGACATCATTCTATCGGAAAGCCAAGTTTTTGGTAGCAAAATGTCACTTTATTTGCGAATTCTGGGAATGCTTATTAATATCAGGCAAAACCATCTGCTCGCGTAACTGGTGTAGAAATTTACGCCGGTGACTGGAGTTTGTTTTCAGGAACGGATTATTCTCCATATATACTCAATGTGCTGCTAAAGCCGCTCATCCAAAATGTTATAAAAGAATATCGGTCGCTAGTGAGGCAAATCTTCCTTTTGCATAAGTATTTCCCCAGCATTTTGTCCATATTGTCCATGCCACTCTTGGTTATTTTGTAATCTAGAATCGTAGTTGGTTTATTCACTGATCTTTGATTCTCTTATCATAATGCATGGTGAATAAAAGCATCACAGCTTTATTTTTTTCGGAATATAAGAACACAGTGTGATTTTGTTCGAAAATCCGGAAAAAGACGATTCGACAGGTTGAGTTTTGTTTTGCACGACTAGGAATTCCACTAGTACGAATCGTCGTCTATTGTTTACTGTTCCTAAAATTTATAAATTGCAGTTGCGTATCAAATTAGCAGGTAAATTGTTGGTGGTAAAAAAATTGGCACATGTTATATTTCGACCGCTACCACTAAAAAGAGATATATCCTTCACAACACATTCTCCTTGATTACTTTCTCTTCACAAACTCACAAGTTTGGAACCATTCCAGGGTAAATTTGTCCTTTCAATAGATAATCGAGGAAGTTGAGTCACACACCAAAGATACTTTAATTCCATATCTGGCTGGTTTTAATGGAATATAATGCGTGAAATGCGTACCACCCCGATACGTTAAGAAACAGCTGTTCATCAACTGTGATGTTTGCTCCAGCTACAAAACACTCTCTTAGATTCCAATTCATCATAAGACTGTGAACCCATCGTAGCGAGGTAAAGGGCATCCCCATTTAACATCAACTAGATTAGTGGAACATCAACTAGATGATCAACTAGAAAGAATTCTCCACTAATCTAGTTGATGTTCGTTTTTGGTTCGGCTGACGCCTGCAAATATTATAATGCCAAGATTTTTGTTGATCAAATTCATCAAATCTCACGATAGACTAAATAATGCAAAAGTCAAAAACAAAAGATAGCTACCCGAGTGCCGCATAAACACATTTTTTTTGTTTATATTGGAAGCGATTGAAAAAAAATTACGTCAATTTTGTAGTGCATTCCTTACTTGTGTTTTACAGACAATCTACGATTTTACAGACAATCTATGTACAAAAATAAAATGTAATTGGAGGCGTACCCGAATTTTATTACAGTAAAATTATTACCTGCAAAAAGTGACCAAAATGTTCTGATAGAAATTGAACATTTTTTATTCATTTATTTCCAATATAGCGACCACCTTTATATTATGACAATTTTTCAATATTTTATAACCATTTTCAAAAGATGGTCATATTTATGATCATTCAATCAGCGATCTATTTGGATGATGGAAAAACCCTTTACAATCCCGCCTCTATTTTTTTCGAAACCGCTACGGTGTTTTATTGTTGATGTTTATATATCTATAGTATTTCGAGTGGAAACCAAATACCATGTACTAAATTTTGCGTGAAGACATTTCAGTTAGAATTAAGGTGTGTGGGGAAAATAATTCTAGTGATGATGAACAGTCAGAAGCGAATGAATGAAAAGGGAAGGATTGCACAATGAAAATTTCATTCAAAATGTATAGAAATCTTACATTGATGAAGATAAAAATTCGGTTGTAAACACAAGGGAAGGATATAAACCCTGTTAATTAACGAAAAATATTATGTGATAAAAAAAACGATCAAATCGCTGAAAAATAAAATCAATTGATACAAAAAAATTCTATGTTCTCCTTACGAGTTAAAATTATGTTAACTTTTTGATCAAAAGAAAATAATAAAAAAAAAATGATCCTGTTAGCTTGTTTATTTCTGTTTTCTAAATCTTCACTCATTTTACTACCTACTAACAATGGCCTACTAGACATTCATCTAACAAACACATGCGTTTCAACAAACACATTTTTAAATTGATAATATAAACGTACCAATTACATAAAATAAGAAATATTCGTAGTCATAATTTAGCAAAGACTCAGCAATATTTATTTCGTAGTACAATTTATTAACACTTAACTCATATGTCGCTGCAAAGTTAGCGGTGTCACCTTCTATTTATAGTTATCCAATGACTAAACGTTACTTTACTTTAAATGCCTGTTTTGATCTTTGAAGCAGTTTATAATCTCTAATTGCGTATTGAGACTGACCATTGCTGTACTTTGCGATTATACGCAATCTCACCATACTTAGAACGTTATATCATCAAAAGGTAATCACTTATAAACATAGGTATCCACACTTAAAATCATCTCAAAAAAATACAACCATCTTAAAAGTGAACCATCATCCTGGCTAGATATTTTTGAGAATTGAAATTTAGTTTGACAACTGAACTGGTTTAACTAATAGTTGCAAACACGATAGGCTTTCTTTTATTGAAAATTCAATAAAATTTCCAAACACAAGTTAAAAATTTTAATTTTAACTAGCCAGTTCAAACCACATTTTACCTTCTGAAATATTCCCATAGGTAACTAGTTCATGGAAGATTTTTTGAAGTATCTATCGCATAAGATAATTGAATTATAATAGTTGCTAGTACTTCACACCGTATTACCGGTGTTCTGATAATAATACTTGTACCAATAAATAAAAATTATAATGAATTGATTACATTTTTGAAGTGGTGACTGCTATACAGATAACAAAAATACTTTACTTCTTCACTTTATTAAGTACCTCGTCTCTCTCATGATTCGTGACTTAGATAAAGCGATTTATCATTTTCCGATTAAATGTTTTTTTTTGTTTACTGGAAAAAAGATTTATTTTTGATTCTAGGTTTATTGATAATTTATATGTAGGTCATGGCTGTAGATTTGGTAAACGATTTATTTTACTTAGCCGTGACCACACGGTTTTATGCATTTATATATGTTTGCTAAAATGTACAGTTATTTGATAGCAATATTTTCCTGAGCTTAAGAAATTGTAATTAAAATAGAAATCAACCAAATTGGAACACGATTACGCGTTTTGTTTGATGATACAGGCGCATTCATATTTGCGTTAAAGAGAGTGTTCGCCGCGAAGTATATTTGGTATAGCCATTTTTATCAACATGAATTTCGACAGTTTATTTTTGGCAGTATCGTGTTTCTTAAAGATAAATCATGACAAATATATTATTGTAAAATATTCGATAAAGCCAGCATATTAACAAAATATATCATCAATCAGTGATTGATAACTTTTTGACACAATGATCGGCTCCTTTGGACTTGGTTAGTATTTGATTTAAACATAAATTTGCTAAAGAAGAAAACCCGAAGAAGTTGTAAGTCTCCTATCGGGCACTTTCTCATTTGGCGGATAGTTAAGGATGCCCTCACTGGACCTCTGCAATTCAGCACACAAACGAAAACGCTGAATTCCATAGAAAACTAAGTTACGAAGAAACACTTATAACCAAACTAGGAAATGAAGTTAAAAAACTTAAAAAGATATATCAACGAGTTCCACAGTATTGAAAAAGATGTCATGAGAGAAACAGATTGATTACTGAAGAGAAAAAAGACCTACGAAAACGTGAAAAGCAGGATTCTTACCTGATGCTACAGAACATCTACATCGCAGCAAAATTATGTTAGTATTTTCAGTAAAAAAATAATTCGGTAGTTAAACTAGCAACCCAGCTGCAACACGCCAAATCCGATCAATTCTGAAATCAATACACCAGGTTTCGATACTTAAAGAGCTCTAGCTACAAAGCTCAAAGTGGAATGTAAAGAATGGTTATCTTATGAAGATAAAAATGAACACGCAATTAAGGTTATGATCAAAAGGTAAAAGAACTGCACATACATCCTAAAACGAGAAAGAGCTAAGAACAACCAAGTAAAAAAAACGACAGAGAGTTCTGCCCAGTGCAAAAATTATGTAAAAACTACTCTCACTGATAAAAAGCTCTCGACATATTTATAAAATAAAGGGTAGGCCGGTTTAAATTTGAACCACCGGTTATTTCGAATCTGGCAATTCTTATGTCATTCTATTCTGTCACAAAATTCAGTATATTATCTCCACTGAACGAAATGAATCGATTTACGCTTGAGCAACGTTGGGATTTATTGGAAATTTATTTCCAAAACAAAGACAATTGATTGGAAATTGCACGAAAATGTCGTGCAAAATTTGGTCGCAGACAAGGACCAACAGTGCCCGGTATACGCAAGTTTATTGTTAATGTTCGTGAAACTGGTTTCATTGTTGATGCGCCAAAACTTGAGCGTGCTCGTACAGTGCGTACACCCGAAAATATTGAAGCTGTGGCTGAAAGTGTGCGTGAGAATCCATTGAACATTTCACGCACCAGTTTACGTCGAAATTTGCGAAAAGATCTCGGTATGACGCCTTACAAAGTTCAATTGGTTCAAGAAATGAAGCCGCATGACAATCCGCTTCGTTTTCATTTCGCTAGATGGGCCCACGAGAAACTGCACGATGATGTCAATTTTGCCAAAAAAATCACCTTTTCGGATGAAGCTCTTTTTCATCTTGGTGGGTACGTTAATAAGCAAAATCGCCGTATTTGGGGCTCAGAAAACCCACACGTGGTCTTACAAAAGCCAATGCACCCATTACGAGTGACTGTTTGGTGAGACTTGTGGAGCGGAGGCATTATTGGCCCATATTTCTTTGAAAATGAGGACGGCGCAACCATTACGGTCAATGGAGAAACCTAAGCACCATGATAACAGATTTTTGCCCGCTCTGAATGATATTGATATGAACGATGTTTGGTTTCAACAGGATGATGCAACTTGCCACATATCTCACGCCACAATCGATTTATTGCGTCAAACGTTTGATGGCCATTTAATTAGCCGAAATGATGATATCTATTGGACGGCAAGAAGCTGCGATTTAACACCATGGACTATTTTTTGGTGCGACGTTAAAGACAAGTGTTATGCCGACAAAACAGAGAAAATTGAAACACAATTGATTTGAAGGCCAACATTCGTGATGCCATCGCCGAGATAGGACCCCATACACTCGAAAAAGTGCTCGAAAATTGGTCCGATCGAATGAGGTACTGTGAGGCCAGCCGCGGCAGCCATATGAATGAAATAATATTCCAACTCTAACCGGAACAATTGTACTTTACAACAAAAAAATTAATTTGGCAAACCTTTTTTGTTTTATTGCATTTTTAAATTTAAACTTTTAAATGGCCCTCCCGGTATTTCTAAATTTTCACAAATCATTTTTTAGCAAATATTCGGAAAGGGGAATCCTTTACAGATTTTCGAAAATGAATGAATAGCCAATAGCACATCTAAAGCTCTTGACATCAGTATATTAATACTGTTATAAAATATGCATACATTCCACAAATCATTTTTAACCAAAAAATTTCGGAAAGCGGAAAGCCTTTACAAATTTTTAAGATGAATGAATATTCAATACCACACGTAATAGTAGCTTGATTTGTTTGATTGCTTATTTATAATTCCACCAAAGCTTACAGCAATATCAATTCAAAACTAATACCAAAACCTTTTATCATAAAAGTCAAATCATCGCGTAGCACACGCGTTTATTTATAAAAAATGCACTATTTTCTTGTTTCAAGAACAGCGAATTTTATTCAGGTAATAAACCAACATCTCGGCCTACTGATATACATTAAATAACATATCTCATTGATTTCAATGTAACAAAAGGAATTTTTAAGGACTATATGTAGCCCGGAAACAGCAAAGGAATATTGGCCACTCACTTGTTATCATGACTGCCAGTACCATGATAATTAATAAGAAAAATTTGCCTAAGCTTACAAATAGTAAGACTAACTGGGACAAGAAACAATTGGAGAGTAAATTAGCTTACAAATACTAATTAAAACACCGACCCGTTACGAAAACAAACTTGAGGTACTAAAAAGTACCGTTCAACATGCAGCATAAACAAGTTCTCCTATAAATTATACTGAATCTTGCAGGAACCAATATTATCCTTTAGAAATCAGGCAATAAGTTATAGAGAAGCGGAGGGCACGAAAACCCGCAATTGTTTAAGCAATAAACTAAAACAACGCCTAAGAAAAATAAAGCACGAAATTTACGCTAAAGGCGAGTTTAGAATTGTCTTCACTTGTTCGGAAATTTGTTTAACCAATAGTATTCATTGAAAATTACGAATTTTTTCTTCTGCAGTTTTTTCATAGATAAGGTTTATATCCAACTTTTCTACTGAACGAGCATAGCGAACAAGAGACGAAAATATAAAACGAAAGAAGAAAGCAAAAACGTTGACAGTTTTTTCATCAACCGTGAATCATTTCAAAAAACTGCAAAAGGAAGGAACGAACAAACGAAGACAACACCGAACCTGGCTGAACTATTTAAGTAGTCACAATGAACATAAGAACACTGTATACTTTCTTTGGAAAGCCACAAAGGGATTAAAATTAACCAAAAAATAATTAGAAATATTATATTTAATATTTCTGAAGAAAATTATGAAAAAGATTAAACAATTGAATGGGCCGATATCACTCCCGGTTATTTTCATATTATTTGAAAAATTACTGCTCAAGAGACTTAAGACAATAATATAATATCGAAATTTATACCACATTAATTTAGATTTAATGAAGTCTCCAAAAGCAGAAACCTTTTGAACTGGGCAATTGTACTTAATTATTCCAAAGAAATCAAGCAGAAAATCAAGCAGAAGCCTTGTGGAAATCAATCACCATTCTGATGACAAGAATGCTCTATGGAATGTAATGAAAACCTCTGTTGACAATGCCACTCAGGTGGCTCAATCTATGATGAAAATTCTACTTAAGAATATAGCTCAACATACTCCTTACAATACAAGAAAATCTGCTAATGAGAGGTACTTTTAATACCTCATCTCTCTTCGAATCAGCATAAACCATAAGCCCAGCATTGAATAATTAGAGTAATTATGATTCATTTAATCGCTACATGCACATATTATATTGAACGGGAAAAAGAACAAGAAACTTGTTAACAATCGTGAACAATTTGAAATGAGATTAATTTGATTTGATTAAATTTGTTCTATCCATACACACACACATACACAGTGATTTAAATTTTTGGTTATATTAACTGATCAATACGATAATTGTATAGTCAATCAAATAATGTACACAAACTCAATTAACGATTCAACCATGTACTTCCTCTTTCTTATTACGATTTATGTAATTTAATTCAATTTAACAATTTAAACTATAGCTATGTATATATAATATATACATATTCATAAAATGTGTGCATTCACATCATATAGAACATATGATATTATAAAATAATGATCAAATATAAGAAATAAATTCCAAACCACCCATAAGTACATAAATGTAACTGCTAATTGATGATTTAATAATAATCGATCTCGTTTAGTGATAACGATCAAGTGATAACTATTCATATCCATATATAGCATAGCTAAGTATAGCTCAAACGAATAAAAAAAAATTAATTTTTCACGGATTTCTCTCATTTAGGTAAATTGACTTAATTATATTGTAAATTAATGCTAATTTAAAGTTAAGCGAGATTTTATTAAATTTTAAAAATCAATACATTAAATTGCTAAAAATGTAATATTTTTATTTTATTTACACAATTCTTTTGCGATTCATGTGATACAAAAATTACCACCGACTTCATGTGTAAATCTAGTTTTAAGCGAATCGCCATTTTGATTATATAAAATCGTGTATCCGCTCAGCATTCATTTGTAGCATGCTAAACGACGAGTAAAATGCTCAGTAACTGGTTTATGAACGTTTAAATCAATATAAAAACACTTAAACGCACATTTGTCGTAATTAGCGTAATTCTAAATAGTCGTTACACAGTAACACGCAATAAGAAACCGTTTGCTTTAGTATGACTAACAATGCAAATTCAATTACTCATGGTTTTCATCTTTTGGAAAAGTAAAACGTTGCTTTAAATCACATCATCCAAACCTTCTCTGAACATGTTTGTCCGAACTATCATTTAAGTTTAAATCCGATTGCGTCAAAAGCACTGCTTGGCAGTAGCGCAAAATTATGTTTCATATCGTAAATACTATTTTTTAAATAATATGGGATAGTCTAACTTTTAAGGGAATTGTTGGTTATAGACTTAATTGCACTAGTTATGTATGTGGAAAAATGAGAAAATGTGTGATAAAAACTTTCGAAAACTCTTAGGCGACCGAGTCTTATATTGAATTTGGAAGTTCCTCTGGATTTACGGTTTCCACTAAATACACTAACCAATTTTGATAATGATTTATGTGGTAGGTTTATAAATATTGAGTAGGTAAGGGATAGTATCATCATCAAAAGATTTTTCTTCTTTAAAATGACGTAGATAAATACAAAAATGTTTTGCCTTTCGATTAGATCAATAGAGTTAATTTAATTGTTGATCCAATTATTGGCACCTTTAACTGTCTTGTTAAAGGAATATACTATTGACAAGTTTGACCTAAAAGTAATTGGAACTATAGGCAGGTTAAAATTCTGGTAAAAGATGCCGAGGAACTGAAAAGTGGGTTAATTAGCTTAGGCCACGATGTTGTTAATATCTGCAACATGAGCTTTGAATAAATGAAACAAATAAAGACATAAATTCAATCAGTAGACTGATGTATTCAGTTGTACAGGTCGGAAAACAGGTCAAAGTACGAAAACGCAGATTTCCCCCTCTAAGAGGGAAAAAAGTGAAGAAGTCGCAGCCATCCAATACGAATCCATCTTATGTAAATCCGAATTCTTCTTACCAGTTTGTTAGTGGAACTACATATGCGCAGGAACTCAAAGGTTCAATTAAAAATCAAACTTCGGATGGAAATCATACCAAAGAAAATCATCCGATCAGTCTTCCACACTACGGTTGGAAAGTATGATGGAAAAATTAATGGTCAAAATGAATAATATCTTTAATCTGCTAACGACCATTGTCTTCAAATTATTCAATGTCCAGAACCCTTAAATTAGCAATCTGGAATGCTTTTGATAGATCAAGAAATTGATATTATGCTAATATCCGAACGCATAACACCAGCAGAAGTTTTCTAAAAATACCAAGATACACCATTTATGACACAAACCATCCTGAGCACATGGAAAATGGCACAATTTGATTGTTTTTATAATTTGTTGCGTCATCGCTTTATAACAGGGGGTGATTATAATGCAAAACACCAAAAGTGGGATTCAAGATTGACTACAACGAGAGGACGAGCGTTATTTAAATCAATTTAAAAAATAACCTTAATCATGTCTCAACCTGCGAACCAATCTACTAGCCTAGCGATAGAAGAAAGATCCCAGATGTCATAAATTTCTGTGTCGCCAAAGGAATTGCAAGTAATTACATTAAAGCGATGCCATGTTTGGACTTGTCCTCAGACCACTCCCCTGTCTTAATCACTCCGACTACAAAGATAGTGAACATATAGAAACAACCGATGTTAAGCAACAAACTAACTGACTGGAACCAATTCAGATATAAGATAATGGAGAAACTTATCACAAAAATTAAAATGAAAGATGAAGTGAGATATCAAGCAGTGGAACATCTCAATGAATGTATTCAGTCGGCAAAAATGAGGAATGTTTAAATCTTGACAAGAAAATGATTAAGGACAAAAGAAAATTAAGACAGCAATGGCACCGTTATAGACTAACAGAATATAAACACAAGTTATACAAGGCGGTCAAACAGTTAAAAAAACAATGAACGCAATGATAAAATGTGGCATGTGGGATTACAATACAAAATAAAACATTGCTTAAGCCGCGTATCCACTATAGAGTTTTTACGTAGAGGTAGAGAAAACTCTAGCGTAGAGTAGTGTATACACCCTGTAGAGCTCTACAGTAGAGCTCTACACGCACTCTACGTAAGAGTTCTATTGCGTAAAAAATTCTACAGTGTACACGCTATTGTTTTAGGTTTTGTAGAGCCCTACATTAGCTCTACATTCTATCTAGCATGTTTGATAAAGTTTTTTGCTCTACAGTAGAGTAAGTAAATATATAGACCACGTAATTTAAAATTGAATTAGTCATTTTTTTCGAACGGATGTGAGCATTGATAATTAAATATTTAATGACATTTCTATTTGCATTTCGATGGTCATTCCCTTTCAATACTGTTAAAATGTTTAAAATATTGTGATTGGGTACCAATTGAACTTTTCCAAAACACACCTATACCTTATACCTATATACCTATTATTCTCCGGCTGGAGAATGGGATTTTAAAAAGGGATTCACTAAAAGTTTTAATCTTGAAATTATGGTAAATTACGGGTGAAATTTAGGCTATAATTTTTTTTATCAAAAAAGACCCCGATCATAAAATTCTAGTCTGATTAGGATACACCATATCCTAGTTGGATTTCAGGCTTTTAAAGCTGGGTTCCGCTCAAAAATATTACTTTCAAGAGCGAATTTCTGTCTTAGGGCTCCTTACAACTACTATAAAAGGCACAGGCTTTTGTTTTTATATATTGTCCGAAGAATGGTTTTTAGCAGTTCTCTTAAATTAGGTTTTAGCTGGTCATATCTAATTGAGGTAAGGAATCGCCTACGAATCGAAATTTCCTTTTTGCAGATGGATCTTGTATACTTGCAGGTCAAGGTACTGTTAGTAATTCAATTCAAAATTATTGAATATTCTTGCATCACTAATTTCACTTGAGCATTTGACATTCGAAGGGGATACTTTGTACAATTTTCTTTTCGACCTCATTCGATTAGTTTGGTAAAGCAATATGTTGTCTGAAGATTTTCGTAACTGTGTTTTTTCTTTTGAATGATCGGAATAATCAGTTGCAGTAACATATTGAAATTACTATATGACATATACGTAGACAATTATCATAGGCGTTTGTAACGTTTTTCTTAATTTCATTCCTTGGTCCACGATAAATTCCGGCGTTTTGCTTCCTTTTCGTGATCCACTCGAGCTCTCAACACTTTCTGCTTTTCTTGTTTTCTTTTTCAAGTAAAAAAATAATGGCACTAGCAGCTTGCTGTTGGCAAAAACTCATTTTAATTTGATTTTTTTTTTTTTTTTTGATTTTGACGAACGAAAAACTGAAAATAAAATGTCTGAAAATAAAATATTATTAATCGAAAATAAAATATAGTAGTAGCCGAGCGCTCTACCGTAGAGAAAAATAGCTCTACAGTGTATACAGTCTGTAGAGCGCATGGTAGAACTCTACTTAAAATTTCTCTACGGCTACTCTACGGAAAAGCGGTAGAGTTGTAGAAACGCTCTATAGTGTACACACTGCTTGTAGAGACTCTACGCTCTACACTCTACACTCTACGCTCTACCGAAAAAACTCTATAGTAGACACTTGGCTTTACCACATAACTTCTATAGAATATTAAAATCGTATTTAAAGGACAGATATTTTATTATAAAACATCAGGATTTTTGTACAAATGTCCGTCCAATTAAATCTGTTATACCACAAGGGTAGTGCGCTTAGCCCGATATTATATCTGCTATATACTGCAGATACACCTACAGTCAATTAACTGTCGCAACATTTGCAGACGACTCGGCAGTACTCTGATCACACGAAGACCAAATCAAAGCGACAGAAACATGTCCACCAATACAAATGAATAACCAGAATATACCCCATACTGATGAAGTAAAATATTTAGGTATTCACCTTCACAAGCGTCTAACATGGCGTAAACATATATGGACAAAAAAGAAAGCAGTTGAGAGTAACCACTGCTTTATAAAACGTTAATAAAACCTATCTGGACGTATAGTAAACAGCTGTGGGGAACGGCCAGCAACTCAAATTTGGACATTCTTAAGCGGTTCCAATCTAAACTTCTACGAATCATTGCATAGATGCACCATGGTTCGTGTCAAATGATATAATTCATAGACACCTCTAAGTCCCGACAGAAGAAATTAAGAATCGGTGGCATGTATCACTCAAGATTGACAATTCATTCAAACGAGCTGACGAACAAACTTTTCACTACCAAAACCGGGGGGCAAAAATTACAATCAGCTATCTCCGAAGTATTTAAATGGACTAAAAGATGGCGAATTAAGCTAAATGAAACTAAATCAGTTCACATAAATTTTACCAACAAACGAGTTGAACATATACCTGTTTCAATAAATCGAGAAATAATACCATATGCGAACACAGCTAAGTATCTAGGCATGACTCTGGATGCTAAACTTAGATGGAAAGTCCACGTCAAAAAGAAAAATGAAGAACTAAAACTGAAATAAAGAAAAATGCATTGGCGGATAGGCAGACACTCTTCTTTATCATCATACAATAAGCTGCTACTTTATAAGCAAATACTGAAATCAATATGGACTTATGGTATTGAACTTTGGGGTTGTACAAAACCCACCAACGTCATTCAAAGGTTTCAGAACAGAGTACTAGGGAACATCGTCGATGCATCATGGTACGTCAGAAATAGTGATCTACATAGAGACCTTAAAGTGGACCCCGTTTCAATTAAAATTAAAAAAGTGCAAGGAAATATGAAGAAAGACTCCAGCAACTTGTGAATATAGAGGCAATTCAGCTGTTAGCCAAAACCAATATTATACGCAAACTGAAAAGAACCAAACCCTTTGAACTGGTTTAATTGTTAGAACCAATAACGGCTTGCTGATTTAGATCCACAATAACGATGTGGTATAAACAACAACTCATCAGAAACTGTGAAACGCCAATGGGTGGAGTCATAGATATACTTATCTTAGTAAATTAAGTCAGACACAAATTGCTCAGTCCAGGTGACTAGATTGTAATAAAATAAAAAAAATAAAAATAAAAAACAAGAACATGTTTAACCAAAGAGAATTTATTTTGGATTAAAAATGAGCAAAGCCTGCCAAGGGATTTATAGGTTTTATTAGGCATACAAGTAATAAACATAATGATCGGTATCTTAATGTGTGTTTGAAAATATAATTACTGAATTTGAGTGCTAAATTAGAGTGGTAACTAAGACTCCTAATCATAACCATAAGAGAACTAAAGGAATTGAAGAGAACGGTGCAGTCAGACATCATACTACAGTATTTAATTATTGCTTGTTTGTTTGAAACAACAATAAATTATGTATATATGTATTTAAAATGTTCAAAGACCTATCATACAACGATAAATAAGTTTATAAAAATGCATTGTGTTATGTTTAAAAATAAAAATAATTAGAATAACATATGTAGTGGGAGTATTTAAAAAGTACTATTACTTATTCGATTATGATTAAGTACTTCAAGCATCTAATTATTTTGCAATGTCTTTAATATATTATTTTACCAATACGATTTTCTGCTACGGTTTATACTAATCGGTTGATATTAAAACATTTTTCTTTTGAAATATCGTATAAGCTAATGCTCATTTTAAGGGGTTTTGTATGAACAATAATACCTTTAGAAACTATTTAATTCACATATATGATTGTTGTGATCCGAAGCCAAATCTTTTAAAATATGCAGTATTTTTTTTATGCGGCAAACAGAAACCCAAATTTGGTAAAAAAAATTAATGGTATATACTCGTCGGGTTTGTAAGGAAATCAAACGATCATTCAATCGGAAGTATTACAATTTTGGTGATAGGTCGCTTTATTTCTTCACTATTCCTAACTTTACAATCCCATCGGAACCTGTATGTAGTTTAATGATTTTACTAAAATCCATTTGTTGACTGAAACGCCTGAAACTCCAAATTTGGCTACAAAAGTGCCACAATAGTGAAATTTTACTGCTATATCGTTTCATGACTTGGTTTTTTCGTATATCTTCCAATTTTTGTGAGAAAAACCTCTCTTGTTCATTCCGAGAGATCGAATAGGCTAGTTTAATGTTACCAACGTTCGTTCAGTCGTTCCCTTTGTAGTTTTTTTTGATGGTTCATGGGTGATAAAGAAACTACATGAGTGGGATTTTGCACAATCGGCGAGAATAGAATTGTTTTTGTAATTTCTCACCATTGAGTTTTGTCCGTCAGATTAATTTCGATTTTGCACAAATCGACAAAAGTAATTGAGTGACTTATGATTAGATGTTAAAATGATAAATTTTTGTGTAACATTTTGTGTTTTTTTTATTAAATAAAACTTAATAAAAAATTTTTAAATATTAAAATCAATTTTTACAAACTTTTTTTTCAATAATAAATTGTTACAATATTTAATATTAATTTTTTATTAAAAATATTTATTATTGTTTGCATGTATAAATAAAATTGTCAAATTCAAATTTTTATTGTCTTTTTGTAAGTTGGTGTTTATGCTCTTGAAATCCTTGGCGTTGTGTAAAATTAAATATCTAAATTATGTATATAACATATAAATAAATATTTTACGTACAAAATCCATCTTATCGAAACAAAATTTGTTAATATTTATTTATTTTAAACTATAAAATTGTCTCGCTATTTTTCTCACGAAAATATAAGCGATATAGAGAAATCGTATTCTAATATTAAGAATAGCTTATTCTCAAATCTACAAAATCGTTATTGATAAATATTTAAGAATATAACGCGCCAAAATATGATTTGTTTCCTCAAATTGAGACGAAACGGAAATTTTCCGTTCGCACAATCATTTTGTAAATTGTATATTATATGCTCCATTTTATACAATGAAAAATTCTCAATTGAAGTTTTTTATACACTACTAGAGTATTATTAATTTTAATTTAAGACTTGTATGAAGACTTGTATGAAACAATAATTTCATCAATGTTATGAAATTATGCATCAGGTAGTCTTAATTCATGTATTTTTTTTAGTAATTGAGAATAATGATTTCTTGAAACATTACTTCTAATATATTCTTGGTTTGATTTATTTATTCTCAAATTAAGTAAATCATAACGTTGATAAATTATTATTTAGGAAAAGTAACAATCTTAAGCATAATAATGCATAATTTATTCTCTATTTAAGTAGCATTATTCTCAATTTTGTTTTTATGTGTAATGGTTCCCAATAATTAATTTTATTAAAGCTGTTTTAAATGAACCACTTGTTACGATTTGGCAAACGTTGTAGGTAGTCAGCCCAACAAACGATTATTTACACAAAATTCGGTCACCGATGCTAGTTGAGTATTTAATTTATATGTATACATTTGTTGGTCTGTGGCCAGAATCGAAATCGGGGCCACGCCGTGTTAAGAAGTTTCTTAACCATCCCTATAATATACAAATAGATAATTCACAAACCATGAATATTAATCATAATATCAACTTAAATAAATTCATGATTCATCCACGTTTTTATTCGCTTGTTCTTAATTTTGAGACTAAAATCAATGATGTGAAAATAAATTTCATGATTCTTAACTTCATTGGTGCTAGTATACCTGCGAGTAGGATGGTGCATGTAACACACCAGCATCCTAGATTTTAGACATGTTCACCTGCTTTTTTAGTTAAGAAGCTTGTTTCTGCTAGTTTTCGACTGAAAGCTAATGCTCGACTATATCTATTTTCTAACAAAATTTTGAATTGTATCATAAGGACGGTATTGTGAGTTTTTGTGGATATCTTGGGTTCGCTATAACTCGAATTTTTATAATTTTCTTACTTTAATTAGTTAAATATATTATCTATCTTTATCTAAATTATTGGGGCATTCAGGTCCGCCATCATAGATACCGCAACCTATCGGTACGTTATTTGAATATACCTGTTTAAAATGACTTGATTTTTTTTACTACATAAATTTCGCTATACGTAATGTATCGAGGTACGAACACCGATGGAAAAAATTACATTTAGCTCAACAGTTATATAGAATATATCGGTAGCATTCAGTACTCAACATTTTGATTTTACTCAACATGTTGCCAACAGTTGGCGGACCTGAATGCACCTAATGTTATAACTATCATATATACAAAATTCATTATATTTACGCCAGTACTACATATACATGCATTTTCTCAAAAAAATTCAAAGGAGATTTGCAGATTTGCATACATAATAAAAATTACATTGAGTAACATATTTTCTATTTAAGTATCATTATTCTCTGTCACTTTGTGTAATAGTTCCTTATATGACATGTACTCTATTTGAGTATAGCTGTCTTAATTTTAGAAGAGCCTAATGTAAATTATAGTATTAAAATATTCAAATAATTCTCAATTCATATATATTAATCTTAATATAATATTTAATCCTCAATTCATTAACACTTTTATTCGCTTATTCTTAGTTTAAGAATAAAATAAAATGATTTGTAACTAAATTAATAATTGATTTTGAGAATACTATTCTTGATAAAACAATAATTTTGATAAAATACGTATTACGTATTGCTAGTAGTTTTTCATCATTTAGTGTTAAAAACATGAACAGTTCAGACCAATCGTTACCTGATAATGATAGTGATATTTAATTGTGTGTTTTTTGATTACTTTTATAAGTGTAATAATTACCTAAATAAATATACTATTAACTATAATTAAAAGTAAGTGATATTATTACAAAAGTGCAAACTGTTTTGTGATGTGTGGAACTAACAATAAGTGTATTTCTTTGGTAAATTTTTTTTAAATTTACAACAACAATTGAATTGAATTTAATGAATTAAATTGAAAACAAATTTAAGTAAATTGAAAAAATAATAATTTTATTTAAATTAAATTGAATTTTTGGTTAACGGAATTGCCACTTGAAGTTGGTTCATATACATAATTACAAAAATAAAAATTTCAGCTGTGGCTTTGTTAAATTTAAATTTGCTAAATGTTCAAAATTTTTATTTTCCAAAGCAAAATCCATTTTTAATTTAAAATTAAGTGTATTAAAATTTGATGAATTTTTAATTTAAATTTTAAATTTTAAGTCCAAATTGAGGACGCACGAATACAGGTTCGCTTTAAATATCGCTTTTCCATTGGGATTCAAACCTAAAGACCGCAGTTTTTACGGACTTCAAGTGATCATTTCGTTAACCAAAAATTTAATTTACTATATGTAAATAAAAAAAAAACAATTATTGGTTAAAATTATTTCAATTTATTTCTTTGTAATTGTTGTTGTAAATTTCCAAAGTTTACCAAAGCAATACACTTATTATTCCATACTATTTTCACATGGGAATATTACAACAAAAGTAAAATATAAAATAACACTTAATTTTGATTAACTTTAACTTAATTTATAAATCGTTTCTTATATTTACAGATTTGAGAAATATCAAAATAATTAAATGGGCTTCTTATTTTTAAATAGATTGTGTTTTTTGATTATCTTATTAGTTATAGTACAAATAGTTACAACAAACCATTTGTATATTTTAAGAATTAATGCTAAAATATACAAATGGTTTGTTAAAATATACAAATATAAACAATCGAACATGTAAAATTCACTACTTAGTTTTTTAATACGAGTAGTACCATTCAAAAACCATATAGAAAATTTTTATTTTTTTTTTTTTGTTGCTATGACAATTTTGCACAGAATTATAAATGTAATTTTTCTTCAGTCTATACCTCACAAAAAGGTGAATTTAAAAATATATGTGGCGGGAAATATTTTTTATATAAATGTTAAAAATTTGTATTAACAAATGTTTATAATGGGATTCGGACATAGTCTAAGTCTTTGAGCATACATTATTAAAAATATTAACAATTTTGAAGTTTATTACTCTTAAATTTAGATTTTACTTCATTAAAATAAGCTACAAATTCTCAAATAGAGACTAAATTTTAAAACAAGTTAATAATTTTTAGGATGTACATGTATCATATTATGAACAATAGACTTGAAAGAAGAATTGCATTTTTCTGAGATTATACATTTACTTCTCAATTTGAAAATGATTTTATTTTATGAATCATTAATGTTTTTTTGTCGTTAGTGTGTATTTGAGAATAACTTCGCTTAGCGCACATTTAACCAGCTTTTATGCATAATTTCATACATATAACGCTCAAAATGAGCAATGATTTCTTTCAGTGCACATAGTGCATAATCGCTTTTTCTCGCGTTTAGCTATAAGTCGCTCAAAAAACGAGACTCGCCGTAAAGTGTTCGCCTTATAGGCAAATTCAGGGTCTTACTATTGATTTCGATCGCCTTCGTTTTGTGTTCGTTCAAATAAATTTGTACTATTGGTTTCGACGCGGTTGAAATTAATCGACTTTGGTCGAAAATTTAAGACACATAATTATTTTCGCCTGTCATCTAAATTCTTTTGTGTTCATATTATAGAGTATATCTTATACTAAAATAATTAAAATTATAAAAAACTATTTTAATTTATTATAAGAAAATTATAGAAATAAATAATTTATTATTTATTTATATTATACAATAAATTAAATTAATAATTTTAAATACAAAAACGTGTACATTGAATCGAAATAAAATTATAAATGATTTAATAGTTTGACATTTTGACTATTTTGACTCAATAATAGTTCTAAAATGTTATAATTCGTGTTGGTAACACTTGATAAATTTAGTACTAAATATTATGTTATTGATCGAAATCAATAATACGAAAATTTTCGATGGTTGTTCAGAGAGGGACGATAATAAACGAAGTCTATAAAGTCGCAGTCGAAATCAATAGAAAGACCCTAGAATTGCCTAAATTTGTTCGTTCGGTAGTTTTTTTAACCAAAAGTATTCGTTGAAAAAGACGAATTTTTTCTTCATAAAGATGGTTTATTTCCAACTTGTCTACTGACTGAACATGGCGAGACAGAGACTTAATGATGGGTGAGAAATAAATAAAAATAAAAACAAATCGTAAACAGAGACTTAATAATGGGTGCGAAAGAGATAAAAATAAAACAAATCGTTCTCCAGTTGTTTCTTCATCAGCCATGAACTATTAAAAACAACTGCACCATCAGTCAAACAAATTGCATTATGTTTAACTGGTTTCTGCCTTACCAGGTTCATCGGGGTGGTCAATATTGTGCCATTGCATAACACCAAACACTGCAAGGATAACTTGTTTATAGAAGCCAACTGTTTGGCCGTGATTATACTAGTACTATTACCATTTCGTTCTGTTGTGACTCGATAATAGATGAGGTCGTATGCATTTTAGCTTTCATCATACAACTCATGGAGCTCTTATGTCCCATATATCAAGGCATTAAAATGTTTCTGCCCCATAGATATTTTTTTGAATTGTATGCCAATACAATGGGTTTTCAGTAGATGTCATATCGTCCCATTCTAAATTCCGGATCCGCAAAGACGAAGATGGAAATTATTAACTTAATGTTTATCGTCGCGAGCCAACCGATTTTGCCTGCTTCTGACAATATGGTGCGTTTTGTAAATGTCGATATGTTCAAAGACGTAAACTTTAAATTAAAAACATCGTTTTTAAGTTATGTTCAATGACAAAATCTTTATTGTATTAGCATCGCTTATCGCTCTTTAATAAGTTTACCTACTTCCTCTTAGTCTACTATAGTGGGAAGTTTTGAAATAGCGTTCGAGAGTTAGATATCCATTTTATCGTTTGTGCATCCGTTTCTGTGATGGCACCGGTCATAATATCGTCTATGTAAATGATTGATTTAATGATTTTAGTAGCTACAGGATCTGAATTAGAACTATCGATTGCAATTGGTTTATTGCAATTTTTTGCAATAGGGTACATTTTTTCTATATCGGTGGCAAAAACGAAACGGTGTTCACGAAAACGTAGCATTATTGAACATAATGGTGACTTGATATTGTAGCCTATGACCAGCCAGTCATTCAATGATAGACCTGGTGAGGTTGATTTTGTTTGAAGAGACCGTTGCGAAGCAAGTAAAATCTATCCTTGCCATTTATTTTATTTGGGTTTATTTTCTTCATCGGGCACATAATTAGCTACGTAAATCATATTCAGACATAAATTGTTTGTACATTTGATGGAATGTCTTATCGTGAGAAAGCCTCATTCAAGAGCACGGGATCTTTTTAGTGGGCACAGCACAATGTAAATTGACCGGAGAGGATTTTTACTATTACCATAATTGTTGGTAGTATGTATTGATTATTGACTGATGACTTTTGAGTATGAGCAGACAAAAGTTGATAGGATGAAAAAAGCCTTAGCCTCTATATCACTGAAGTTTTGACATTGGTACATCATGTAAGAGTCACTGCAAATTGAACATTTAAATACTTTAATGAAATATCACCATTGATGACTGGTAGATTAGAGGAAGGTTTTCTACTTGAGAGATGAGTGGCCTCCAAAGCATCAATTCTAATTGTAAGAACAACTTAAACAAATCACTACGTGTAGAATCATGCAGATCATAGATAACACTATACTGTTAATATTACAAGCTGTACTTGACTATTCATCAGTCTAAATTCATTACTTTTTAAACTACAGATGGCTAAAAATATTTTGTTCATAAGATCTATGCACTTACATAAATATTGTCTTTTAAACATATTTTATGTTAATGTTTGTATTGTGAACATTTTGGAAAAGTCGGTGACGTAAATTGTTGGCATATATGTTTCCGTTGATTTTCAAGAAATAAAATATGTACTTAACAAATGAAAACATAGTATAGAAATTAAAGAGAAAAACGAAAAAAATAAAAGAGAGAAAGGAAAATAGAATAAGTGATAAAGTTCTTTAAGTCTAATGTGATAAAAAAATTACAAAACCCCTTGAAAACCCAAATTTGAAACAATGTAATATCTGCACTTTATTATCGGTTTCCCCACGTTCAAAGAAAAAAGGATTTCTTGTCACTATAATTGTATGTTAGGAGATTTTAAAAACCGTTTTGCGGAAGTAAAATATTTTGCAAGTATATATGGGCGTTAGAATTTAACATTGAATGATGAATATAAGTGATGGTGACGAATATAAGTGAGATAGAGCCCCCCCCCCCACACTTAGACTTAGATGAAAATGTAAAAATTTAGGTTTTTCAATTGAATAACCAACACAAATTTTATAAAAATTCACTCACCATTTATTTCAATCCTAGATATTAACGCCTTCTCACGTCTCTCAGTCTCTAATTGATGTTCCATATGATAAAAAATACTCGCACCAAAAAACAAATACGATACGTAAAATCCTAATAAAGCTAGCCACTGTTTGGGTGACATCCTTTTTGTCTTAGAATACGATAATATAATTAAAAGCTCGGCAATAGCCTAATTAAACTTTAACACTTTTCTACTACAGTTCGATCACTTTTATGTCAACTTTTTATTATATTTAACTTAGTTTAAATGAACTTTTATTATCTGGTAAATCCAATTGTAATAATAAAAGTAATAAAATTTGTCTATATGATGATTGTGGTTCAATTGTTGACCATTTTCCATCCATTATTTTTGTATTCTAATTATGTTTTTTTTTTTTTTTTTGTTAAATTTAAAATGCGTCAAGTTGCAATTGTTATCTCTGCTGTAGGTAGTTTACATTGTATGATCTGCAATCGGCAAGAAAACAAAAATTATATCACCGATTGTTCTGCACACGGATGTAATTTGATAAAAGTTCGTAGTGATAGTAAACAAACCTTATACAAACGTGTAAGTAAACCTGAAAAAATGAGTAATTTAAATTAAGGTGCGTAAAATTGGGTAAAAAACATAACCGTTTCTGCTAAATTTAATTTTAGGTAATGTGTGACGTGCTTAGGAATTCGCTAAGCTAAATCAATTTCCGACTCACAATATAGTAATTGATGACGGGCTTAGCCTATAAGGTGGAATAATATCGAAAACATTATACAAGTAAATCAATCTTTTTGCGGTGCTAAGTATATATAAACAGTAAATAAGTACATACGAGTAATTATATACATAATGTATTTAAACATAATTTAAATTACTAAGAAAACATGATAGGTTACTTAATTTTATGATAATATCAAATCATTAAACATTCTGGTCTAATAAACTAAACTCTTTAAGGAAGAACTCAAAACTTTAATAAGCTCCTTCAAAACTTTAGGTATAATTTTAAAAGCTAAAACTCAATTTCCAATCGCACGAAATAACGAAGCAGGCTTTCTTTGGAAAATCAACAATCAAAGTAAACATAATAAATCGTTGAAATTTTAAAACTTAATCACCTTAACAAAAAGAATCACTGACCTTAAAATCTAATCAACTGGCTTTAACTGCCATGTACAACAGTACTCCGAGCATTTCTGATGAACATAATCAATAAATAAACATTTCTATGCTTTACTATGCTGTGGCATTATGTCAAAAATCTTAGATTAAACATTACAAATACCTTTCGCCGGACTTACCTTACTGGAAACAGACTTTGCAGTGACTAAAAAGACATCAGTTAGCTCGAATTGATTAAAATAATTCGGAACTCTTAATATTTTATCATAATATATCTTATTGGGTAAAATATGCGTAACACAGTAAGCCTATTAAATGGAAAAAACTTTTGGTTTTGTTTGCACATAAGCAAAAATCAATCAGACTAAAAAAGTATAATTTTAGATTTAAGAAACAAAGCCACAATTTAGTTTTAGGTAGAGATGACCACCCTAAAAACAATTCCGGATTTTCTTTAGAAGAAATAGGTAATACATTTTAAAAGATAATTCTTGTATATTAGACATTACCCAAAATACGCCAATAATGAGCTCTGTATGATTCACCGGTATACCAATTAGAAAAATATAAAATTTTATCAAGAGGATTATATACCCAGAGATTACATACCATATCAAGAGATTATAACCAGAATAATTTAGACCAGTTGCACTATTCTGGTAATTTTCAGGGAAGTAGGAATACTAAGTTTTAATAGCAGTAATTTGATTGAAGGTTTCGAACAGCTTTAGTATCGCTCATCAAATTTTTCGACATTAATCGTTAAGGCTTTGATAACTCCCGCGGGCTCAAGGCATGTTACATCGGTCTCTTCCGCTTAGCATTCTAAATGGCTTACTATTTAATTTTTGGAGGACGTAAAAACCGGGATCTGCAAACATATCGGGCATTTAATGTAAAATACTACCACTAAAAATGTCACCACAGTCCATTTGATGAGCGTTTTGCTAAAAGCCACCCGAATTAATATAAAACAATTATTCCATAAACTAACAATATTTATATTTCTTACTATCAACGAAGATGTAATATATTGTTTAATATTCTACAACAAATATTTATTATTTTTTCCCCAATAAAAAATTTTTTCCAAACGCCAGAATACACTTCGGGGAAAAAGAAATAAAACTGCTAGAGTATCTAAAATTTCCATTCTCCTGGAATTACCAGAATAATGGCACAGAATGCCAGAAAAAACGAATAAATATTTTGTTTTATGTATATATAGGGAGTTCCCCGAATAAAAATAGTACAACTTTATAGCATGTTTTGATGATTATGCTTCAACATGTGTTCTATTTTTCTTCGAAACACACATAAATGTAAAATGTGTAATACTAGTGAAGTGTGCATAGCCCATTCATTTTATTTAAAATCCAAGCATTTCACAAACGATTACCAATGGCTAAACATCGAGTGGAATTAAAAAAGAAAGTCCTTAAACACACCAATTTTATTCAATAAAAATAATTCTTAATGTATTGAAATTGTCCCTGTTTTAAAAAAATTGTCAGCAATAGTGGTTCAACAGAGACTGACATAAAAGCCATGTTTCTGTTGGTGAAACAATTAATTGGTAAGGTATAGTTAATAACTTGCAACAAATACACAAATTATGCTGTATTGTATACTATAATAGTGAACATTCCGCTGATAGTACTATTGTTGACAGCGCAGCGGTGGTACCCTAGCCTTTGATACTATTGTATATCGAATACAAGTAGCCATTAACTATATTACAATCCTAATTTACCGTTTACTTATCAAGACTTTATAACTCAGGTGGACACGGTTTAATAACATTACATGATTTTTACAATACCGCACAAACAATTCAATATCATACAGTTTGTTCACTAAGTATACGTAGTCTGGCACGTAGTGTGATTGCATTAAATGTCATTCTTATCGATTTGATTGTTAACCAAGCCAGTTTCAGTATTTAAAACTTATCTAAAATACTTAAACGTGCTTGGTTAAATCGTGTTTTGTTTGTTTTCGTACATGCTGAGAACATTCTGAGATGTTCTGATGAACTATAAGCAATACCGTTAAACTATATGCGGATTAGATAATTAAGTCACGTACTTGTTTTTAAAATTCTACTTTCAACACTTTACCTCCAAACATAAAAACTTTAATCTGATTTAAATGTAAGCAAAGATACAATTACATTTTATAGCCACTTATAAGTTTGCTTCGATTTAGCAATAGATTCTAAAATTCATTGATTGCAATAGAAAATTGTCAGTCGGTGTTCAGTTGTAAGCAAAACATATATTTTAGCTGGAAGCCGCAGTGAACAGCTAAACAAAATAACAAACGGCCTTCACCAAAAATATATATTTATACA
Source organism: Tipula confusa (assembly GCA_963556175.1). NCBI lineage: Eukaryota > Metazoa > Arthropoda > Insecta > Diptera > Tipulidae > Tipula > Tipula confusa. The sequence goes on from OY744476.1 coordinate 121,187,417, forward strand.
TATAAAGGGTAAGTCATTTTTTGGTTTGTTTTATAATCATAGGCTATGGCAACAATTTTAGGAAAAAATTGGAACATTTAACAAAACATTTCCAAAACACGTTTTGGAACATTTTGACAGCTCCTCAGTCTAATGTTTCGCGGCACCATTCACGAAACAATCCTGTTTTTACTTGAAGAGCGTTTTCAAATATTGAAAACTTATTTTCAAAGTAATTGTTATGTAGCCGTAACCGTGCGAATTTTGAAAAGGGATATGGGTGATGAAAGAGTGTCAAGCGGAGCTGCTGTAGTGAAATAGGTGAAGAAAGTTCATGAGAAAGCTTGCTATTGGATAACAGAAGTAGTCCATGAGAAGAGACAGTGCGCCCGCCTAAGAATATTGCGGCTGTGGCCTATAGTGTAGTACAGAATTCCTCAACATCAACTCGACGAGGATTACAGTAACTGGCTTAAGACCTCGAATTATTCGCCTACAAGGACCAGATGACTCAGGCATTGAAAATACATATCCGCTTCGATATCAGTTCTATGAATGGGCCATAGACTAGCTTGACAATCACATCGATTTTAGTCATCTTTTCAGACGATAGTAGGGACTATGTAAACAAGGAGAATTGCCTTAGGTTTCGAAACAGCTACAGGAATCGTAGAGAAGCCAATGCATCCACCAAAAATAACAGTTTGGTGTGGATTTTGGAGTGATTGGTGAACCATTTTCTATCGAAAAAGATGTTGGAAACAGAGAGAGGCACATGCACAAAATTGTTTTTTATTCTTAAATTGAAGACTTCACCTTCAAAAAAATTTTCAACTAAAATTGATGTATACTCACTCATAGCATAGTTTTATAGCATTTTTAAAAACATACTTTACGTTTAATTAAATGGCTCACCCTTTATATATATATATATATATATATATATATATATATATATATATATATATATATATATATATATATATATATATATATATATATTAAAATATATATATATATATATATAGGGTGTTCCAGAAGTCATGTATCACATGTAGCTGGGTGATAGAGGAACTCATTTTCAACAAAATAAGGGGCAATTAAAGTTTTTCGACTTATTCCACTTTAAATTGTTTTTTTTTACCCCGTCGATCCGACGTGGTAGGTCAAATGGACCAATCAATTTTCTGTCGACTATTCTTACCTTTATGTTAAATATTGCTTACTTTCTAAAAGATGTTTCGTCGCTCCATAAAATATTTTTAAAAATTAAAAATTTAAAGGTTTCGCGAATTTTTCGCAAAATTGCATTTTTCGCAAATTTTTAATTTACGAACATAATGGGTCTGTTTTATTTTGATATCGGAGAAATCGGAGAGATAAATTTACTGTCAAATTTTCAGATATGCGTTTTTTTTTAATATCCGAGAAAAAAATTATCTCTCTGTGGCGTTTTTTTTTACGCTCCGATAATTATCGGATATGATCTTTTTACTCTGAAAAAATGTACAGATTATTTTATATATTTTAGTAAATTCTAAAATGGCGACTCCGATTAATGTTGAGCTATCAGGTGACAAATAAAACTTTAATTTAGGGAGTTTAATGCTGAAATTCATAAAATAATTTATAATTTTTGGTACTAAAAAATAACACAAAAAATATTTTTTTCGATCTGATAGATAAAAATCGGAGAAAAAAATTATCAGATATATCCGATAAATAATCTCTCTGATCTCTCCGATTTCTCCGATATCAAAAAAAAACACGGCCAATATGTGAAGTATTTAACTTGACATTTTGTTATATTGAAAAACACGTTTTTCTTTGTGAAATTTTAAAAAACACGACTTTCTTTGTGAAAAATTTACTGTTGTTTATATTACTAGCTAACAGTGACCTCTGCTAATGCATATAGCATCTTGTATACTCCCGATTCTATGAAAAAACGATAAATACAAAAAAATCCGAGACTAACGATTAATAAGCAACCGAAGATTATTTTTTTCGTCGATACTTTAAACAACGATAGATTATAATTTACGCTTTGTTTTATTGTAGTTTTACTGCAGTTTTTGTATTCGTGGTAACACTTTTTTGTGACGTATACTTTAAATTTTTTTTTCGTTTCTATGGTATTTACTCAAATTTGTTGTTGTTCACATTTATGAAATGTCCACAAATTTTTTTTAGATAGAAAAATTAAAATTAAATTGGGTTATTTGTACAAATATAGTTTATTTTATATTTACTAATGCAATATGTTAGTTATAATATGTTAATATTTAAATTATTATATTTGTATTGATTAAACGTCAAAAATGTTTTATCCGCTGATTTACACCTAAAACAGAAAGTAAACCAGAGAATAGAAAAAAATTGTCCGATTAATTGTTGGTTTTATCGACGTTCATAGAATGCAAGTGACGATAAATCTGAAGATTAATGTTTTACTCGCGTTCATAAAATCGGGCCTTTTTTGTAACATAAGTCATACAAGTATTTTTATAGTTATACACTAGATTATTACTAGATAAACAATTATATTAATGTAACCTGTAATACTTAATTAAGTTCTGACGCAGGCTAAGATATATGTTAATACAATTAGTAGACATTTTTGATTACAAAATGCTTTATATGAGTATTACAATGTTCTAAAATTGACTTTTCACTTTTGTGGACTATTCTAGAAATTATATTGCAGTCTGCAGTGATTTTAATTGTGATCTTTTGGTAGAAAATAAGAATACGAAACGAATGTTAAGCTTATAAGTTTTGTCTCAAAATCATGAATCCAGGAGCCAAGAAATTTCGCTAAAAAATCATGACGATTTAGTTAAGATTTAGTTATAACAAATACCGAAAAAATTAATTTTCTGTGTGATGTCATTTTTAGTAAACCAGTTTCAACCTTTATTTTTAGTGATTTCAATCGTCTGTACGATAAACTTTAAGTTGAATACTTGAAATATTTGATTAGGTATTTATTGTAAATATGTAATTTTTAGAAGCGTTGTAATTAAGTGCAATAAACCGCCGTGGTTTAGTGAAGAAATTTGCACTGTAATTAATTTCAGAAATTTCATTTTTTGACGTCATTTTTTGACGATGGAAGCGCAAAAAGAAAGAACTACTATACCAAGAACACAGAATTATTCAAAGAAATTTGTAAATCTCATGCTGTCTTATTTATTCACAGTCTTGAATCCTTCTTTGTCGTCAATAGTTTTCTGAATTTTCCTCAACCCCCAGCAAAAACTTGGATGTTTTTTTCTCATCAAATGATTTTAATGAATTCTTTGCTTCTACTAGTAATAGTGAGATGTAATCCAGATTAACGTTTTTGCTTTAATAACATTGATATTGTTAATCTAACTGATGATATGTATTCGATCAAATCAAACTCTATTGGTTCCATCTCATTAATAGCTTAATTAATAATGCTATCTGTTTAAAATATTCGATTATTGTTACAGTTTCAAAGAAAAAGAATCCAACGAATCTGTTAAATTTTCAGCCTATCAGTTTACTTCTAGCACTGTCTAGGGTTTTTTGAAAGAATACTTCAAAGCTCAATTCCTGGTTCTTGGCTTTACTTCATATAAATTATTATATTAGAATGCCTATTGATAACGTTAAAATTTGCAGTTTCACAGTCCATTAGAATTGATTTGGAAAGGACCCTTCTTCTTTATGATATATTTATAAATGACATAATAACAGTCATTTTGCATTGTAATTCTCATTTTTTTGCAGATTATTCATTATTTACAAATTTAAAATTTTTTTGGTTCAAAAGTTGCCATTCCGACGAGGGAACTTGCCATAGAATAGTTAAGGGTGTTATGGGCTTTTACAAAAACCGTTAACACTTATATTGTACTAAATTTTTTGTATAATATTCTTGAACTTCAAATGATGTTTAATTCTTGTATATAATCATTGGTTTGTTATGAAAACAGAAAAATATGTTTCGAAAAGAATTTTTTTCAAAAGTTCAAAATTAAAATAGTTTAATAGTTTTTATACGCGGTTGTTTGCACTACACACTTTAGGCTTAAGTATTATATGTATTTGTTATCGTGAAAATATCATTATATATAATTTAAGTATTATTTTTACTGATGTTATAAGTTGTTATGAACTTTTATGGAAATTAATATAATAAATAAATAAATAAATGAACGGAGGGGGAAGACAGAACGTACACTGAACACAAATTCGAATTTTTACGGATAACGTAACCTTAATTTAGTTTGATGTTTACAATCGCAATTATTTTTATTTAATATCGGAATCAATGAAACATTGATTGTTGATATAAAAAGGTTTTTGCTACACTAGATTTCATATTTTTTTGAAGTGTGATAATGAACCAAGCAATTTTGACAAATGGACTAAATACATTGTGTTTTACAATGCAGATGAACCGAAATTGATACATTCTGGTTGAGCCTTTAGAATTACAATTTGTCAAATAACACCAAAACGGAATAAAATACATGTTAAGGTTGTTGTAAAATTTCCAATAAAATAGATATTTTGACCTGGAGTATAGCTGGAAATTTAAAACAAAGATCAAAAGCCAGGTCACTCAATAATTTTAGAAAATGTTACTATATAAATTTATCTTAATATTATGGAATTGGTTTGGAGGGTTTTTCGCATCAAATCTGATGTAGAGAGTTAAAGAACGACTTACTATTATGCCGCTGAACTGAGTACCTCTTAGCTAAAATAGAAACAAACATTTTCCTATTTAATTTCGCTTTGGTAAAATTTTATGAAAATTTAACGCAAAATCGATATAAGCTTAATCAGCTAAGGATGTCATGAAAAAGGTATGTCATGAAAAATTTCGAAATTGTTTTTGCGATATTCATTCGTTTTTTTTTTCTTAAATATAATTTATTATCGTTTTTACATTTCACTGAATATTAAGTTTTTGTTATGTCGATAAAGTCAAAAAGTGCAGCGGCAATTGTGGCATTGTTGGAAAATGGGGGAAACTAACGTTGCATCAGTAATAAGTTCCAGATTTTTTCAGACAGGGCATATCAGACGACAAGGTCTGGGGAGACGGACAAAGAGTAACGAATGTTTAAGGTGACTTTACGATAGGCCTCTTTTTCTCTGCCTGGTGTGTGTACATTAAAGTATCGACAAAATATAATAAATAAAAATTGCAAATTTTTAAACTGTTAATAATACCTTACATTGAAACAAGTATAAGAAAACATAATATCATTTTACAAATTATCAATTATCAACTTTTATGTTATTTGAATATTAAACTTAAAAATAAATAGTTTTGAACACATATTTTTAAAAAAGTCTCTAATAGTGTTTTGTTTAGTCGGAACTTAAGTTAGCTGATACATTTATTATATTATACATATACGAGTAGCTTACTTAAACACTTAACAAGTTGTTTAAATTTAAAATATCAGGTTAAATCGGATCAGTTCACAATATAGATATATACATAAATATACAGTATGATCCATGGAACAATTAACAATTATTTGTTTAGTGAAAAGAATAGTCTACGATCGTTGGATACATGCAAAATAGTTATTTAAACACAGTGGAGACATGTAAAAGTAGCCAAGTCACTTTGAATATAAATCACGTTACTTTGTGTTTAGATCTCTAAACGTAAAGGTTTCAAAATACTTATTTAATTTCAAAAGCCGTCAGTTGTAATTAAGATAAAAAAACAGTATTAGGTACAAGCAGACTTATTCTATAAGTCCGATTTAATGACTTTTTTGATATTAACCACCGTGTCAACTTCAGTCTAAACTCATCCCTCTTTATTTCGTATTACATAATTAAATTACAATTAAATTTATTGTATTATCAAATAATACAATAATATCACGGTATAGTGATAAGAGAAAATTATAAATGAGCCTTCATGCCTCGCATAACCATATAAAGTGTGGTTTGTGTTTTTAAAATAAAATATTTCGTGGATACATTTATTTATTCGATTAATTAGACGGTTTGATCTGCAGTTTATTTGCAGCAGGTTTGTTTTGGCAATTTGAGTTTTATTATTGAAATATGTTTATTACTTTTTTTTACACTTTCAGAGTTTAAATAAATTACGCCACATTTGGTGTTCTTGTAACTGTGTTGTTTATTAAATTTTATATGTACTTGTTTGTAATGAATAAAATATTTAAATAAATAAATAAATGTTTAACGATAATATTTTAACGATAAATATTTTAACGATAAGTTTGGCGTTCAATTAAAGCTAAGGGCTAACCAGCGAGTCTTTAACAATACATGTCAAAACCTTACGGAAATGAACGAATACAAATTTCTACGGAAAATTTAAGATTCGGCTACTCAAACCGTAACACAACTTGTCAATTGTTCTAACTTTATAATGCAGTTATTGATATAATTAGTTATAAAATTCAATTTTCATTAGTTTCAAATTAAAACTAAATTAATAAATTGTATACAATTAGTACTTGTATCAGTTTCCACCACTCTAACAAGGGCCAAATAGTCCATGTAGTCCATGTAAATAAAGGGTGATTTTTTAACTATTTTCTTTTTGGCAACACTGATTTTGACAGGTCATTTATGTTTCGTGTTTTGTGTCACTGTCAAACATCTTCAGTTTGGTCTATAATTTAACCATGAATCGTCTTACAAACGAACAACGCTTGCAAATCATTGAATTTTATTATCAAAATGCGTGCTCTGTTAAGAAAGTTCATCGCGCCATTTTATGGTCAGTGTAATTTTTTTACCAAAAAATTGTGTTCAGCGACGAAGCTCATTTTTAGCTGAATGGATTCGTAAATAAGCAGAATTGTCGATTTAGGAGTAAAGATCAGTCAGGAACATTGCAAGAGCTACCAATGCATCCAGAAAGAGTTACTGTTTGGTGCGGTTTATGGGCTGGTGACATCATTGGACCGTACTTCTTTAAAGATGATGCGAATCGCAACGTAACTGTGAATGGCGAGCGCTACCGTGAGATGGTATCCATTTTTTTTTGCCTAAAATGGAAGAGCTTGACTTGCATGATATGTGGTTTTAACAAGACGGTGCCACATGTCACACAGCACGCAAAACAATGAACCAATTGAGAGGCAAGTTCGGTGAACACTTTATTTCACGTTTGGGACCGGTCAATTGGCCGCCTAGATCGTGCGATTTAACGCCTTTAGATTATTTTTTGCGGGGCTATGTTAAGGCTCATGTCTATACTGACAAGTCCGCTTCCATTGACGCATTGGAAGACAGCATTTATTCGTGAGATACCGGCCGAAATGTTGGGAAGTGTATGCCAAAATTGGACTAAGCGGACGGACAATTTGAGGCACAGCCGCGGTCAACATTTGCTTGAAATAATCTTCAAACATTAAATTATATGGACCGTACTATCGATTCAAATAAAGAATTCATGCATTTTTCTTAATAATATGTGTCTTTTTTTGGAAAAATTTCCTATAGCTATTAAAAAATCACCCTTTACATATAAACAATATGAATCCATTAGTAACAATTTTTTTCTTTTTGTGGTTGTAATTT